>JAFEMH010001279.1:0-500944 GCA_022495995.1 Adenophora triphylla var. japonica
TAAGTGTCAAATGATCGCTTTTAGCTCAAGATGAGCGCTTGAGGCCAAACGCTATTTCACGTTGCTGCATGAGTAGAAGTTCGAAGGATCAACTCCGGTTTTGCCAACCTAAGACATGATTGCTAACGATTTTTACTGGAAAATGCGTATTAAAATGATATGCGATCACCCAATCGGTCAGCGAATTTTAATTTGTGGAAAAGTAAATGTCACTATCACGATCCAAACTGCCTGGGACTTTATAAACGATGCATTTAAAGTGCTATTGCTGGTCCCAAAGGCGGTAACAAGGGGCGAAAATACGCCTGTAGGGGGGGCGAATAGTCAGTTAAGGAATTTTTTCCCTCTTTAAAAACTAAACCTCTAAGCTTATAAAACCTCAAGTGAAGTGTGTAAGAAACCGCAAGTAGAGTAGTCAGAAAAGCACAAATGAATATATAAGTTATAAAGCGGTTTTGGCTAGAGAGGCGGTTTGTCATGTGCTTGGCTTAATAGCCACAATTGTCGAAGGTGCAATTGCAAAAAGTGAGGTTTTGACAATGTTAACTCCAAACACAATTTTCACAATGATGGATAACTATATAAAGATCAAACAACAGACAAGAGATAAATAATTAGTGCTACGTAAAATATAAATGCAAGTAAAGTATATTTAACAAGCTATTCGGGGAGTGTGTTCAATCGATAAACGATCTACGTCCACTACCAAGATGGTTAGTCTTGGATTTCTAAGAGAGATTTTATATTAAGTATTTGGAGAGATTACAAAGTACAATAAAATCTTTTCTATGAAGAACAAATCCTAGACTATAACTGGGCAGTGTATCTCAAATGTGGATAATCTATGTGATTAAACAAGCGAGGTGGGCGCTACAGGCGAGAACAAGATCAAGGGCCTCTTTAAATCAGCGTGAGATGTAGAGCTCAATGATTCTTGAATGTGTTAAGGCTTGATTTCGGGCTCGGGAATATTTCTTGAAGGTAGAAGATGAAGATTCAAAGGACTCGACGAATTTCCCCAAAGCGTGAGCTTCAACTTCTCACGAACACAAGCTAATTTCTCAATTTTTTCAAGCAATCTTCAAATGGTGAAGATTAGTGGGTATTTATACCTGTAAGCATCAAGAAATCTAGCCGTTGGATACACTCGTTGTAAGGACAACATTTCGATGCAATCCTATTGGTCCACAAATGAACCACTTTCTGTCCTCGCATACATTCGCCAAGCAGATAAAGCCGATCGTGCTCCAACTGGTAAAAGCAATGAGTGTTAGGACATCTGTCACCTTTTCAAGATCCTTTGCATCTTCTCCGACATTGAATCACGTGACAAGATTTCAAGTGGTTGACTTTTGATATTGCACGACGTGGATTCCAACTGATAAAAGTGGTTCACTTCAAGTAGCCAATCATTGGACGCTGATTGGGTGAGGAGCGGTTTGCCACAAGAGCGGTTTCACCAGCCGCTGAGGATCCTTCAATGCAAGGCCGAGATTTGGAACCCGCAATGCGCTTGGCCAGACATGTAAGCGGTTCAACAAGGCGAAGCCAGACACCGGAGTTCGCAGCTGGTTCTTAACCAAGAATTCCACTAGGCGGTATTGAACTTCGAACCGCATATCCTTAGATCCAAAGTCTTATGCGCCTTCAAGCCTAAATTTAACCTATTCTATAAAATGGACTTAGCTAAAAAATTGAAGTCTAAGCTTCATTACATGTGGTCCTAAAGTCCTTAAAATAGACAAGGAGGTTATGGTATCAATCAAATCTAATACAAAATAGGGGAGGGTTGGGCAAAACATGCATACCCAACAATCTCCCCTATTTTGATTGATGCCATTGCCTATTACCTACTATAACTAAAGCTAAACATCTGTACTTGGTAAAAACAGGTCCAAAAGAATTAACATGGTAATTCATGTCCCAAGGCAATGCACACACTTAGCTTTAAGTTATAGAGTTCTATACTTTCTTAAAGATAAAAACCTACAATAAGGAAAGTTATAGAAATGCATTCAAATAAGACTTAAAAATTGTGAGTTTAAGTTCAAAGTGCGGTTTAAACCTGAATGTTTAACCTTCATTTCAAAAATATGATTTTAAGTTAGAAAATGCTTGAATGAGGTTATGTAGATTATAAGAGGTTTCATTTGTTCTACAAACAAGCAAGCTTGATATTGAACAAGGGGTTTTCGGGGAACCAATGATGCATTTTTCCATTACTACCACCATGCTACACTTACAATGGCAGAGAAGCAAAATACAAAGGTTACAAAAAAGAAAGTTGGACAAAAATAATATGGGAGTGTGGTCCAACAAGACAAAAAGGAGTTCAGCAGAAAAAGGATAAAAGGAATTACAAAAAGAGAAGTCCCATTGCCGACGGCGTGGCCGACGATGCAGGCTGGGTTGATGATGATGACGCAGGTTGCTCTCTTTGGTTGATTCACTTCCCGGTTTGGCAAACTCGTGGTCCCGATGATGGTCTCGAAGGCTGGGAGCTTTCTCACCTCTCGATATTTCTTCTTAAAGCTCTGAGGTCTTCAACTCCGTCTTGTAAGAGTAGTTTCACAGAGCTTGGAGAGCTAAGCATGTATTCGAAGAATGCTAGCCCAACAAGATCAACTCGGACATCTTGAGTCAGCATCAACACCTGCCTTTAATCCGAGAGGTGAATCCTTCAACGTGCAGCCTTCATGAATTGTAGAATGTGAAGATCTCATCCCGAATGGGCTACTCGCTTTGAGTAGATAGAAAGCATCTCTAAATGGCTGCCTGCATCAATGTAAATACATTCAGTTGGACTTCAATCTCTTTCGATGGAGTTGTCTAGCTCGAGGTCAAGCCCGCCCGAGGTTCTCAAATCCGAAGCGAGATATCATCATCAAAGGTTTTTACTTGCTCTTTGATACTGGCCTCCCATTATAAGCCGAGGTCAACATTGATTCTCGTCTTTGTGGAGTCCAATACCACTAAAGATTTTCAGCCGCAAGTCATCCAGAGCGGCCTGGGGAAGGAGCTTACTGAGGTCGAGACATTGCCGCTGGCTGGGTTTCTTGGGAGTGGTCTTCATGAAAGAAATCAATACAGTAGTCACGGAGGTGACAAACTCATCGGAAAGATTGGCGAAAGCATTTCATTGAAGTTGAGATTTCGAAACAAAGATCACCCACGGCACTAAGCACTCTCTCTCGGCTAAGTCTTCTTTCAAGCCTCGAAAGCACGACAGTAGCTCGCGGCTCGGCTGCCTTCACCCGTCCGGGTAGTCGGTGATGTGGAAATTCTCTCCCCTTAATGGCATCAATCAATCGGGCTTTCAGATGATCGCGCCCAGCCAAATGGGTTCGAGAGTCCACTTTGGAAAGAAGGATGCGGCCGAGGCTTCCAGATTGGATTGATTGGAGGGCGCCAGGTGTAAGCAAGGTTAGATTCGCGAGCTTCCAAGATATGCCCTTGGTTTACAAACTAACCGTGATTGGAATCCGCCTGGAGGGTGGAAAGAATTTGGAGGTAGTCGAAGGAGCGGCTCAAGCGGATGGAATTTGGGTAATCGAGGGAGGAGGTCGAGATTGAGCTCGAGGGGCTGGTTTCGGGAGGTAAAGTGGTTTAGAGAGGGTTTCAAATATACTACCGGGCAGTGGACAAAGTGAATTCGTAAGTTAGCTGAGTGAGGTAATGGATAGCGGTTTGGGGTAAGCGTGGTAGGAGCGGTTGAAAATCGGAATGGTAGGGATTGGTGCGCTTGAAATCAAAGTGTTGTAGGAGGTGGAATGCTTCGCTGTGGGTTGGAATTTCGTAAGTGATAGTGGTTGGAATTTGAGAATGAACCTGTAGCGCGAACTTCAATGTATGGGATTTTCTCGTCAATAGGTGTAGTTTCTTCAATGGGGGAAGCTCGAGGAGGTGGAGTAGGGAAGGCGCGAGTAGGGGATTTATTGTCGGGGAATATTCAGAGGTGGAGGAGTATTGACGCGGTTAGTGGGACGTGTTCTGTCTGCTGCGAAGCGTTTGAAATAGAGACGGCCTGGGAGCGTGATGTGAGTAAGGTGGTGATCGGGGCACCTGGAATTTTGGATAGATGGGACATAGCTGCTTGATTTCTCTCGAGGTGAGGGAGTTTCGGGATCTCGTATTGGCTTTCGAGGGGAGGAGTAAGATTTTGAAGCGGATTTCGGGATGGTGTATGGGAAGTGGAATGGGAAGAAGAATGAGACGAAGGTGGAGATGGAGAAGGTCGGGTTGCGAACTCCTAAGGAAGAAACCGCTTGGGGGCCTTTTGGTTGGGGTCTTTTTCTCCGAGCACCGCTTAACCTCTTGGTTTCTCCCCGAGCGGCCAGCACTCTAATAGCGTTTGAGAGGGAGGAGAAAGCGGCTTTGGGTGTGATAGAGTTTTGGCGCAGGAGGAATGATGGGAGCTAAGCAGAGATCGGGAGAAGTGGTAAGCTTGGATAAGAGCTGGGTTTGGCGCTGGCCAGAAGGTGTGGCGGCCTGGGAATAGGATCCTCGGGTTTTCCCGAGGTAGCACCCTTCTCAAACCTTGCTTCTTTATCCTCTCAATCTCAGCCTTCATAGTGCTAGCCTAACTCCTCATCACTCATCTTCGCTAGCTCACCTGAGTTTCTTTCGCTTCTTCTCGCCTTCGGGCAATCACCTGAGGAATAGCTGCAAATCCTCCTCTTCTTCTTCTTTCCTTTCAACCATTTCATCCAATAAGAGTCATCTTTTCCTTCTCTTTTCCCGCTTCTTCTTGGGCCGGGGCCTACGCCGCATGCACCACGCTGGCCGGGGTAGGTACCTGCCAGTTTTCTTCAGAGCGGTTCTCAGGGGCTTTTCTCTTCTTCAGAACCGCTTTGCACTGCCTTTTAGTCTGCCCTGGCTATCATAAGCAGGTGTCATCTCAACAAAAGGTTCTTCAGGCTTCGAAGGTATCGCAAAGATTATAGAGAGCCTTAGTCATCATTGCCAAAAAGAGAATCAAGGAGTCGCAAAGTCTCCGAGGCCTAAGGATTCTTCAACTCTCCAACGAGCAGCAAATGTCGTGGTGAGAGGTCCTCATATCTTCCAAGTGTCAGAGCACTGCCAAAAGATGGCATGGCCAAGAATCTCCCAAAGGGTCTCCAGAATTGCATATGCACATCTGGTCCTTAGCCGGTAGGCATCAATGTTGCCGGCCGCGCCTTCTCATCAAGATCTTGGGCCAATGGAGCTCACATGCCAATGAAGATGGCACAAATCAATATCGCCACCGATGAGAAGCAAAGCTCATTGCGGGTTTCCTGCTTTCCCACATACAAACTTTCCAACTATGTAGCACAAATGGCTCATCAGCTTCTCCAAACTCTCTCCTTGCTATCTTCTTGTAGATCCGTGACAAGGAATCTAGCCTTCCAAAATGGAAATGAGCAAGTAGCATCTGGATCTTCGGGATACTCTAACCGGAGCATTAGATACGTGGAAGTCAAAGGTGCCTCGATATCCAGGTAGTCAATCGAGACTTTGAATCCTTCTACAATTCCCACTAAGTCAGGGATCTTCGCTCCATCTCGAAAGCGACAGTTTCTCCTCGACCGCGGTCCGTAGAATCGATCACCCAACGCAGGGACGGGTATGAGGCTCGTCAAGCCACAAGAGGGGAAGCGATTCCTGAATCCTCGCATCTTCCTAATCATCTCCCTTCCAAGAGCATCACCGTAACTCCGTGCCCGTTTATCTCCCAACCTCGGGTAGGGAAATACTGGGTATTCTACAAAGAAAACACACAAGTTAGAACATTTTAGGAAAATCACATTTCAAGCGGACGGTGCACACATGCTGTCGGGTAATAGGCGCGGGCTGGAAATGAGAAATTTCCAACCTCAAGGAAACTCGCAATACAAGTAGGAAAACAAATAAGAAAAACACAAAAGTATATTTACTTAGTAATGTGGCATCAGAATCCAAGGTTATCCCACACCGGCAGTTTTTGCCAGAGAGGAAGGTTATGGTGTCCGGCCTAAATTCTATATACTTAGTAATACTTAAGTAATTTCTAAGCATGCGGTTTCAAAAGAATATGTTTTCGAGACGCTATTGACAAAAGAGAAATATGCTGTCATATGGGACATGCGGTTTCAAACAAGAGTTAATTCATGCGGTTATAAGTGCGGTTTCAAAACATAGCATGCGGTTCTAATGATGCGTTCAAACATGCAAAAACAAATAATCAAGATGAATTTCAAAAATTTTCTAAGTAACATGGAAAACAAGAATCAGAATAGAAGGTTAAACCAAAACATATCAAATTTCGGTAAAAACGAAGATGAACAGCTTGGGATTCTCCGAGAGTGCATGAAGAACACTTGGGCATAAGCTGAACAGACGAAGAACAAATGAACAAATCGGTGTCTAGATGATTGAAAAATGTTAACCAAAATGAACAAATAACATGTTAAAATGATCACATTGAGCAAGTAGATTAACAATATAACAATAAAAACATCTACTTTATGCAGATTAAAGAGTTTAGGGCTTAATATCATACCATGTCTTCAATTTGGGTGAAGATGAAGAGATTCTAGAAACTTAAATGGTTTTCGAAGAATAAGTTTGGTCAAAGTTAAATGCCTAGCATTATCCGTAGATACATGTAGAAAGACAAAAGGACAAGTTTGAAAAGGTAAGGTATGTCTTCTATATATAGGAAAGGATTTAGGGTTTGGCATTTTAGTAGGCTGAAAGGACCATTCAATAACTGAATCATTGCAACAGGCCATAGCAGTCAGTTTCGATCCCATCAACCAATGACTACTATGAAGGCCATTAAATGCCAATGTTCCGCTTTGCATTGAATGTTCTCAAAATTTAAATTTTCGTGGGAAAACATTTGCAAATAAACCCTTAAAGAAAAAATCGATTAGGAGGAAAATAAATAAAGGGAATTACAGTTTTTTTTTTTTTTTTTAAATAACTTGGTAAAAGTAAAGATAGAAAATACTCCAGGTTGAACTGCGTGAGATCCAAGCGGTTGAGCTCGTAGCATGCGGTTTGAGTGAAGCGGCTGGTTGAAAAGTGGGCATGTCTTGGATATACTTGCGGTTTGATGCACGTTGCTCAACAAAGGAATTGAAACTATACTTAACATACAAGTTAGTTAATAAAAAGTATGGAATTTATTTAAGTTCAAGCATACCCATTTCTCCTCTAAGGAATGAAAACATCTTGGAGTCAAGAGCTTTGGTGAGGATATCGGCAAGGTTTATAGTTGTCTAATCCCTGTTCACGTACTCTAAATGGATATTCCTCTTCTCCACATGGTCTTTGAGGAAATGATACTTGATATCAATATGCTTGGTCTTGGAATGCATGACAGGGTTGTTAGAGACCGAAATAAATAGTTGAAGTGTTGTCACACATGATGGCAATTCCTTCTTATGGATTCCATAGTCTACAACCGTGCTTCATCCAAAAGGATTTGTGACAAGTACATGCAACAACTACCAAAGAAAACAATATACTCACCTCTAAGTGGTTGACAGTTGAAATTGAAGCTTGCTTCTAGGCCACCCAAGAAACTAGTCTATTCCCGAGGAAATGACAAGTACCACTAGTTCTTTTTGTCAATAGCATGCAACAGCCAGACATAAACCGCATCCGAATAACCTACAAGATCAAAAAGTTCGAATCTTTGGAGTACCAAAGTCCAAGGTTAGTGGTTCCCGGATAAATAGCGAATTATACGCTTGACCTTGATAAGAGGATATCTAGGATCCGCTTGATAGCGAGCACATACACGAGACACTAAACATAATATCCGGGCCTACTAGCGCTAAGTAAAGTAATGAGCCGATCATACCTCGATATAAAGTTTGATCAACCTTCTTACCTTTGAGATCCTTATCTAGCTTAGTCATGGGATTGATCATTGTTGGGAGTATCATATGCTTTAGCATTTTCTAATCCAAACTTCTTTATCAACTCCTTGCATGGATTTGGCTTCAGTGACTAAGATACCTTCTTCGCATTGCTTGATTTGAAGCCCGAGGAAGAATGTTAGTTCTCCCATCATGCTCATCTCAAACTTGCTTTTCATTAGCTTTTCGAAACGCTTACAAAGTAACTCATTAGTAGAACCAAAATAAAATCATCGACATATATTTGCAACAAGTAAAGTATGCTCATTATATTTGGCACATAAGAGCTTATATCGAATTTACCACGTTTAAATCCTTTTTCTAGTAAAATTTAGAAAGAGTCTCATACCATGCCCTTGGAGCTTGCTTAAGTCCATACAAAGCTTTGCGGAGTTTCAGACATGATTTGGGAAATTTGGAGTCTTCAAATCCGGGCGTCGGGCAACATACACGGTCTCTTACCTTTGAGGAATGCACTCTTTATCATCCATTTGATATAACTTGAAATGCTTGAAAGGCGTAGGCTAAGAAGATGTCGATAGCTTCCAATCTTGCAACTGAGCAAAGGTTTCATCATAATCAATTCCTTCTTCTTGGCCTATATCCTCAGGCAACCAACCTTGCTTTATTCCTAGTGAATGCTTCCATTCTCGTCCATCTTATTCCTAAATACCCACTTAGTTCCTATCACTCCTTGATCCCGAGGTCTAGGCACCAAAGTCTAGACCTTGCATCTTTCAAACGCGGTTGTAAGTTCTTCTTGCATAGCAAACGACCCAACCTTTGGAATCTTGAGTGCTTCATCAATCTTCTTGGGTTCAACTTCGAGATAAAAGCCAAGTATGCTCGTCATAGTTTGATCTCCTTGCCAACAGGAAAAGCAAACAGATCACCAATCACATTTGTGAGGGTGATCGGGCTGACTTCACGAACCTCCGGGGGTAAGTCCCTTGGTTGACCGAGGTTTGCAAAGCACTAATTTAACGTCGTTAGATCCTTCAAATGCTTTCATCATGGGCGTGTAAGCTTCCCAATCTTGCAACCGAAGGAGGTTCTATGTTTGGATACTTTCTAGAATTCTCAACTTCTTCTTCCTAGGAGTTGCATCCGGAGTAGAACTTCAAAGTCGGTTTCAAAGGTGCGGTATTGAGGGAATTTACATGAGGGGTCTTTGGATTTTGCGATGGAGGTTCAACAAAGGCCTGAGATGGTTCACTCCGATTCATTATGCTCAACAAAAATCATCGGAACATTTGACGAGCCAAATGTGGCTCAAGGAGAGAATGCTCATCAAAAGTAACATGGACAGAGACTCAACTATTTTTAAACTAGTTTTATTGAAAACACGAAAGATCTTTGAATGTTTAGCATACCCAAAATGCCAAAAATACCTTCGTCGGCTTTGGCTCGAATTTACCTCTATTTTCTCTCCGTTGAGAGGACAAAACATTTGCAGCCAAAGATCTTGAAGAATGCAATGTTGGGTGGTTCTTCCTTCAAAAGCTCATAGGGAGTCTTGTTATAGGTTTTGTTGATGAGGGAGCTCGGCCTTACGAGTGAAGCATGCACAAGGTATTGGTGCTTCACCCAAAAATAGAGCAGCTTCACTGAGATATCATTGTCTTTTGATCCTCAATCAACGCCCTATTCTTCCTTTCCACAACTCCATTTTGTTGTGGAACCCCGGTTGAAAAATTGTGATCAATCCTAGCTGTCATCACAATGCCGAGCAACACCGTTGTTCTTAAATTCACGTTCCATTATCTCGATCAACACTAACGATGTCATCTTCTTTTGGGTTCGAGCCGTCTAAAAGTGCGGTGAGAATCTCATAGCAATCATCTTTGAAATCATCATCTCAACCCACGTATATCTTGAGTAATCATCCACCACCACTAAGGTATATCTATTTCCTCCAGCTCGGGCGGTGGTTACGGTCCAAACAAATCTATGTAGACTTGTAAAACATCTTGAAGTTTCGAAGGAGCGATCTTATTGGGTGAAAGACGACGTGATGCTTACTTAAGTCATTATTTGCATTTCTTCGTAGATGGGAGCGGTCAGCCACTTTGGGCCTAAACCACGAACGAGATTTTCCTACCAATCTTTGCAAGATACTTGAAGTTCAGTGGCTCCAACCTCTGTGCCATGTGCCAACTATTTTTGCTCACATTCTTAGCTACAAAATGCAGATTAGTAATATACGGAATTTAGTGATCAATAATGTAAATATTACTTCTTACGAATCCCCGTGAGTAGGGTGTTAACTGGCAAAATGGTATCTTTGATAACAATTTGATGACGTGAAGTTGCAAAGCATTCCTTTGTTGCGCAAAATTGAGAAATTGAAAGGAGGTTGTGCTTGAGTCTTCAACAAGAGAAACCTTCTCAATAGGTTAGGTTTCCTCTCCTTATAACACCATATCCAATGGTCTTGCTTTGTTGTTGTCACCAAAGGTTACGGACCACTTGCTTTCAACGACATCTCTCAAGTAATGATGCTATCTCCAGGCTATGTCTTGAGCAAAACCAAACATTTATCCGTAAGATACCATTCATTATCCTTGGCGGACTGCGGCCATGAAACGAGAGGACCGAAATGTAAACATTAAGAACGAGGTCCCCTTTATTCCTTGGGTCCCCACTTGAAGTGCTTAGCAACACTCTTTACGACCCACACCTTGCAAGAGAAGGAGGCTTACTTTTCTGGCTATCGATGTGAACCGAAAAAGGCATTCTCATCACTCTTCTGTGACCTAAAACCATCACACACGAACATTTATAATAGTACAAGCTTCATGAGGTTTTACTAACTCCTTACTCTTCTTAGGAGTCATGCGACTTTGGGACAAGGAAGCGGCTATGGGAGGATGGTTCCGGCTAAGAGTCCAAATTTGGAGATAAAGGGAACAGCTTGGTTTGACCCACGTATTTCGGGAACGCTATTCCTTGCTTTTGAGAGCGGGAGGAGTGGTCGAAGAAGATGCGCGGTCAGACCTGGAGTTGAAGCACCACCTTTTCCACCAGGGAGCGGTTGGAAGCACGCTGTATGCGACCAATTCCATAAGCCATTTCCTCTTTTCTTTGCCTCTAGATACCCAGTAATCCTTCGGTTTTAACATCGAATTCTTCCCATATTGCTTTCCTGGGTAGACATAATTAATTTGTCGTCCTTTACCCTTTTCTTTAGCATGCTTCCCCTTAGGAATTTCTTTAGTTAGTTCAAAATTTCCTCATCCTTTTCACCTCACGAGGATGCACACTTTTCCTCTTCCTCGGATCCAAAACCTAGACCCTTCCGTAATTCATTCGAGGAACTTGGGAGTCTATGATTTGGATCTGTAGTGGATTGAGACTTGAGCCACGAATCAATAATTGGCACGATCGTTGATTTGGGTTACCAAGTCATCATTCCAGGAGTTGAAGTGCAGCAACCTTAGTTTCAAGGATGCGGTTGACGTCAGCCAAGAGGAGTCATACTTCTGATTTGGTCACTTAAGATTTGAAATTTCGACTTCATCACAGTTTTCTCCGTCTTGTACAGATTAAGTTCATGCATGAGCTAAGCTTAAGGCTTTCTTAAGATTAGAGAATTGATGAATTACCATTTCCACTTCCTTTAACATCCTTTCATGTTCCAATAGGAGAAACCTCTTCCACCACCTTTTTCAAAATTTTCTTCTGGAATTATTTTTGAAGGTGGAGCATTTGTAGATGTGAAAATGGGACGTGAATACGACTTTCCTATCTTAATGCTAGGAGTAAGTTTGATATCATCATCCAATTTAAAATTTGGAAGTTTTGTAGAAACCTCCTTTTCTTCCATATCTTGAGGCACTCGATTGACTCAGAATCTCGACTCATTGTGTAGTCATCGAATTAATTTGCGAGATTAACCTCTTCGGTTTCATCATCACTTCCATCCTCGGAATTTGCTTTCAATCCAAGTTAGCCAATTCCTTGGAATTCTCTTCCTCCTCGCAACCATTCTCCTACGATGACGAAAATTTCCTAGAGAGGTTTTCCTTTTTCATGTATTCATATTTAGGAATTTGTGGACACTGTATGAAAGACCGTTGTTTCTACAATTGTAGCAAACCAGATCACTCTTTCTTTGTATCACCAAGTTACCTTAGAAAACGTTGCAGAGGTTTGCCTTTTGAAAATGATTTTGTGAAAGGTTTTGTCTTGAGGATTTTCTAAATTTTTGGAATCTTTTCACAAACATGGCAAAATCATCATCATCCATCTCGATGAGTGATGAGGTTGATATGGAAGGATCACGAGCTTGACTTTCGATGTGGATGGTTTCTCCTCATGTTCCACGACGGACATGGAAAGCGATTTGGTTTTCCCTTCAATCTCTTCAATATGATTTAATTTTAATTCATGACTCTAAGATTGGCGTACAAGTTACTTAACGACCAAGTACCCAAAACTTTGGAGTCTTCTAAAGAGGTAGCCTTATTTACCCATTTAGAACCTAAAGCGTATAGGAAAGTCATATTGATTTCCTTATCGGTTAAAGTTTTTGCCAAGAGATCTACAAGCATTAACTACCTCAACATATCGATCGTAGGTTTGACGCAAGGTTTCGTTGGATTTTCTGTCTTGAAGTTGTTTGTATGATCTTTCAACAAAGATATAATTTGCTCTCCTTGCATTCGTCATCACCCTCGAGGTAGCTCCCAATGGCATCCCACATCTCGCTTACGGTTTTGAGGTACATCACTTTCTGTAGAGTTGATACGGGGAGGGTTCCAGAAATGATGTGCCTAGCCTTGTTGTCCAAGGCAACTAATCTCTTCTCTTCATCCGACCACTCTTCTTTTGGCTTTTTGACCTCTGGAATTGTTGCACTAGTGGTTGCATCTGTGTTGGCCTTCATTGGGACTAACGGACCATTGATCACGCATTCCACTAGCATTTCATCGATGGTTTCCAAATGAATAAGCATTCGGCACTTCCAGATGTCGAAGTGGTCTTCGTCCAAAATTGGAATGTGTGAATAGTTAACAGTTGTCATTGTCTTTGTATTTGCCATATCGAATCGGCACACAAGCTGCTAAGCTTGAAAAACAGTGGTTTTAAAATGTGTTAGCTCTGATACCACTTGTTGGTCCCAAAGATGGCAACAAGGGTGAAAATACAGCTAGAGGGGGGGTGAATAGCTGTTACAAAATTTTCCCCCTCTTTAAAAACTAAACCTCTAAGCTTACAAAACCTCTTGCAGTGTGTAAGAAACTGCAAGTAGAGTTGTAAAAAGCACAGCGGAATATATAAGTTATAAAGCGGTTTTGGGAGAGGCGGTTTTGCAAAGCGGTTTAATAGTGCGGTTGTCAGAAGGTGCAGTTTGCAAAAAGTGAGGTTTTGACAATGTTAACTCCAAACACAATTTCACAATGAGGATAACTATATAAAGATCAAACAGAGACAGAGATAAATAATTAGCAAGCACAAAAAATATAAATGCAGTAAAGTATATGAACAAGCTATTTGAAGTGGTTCAATCGATAAACGATCTACGTCCACTACCAAGATGGTTAGTCTTGGATTTCTAAGAGAGATTTTATATTAAGTATTTGAGAGATTACAAAGTACAATAAAATCTTTTCTATGAAGAACAAATCCTAGACTATAACCAGTGTATCTCAAATGTATAATCTATGTGATTAAACAAGTGAGGTGTGTGTGTGAGAACAAGATCAAGGCTCTTTAAATCTGTGAGATGTAGAGCTCAATGATTCTTGAATGTGTTAAGGCTTGATTTCTGGGCTTGGGAATATTTCTTGAAGGTAGAAGATGAAGATTCAAAGGACTGATGAATTTCTGGGCAGAGCTTCAACTTCTCATGAACACAGCAATTTCTCAATTTTTTCAAGCAATCTTCAAATGGTGAAGATTAGGGGTATTTATACCCAAGCATCAAGAAACTAGCCGTTGGATACAGCTGTTGTAAGGATAGTACTTGATGCAATCCTATTGGTCCACAGCAACCACTTTTGTCCTTTGGTACTGCTGCAGATAAAGCTGATCAGGCTCCAGCTGCAAGCAATGAGGTTAGGACATCTGTCACCTTTTTCAAGATCCTTGCAGATCTTCTCTGACATTGAATCACGTGACAAGATTTAGTGGTTGACTTTTGATATTGCTGACGTGAATTCCAACGGATAAAAAGTGGTTCACTTCAAGTAGCCAATCATTGGATGCGGTTGGTGAGGAGCGGTTTGACAAGAGCGGTTTCACCAGCGTTTGAGGATCCTTCAGTGCGGTTGAGATTTGGAACTGCAATGCGGTTGCATGTGCGGTTCAACAAGGCGGTTTGCACACTGGAGTTCAGGAGCGGTTCTTAACCAAAAATTCCACTAGGCGGTTTTGAACTTCTGAACTGCATATCCTTAGATCCAAAGTCTTGTGCCAGTCTTCAAGCCTAAATTTAACCTATTCTATAAAATGGACTTAGCTAAAAAAATTGAAGTCTAAGCTTCATTACATAGGGTCCTAAAGTCCTTAAAATAGACAGGAGATTATGGTATCAATAAAATCTAATACAAAATAGGAGGGTTAAAACATGCATACCCAACAGCGGTATCAACGGAATCAAACGATCCGGAATTGTAAATGACGATCGACGAGTCAAACGACTCGGAATTGTAAATGACGATCAACGAGGCCAATCGGCTCGGAATTGTAAATGACAGAAATTAAATGACGATCAACGGATAGATCGATCCGGAATTGGTAAATGACGTAAAAGTAAACGGAACGGGGTCGAAACGCCGTTTTAACCCGTGATTACTTCTCTTACGGAAAGAGAAGAGGATCGAGGGGCTAAAACGTATCGGACCCCGTTAGACGGAGGCGTCTACATTTTGATAACGTTGTTCGAAACGGTTGTAGCGACTGGCGCGTAAACCGATACGGAACGAGAGATTTAGAGAGAGGGAGTTATACCTATGGCTAGGGTCGACTCCTTTGGCTCGGAAGGTGTGTACGGGATACGAAAATTGGTTCGAAAGGGTGTTTCGAAGTGATGAGGGGCGTATTTGATCGAAATACGGAAGTTTCATGCGAATCGAGGCAAACAGGAGCTCGGGAAAGGGGTGAAATCAGTTTGGGCCGTGAGGAGAGTGAATTTTGGGAGTAAAATGTTCCTCCTTTTGGCTTTGACAGCCATTTTTATTTATAGGTGAAAATTGCAGTAGGAGTTCGGACGGACTTGGACTGAATTTCCAGGGTTTTGGGGTATTTTGGAATTACGAGGGGCTCACGGCAATTTCAGGAAATTTGCACAGGGAGTCCGGCCGGACTTTGACTGAAATCCAGGGGTATTTTGGTCTTTTCAGCTTGATTTGTGATTGAAAGGTGACGAGAGGGCTGTGGCATGCTGGACACGTGTCCAGTGACTCACCCTTTGCATGGGAGTTCGTTCCCCGGTCCCGGTTTTGTCCGTTTTTTAAAATAACAGTCCGGAAAATGTCCGAAATGCCCTCGGAAAGTGCCGGAAAGTGCGTTTTTCAGGGAAAGCCGTACTTTTACGTGTGATGACACGTGTTAAGTACGCTTTGACGTCGGGATGCACGGGGCAGTCCCGGGACGTCTCGTTGGCACGACAACGGGGAGTTTAACGAGTTCCGGTTAACCTGGAGCGGGCCAGTTAATGGATTTCGGTTAACTTTCTGACGGATTTGGACGATCCGGATTTAGGTACTTACACCTATCAACGAAATTAAAAGCACTCAAGTTGGACTTGTCGGAAGACTTGCTTGTGCATTTGGCTTTAATTTCTCTTCCTCCACAATTTGGTCATTTTGAAACGACCTACAATTGTCAAAAGGACAAGTGGAATATTAATGAATTAATTTCACATGTCACGGAGGAAGAAGATAGGTTGAAACACACCAAACCCGAAAGTGCACATTATGCATCTACCTCTTCTCGTGGAATTAAGAGAAAAGGTAAGGAGATTGCGGTTGCGTCAAAAAACCTAAAGGATCATTCAATGATCAAAAAGTGAAGAAATGTTTTTTTTGCAAAGACCCCACTCACATGAAGCCCGACTTCCCTAAGTATTGCCAATGGGGAATTAAGAAAGGTATGTCGTTTAGTTTTGTTTGTACTGAAGCTAATTTAGTTTCAATTCCTTCGTATACATGGTGGTTAGACTCCGGTGCAACTACTCACATAAGTTCATGTATGCAGGGTTGCCTGAACTACCGAACGCCCAATGAAGATGAAAGATTTATCTACATGGGAGCTGAAAAGTCGGTAGAGGTGGAAGGAATAGGGACTTATAGATTATCCTTAAGTACTGGATACTTTTTAGTTTTGAACAATGTATTTATTATTCCATCTTTTAGCCGGAATTTAATTTTTGTCACTACATTGGATCGAGAAGGTTATTCTTGTATCTTCGGTAATAATAAATGCAATTTATATTTTGATTCAAAGCTTTTTGGTACTAGTTATTTGTCTTATATTGATAATTTATATTTATTTGACACAGTCAATTCATTAAATGAGTCCCATAATAATGAAACTAACTCTCGAGGCATAAAACGAAAGTTTTCAAGTAAAAACTCTTATACCTTGTGGCATAGGCGTTTGGGTCATATCTCCAAAATGAGAATTGACAAGCTTGTGTCCGAGGGAATACTACATAAGCTTGATACTCCGGAAAATAACTTTTGTATTGAATGCCTTAAGGGAAAATTTACGAATAGTACAAACAAAAATGAATCCTTGAGAGCTACAAAAGTCTTAGAACTAATTCATACGGACATATGTGGACCGTTCCCTACCCCTTCATGGAACGGACAAACATATTTTATTATGTTCATAGATGACTTCTCTCGTTATGGATACATTTATTTACTTCATGAAAAGTCTCAATCATTGGACGTTTTCAAGTCTTTTAAAACCGAAGTTGAAAATCAACTTGAAAGGACTATTAAGAATGTTAGATCCGATCGTGGTGGTGAATACTACGGTCGGAATGACGGTTCGGGAAAACAACGTCCGGATCCTTTTGCTCGCTATTTGGAAGAGTGTGGGATTGTCCCTCACTACACCATGTCGGGGACACCTAGCATGAATTGTGTAGCCGAGAGACGTTATAGAACCCTTAAAGATATGGTAAGAAGTATGGTTTTTTGTACTTTTTTACCTCACTCATTATGGGGCGATGTTTTGAAAACCGCAACCTACCTACTTAATCGAGCTCCTTCAAAAGCTACTGACAAAACCCCTTATGAATTATGGACCGATTAGAAACCGTCCCTTAATCATCTTCATGTTTGGGGTTGTCCAGCCGAAGCTAGGCCTTATAGACCTAACGAAGGAAAGTTGGACGCTAAGACCGTTAGTAGTTATTTTGTAGGGTATTCTCAAAGATCTAGGGGATATAAATTCTATGACCAAAAAACTAGAACCTTTTTCGAGACGGGAAATGCTAAGTTCTTTGAGGATGTTGAATTTAGAGGGGAAAATTTGAATAATAATTTTGAATTTGAAGAAATGGAAGAGGAATTCGTTTCTATACCTCTTCCTATAGTTTCTATCGAAAATCAAGCAGTTGTGCTTGAAATTCGACAAGAAATTCAAAATGACGTTAATTCTCCTATTAATGAACAACATGAAAATGTTGATGAGGAAATTCAACACCCTCAACATCAAGAAAAATCAGTGCTTTTAAGAAGATCTATTAGAGCAAGAAGGAGTGCTATACCGAATTATTATGATGTGTATCTTGCCGAGAATGAGGAACCGTTAGGTCTAGTGGGAGATGAACCAATCACCTTCCATGAAGCCATTAGTGGTCTGAATTCTCATAAGTGGATCGATGCCATAAATGAAGAGTTAAAATCTATGAAAGATAACGACGTTTGGGATCTTGTCCCATTACCTACAAATGTAAAACCCATCGGATGTAAATGGATCTTTAAAACCAAAAGGGGTTCATAAGGTAATATGAAAAGACATAAGGCTCGCCTTGTCGCTAAAGGATTTACTCAAAAGGAGGGCATTGATTAAAAAGAAATATTTTCACCGGTATCCTCTAAAAATGCTTTTAGGATCATTATGGCCTTAGTGACACATTTTGACCTTGAACTTCATCAAATGGATGTAAAAACAGCTTTTCTCAATGGCGTCATTGAGGAAACTATCTATATGAAGAAACCAGAAATGGTGACTGATTCAGATCAAACTAGTCATCTAGTTTGTAAACTTAAGAAATCCATTTATGGGCTCAAGCAAGCATCTCGTCAATGGTACTTAAAATTTAACCAAGTTATTTTTTCATTTGGTTTTGAAATGAATCTTGGTGAAGATTGTGTGTACCATAAGTTCTGTGGGAATAAATTTATAATTTTGGTCTTATATGTGGATGACATTTTACTTGCTAGTAATGATAAGGACCTTCTTAAGAAAATCAAGAAATTTCTCTCAAACAAATTTGAGATGAAAGATCTTGGAGAAGCTTCTTTTGTATTAGAAATCCAAATATATCGTGATCGCTCACGAGGTTGTTAGAATTATCACAAAAGAACTATATAGAGAGGGTATTACAAAGGTTTAGCATGGAAAATTGTAAACCACATGACACCCCGATCTCTAAAGGAGATAAGTTCAGTCTAAAGTAATGTCCTAAAAATAATCTTGAATCCAAGTATATGGAAAATATCCCTTACGCATCGGCAGTAGGAAGCCTAATGTATGCACAAGTTTGTACTCGCCCAGATCTTGCCTTTATTATTGGCATGCTTGGGCGATATCAAAGCAATCCGGAAAGAGAACATTGGGTCGCAGCCAAAAGAGTGATGAGATACTTGCAAAACACGAAAAACTACATGCTTACATATACAAAGTCGGATCATCTTGAGATCATTGGTTTTTCCGATTCCGACTTTGCTGGATGCCAAGATAGTCGCAAATCGACATCGGGTTATGTCTTCACTTTGGCCGGTGGAGCTATTTCTTGGAGAAGTGCCAAGCAAACATTAGTTACTACTTCCACCATGGAAGCCGAATTTGTTGCTTGCTACGAGGCATCCAATCAAGCTATATGGCTGCGAAAATTCATAGAAGGGCTGCGAATTGTCAAAGGTGTCGAAAGACCTCTCAAGCTTTATTGTGACAATCGGGCAGCAGTTTTGTACTCCAACAATAACAAGAGTTCATCTAGATCTAAACATATAGATATTAAGTTTCTTGTTGTAAGAGAAAGAGTACAAAATGAACAAATAGATATACAACTTATAGGGACAAACTCCATGTTAGCGGATCCATTTACTAAGGCATTATCTTCTTTAGTATTTCATGAGCATGTTGTTCATATGGGTGTAATAACTTTTGATAATGCTTAATTCAGTGGGAGTTTGTGTTGTTTTTCCATTTATTTGTGTTATATTATTTTATATTTGATCTCATTTGGTTAAGTAGGACTAGTTGGAGAATATATATATGCATTCTTCATATATATTCATTAATATTTCAAGCTACATATCTATACTTAATCTATATCATTTAGTTGGATATATATATGTGATTAATGTGGGTTTAGTTGCGAATCAATTACAACGACTGCCCTTTAGTCCTTATACTTATATGACTAATGGACGGATTGTTTTCGAATGACAACAAAGTGCAAATAAGGATTGTCATTTATGTTATAAATATGATTGAAAGATTTTATTAAGAATAAATATATGTTATTATAATTCAAGTGGGAGATTGTTAGAACATGAATTGTATAACATTTATTATTAGTGAAAGTACTTAATAAAATAGTGATCAAATTATAATGTGTAATATAAAATATAGGATATAATATAATGTGTAGAATTCCATAATATAAGACTACCATTAAATGATGGGCATAATGGTAATATCTTATACATCAATATGTGTAGTCCCTAAATGAAGTGCCCCTTAGATTTCTTTATAAAGGTCTTTCCATCATCCTATGAATCCACTAGTTTTTACATTCTCATTCATTCCAAAATCTTCCTAAGTACTTGAAGACTAAAGAGAATAATGACACTCATCATTTAGAAGATCTACTCTTCCCTACCTTGAAGACTGTCTTCATGCTTCCTCCTTCTACTCAAGAACAAGACTAAGAACATAATCATGAAATCACAAGGTACACGCTTCCGTCTTCTTCATCTTCTTCTCTTCTTAATTTAATTATGAGACAATTTATGATTTAATGGATCATTTTTGTTTCAACAAAATTTACTTTTTAATAACAAAAGTTTAATAATAACAACGAAAAAAATGGAAAGGACATTTTTGGGATGAATGGAGCCGATTAATTTATTTATTTTGAGGTGCCTCCTCACATACAGTATATTAAAACAGATTTCAGTAAAATTCGGCTTGTCAAAGAAGAGATACCAAATTTTAGTTTTGTTAAAAATTCCATTTTTCTTTAAAAAAATCACGATATTAATGATGTGAAATAAGTATAATATTTTAAGAACATAGACAAATTAAATTACTCCCTCTGTCACAATCTAATATTTTTGGTTTGATTTTATACTAAAATTAATAAGAAAAAGTAAATTGTGTAAATATTAAAAGTAGAGAGAAAGATAGTAGATAATAGTAAATGTGTTGTTATTATAAGCATAATAAGTGAGTCTCGTTATTCATTTTAAAACTAAAGCAAACTAAAAATCTTAAACTTAGACACAATAAAAAGAAAAATAAGAATCTTAAAAAATGAGACGAATGAAATATTATGTATTCCCTCTGTGTCCAGTATTTCCCTTTTGTTATCTTCTATAATAACAAAAGAGACTATCTGGTAAAATAGCCAATTTTTATCAATTTTTATTTAATAGAACTCGTTAACAATTCATTACATATTCTCTATCTTATTTTTTTTCTTCATGTTATACTTATTATTAAACATATTAGACGGAAGTACTCATTTCATCTCCTGTAAGATTTTTCATTCGAGTTTTTGCATGAAAATTAATAAAAAGTGTAAGTGTTGTTTTGAGTATGAAGTGAGGTATAAGAGAAAATGAGTGAGAGGAATTGTAAATTGATTGGCGTTGTAAGTATAAAATTAAAGTATAAGAGAATGAGCGAGAGAAATAGTAATTTTTTTTGCCATTTATGGAAAAGAAAATCTTATATAAAACGTTTAAACTGACAAAATGAAAATTTTAACGGAGGGAGTATATATTATGAGATGGAGAGTATTTTAAGATACATACTAATTTAACAAACATCATAAACTAATGGACAAATGATGGATTGTGTACCAAAACTAACCATTTCAAATAGTTTAATGCATACTTAACAACTTATCCCATTTCAGTCAAATATTAACCAAAACAAAGAGGTGGAGGACTGGCTTGGTATATCCTCATTAGTGTTATTTTGTGGAATGTGAAATAATCAAGGAAAGCATAGGAAAGACAGAGGGAAGGATAACACAATCATTAATTTAAATATTTTACTAAAAAATAAAAGAAAACATTATAACATGATAAATATGTGAAGGATAAAACGATCCTTGAAACAGAAAAAAATTAACTAATTAGATAGGACTAGACGTGGCCGGTTCGGTTGAACCGGCGGTTAGCCGGTTTAAACCGGCCGTTTTCAACCTCCAAAACATTAAATCGGAACTGAACCGTGTAACCGCCTTAACCGGTTACGGTTTGACGGTGACCGGTTAACCGGTTTCAACCGATTTTTTTTTTTCAAATTAGATTTTTAACAGAAATTTTAACAGATTTAAAAACAATTAAGGAAAAAGTTAATTTCTAATAGTTTTTGAATAAAAAAGTTAACATTTTGACACTTTTTTGAAAAAATAGTTAACTTTTTAACAGTTTCTGTTAAATTTTATAAAAAAGTTAACTTTTTTTTTCAATTTTTTTTGGATAAATAAGACTATTTTAGACTTTTGTTTACTACATACATTTTTTGCAAAAAGTTTTATAAAATAAGTTATGAATTTTGAAAGAAATAAAACTTAACAGTTTTTTGAAAAAAGTTAACTTTTATTTTTTTTTCAATTTTTTTTTGATAAATAAGACTATTTTAGACTTTTGTTTACTACATACAATTTTTGCAAATAGTTATATAAAAAAAAGTTATGAATTTTGAAAGAAATAAGACTTAACTTTCAATTTCAACTTGTTCTTCCTCATTTTGTTGAATATTTAGATTTTGATAATCAAAATCATCGTTGGGGGAGGAAGAACCAATTTGTGACTTGCCTAAATTGCTTCTTCTTTGATTTCCAGTCATTTATGTAAGATAAAGTGAAGTTTGTAAACAAAATGGAGCTTAAAATGGATGGAAATGAAGAAAAGCACTAATTTTATTAGAAAATTAACTGAAAATGGGACAATATTTAACTGAAAATTGGATGAGAGTGAGAGTATATATGAATATTTGAGAGTAGAAGAGAAAGAGTAGAGAGAAATAATGTAGAAATAAAATGGGAGGAGGGAGTGATATTTATAGTTAATTTTAATTAGTGAAAATGTTTTTTTTGTTAGATCCGTTAGTAATTAACTAGAAAAGGCCAAGGGGGCAACCAAAGCGCTAGAAACCGAGTAAGGGGGAAGGAATTCAAGGCGCCGGCCAAAGTAGCCGATTGAGGAGGCGGCCCAATCTGGCCACCCGCCCAACGCGCCCCAAGCCCAACGCCACGTGTCTTGCTCCAAATCTGGCCATATAACCGTTTGAAAATTATTTGAACTGACCGGTTTAGCCGGTTTAACTGTCGGTTAACCGTCGGTTTTAACCTGCGGTTAACCGTCGATTTTAACCGGTGGTTGACCGGTTTTTCAAAAAGTCAAATCTTAATCGAACCTCCCATTTACCGGTTTCGGTTATACGATTTCGATTAACCGACGTTGATCGATTTTGGCCGATTTTGATCGATTGAAAATCGATCGATTGACCGATCTAATTTATAAATAGTCACGTCTAAATAGGACAATAGATGGAAAGGACAAAGTGGACCTAATAGTTGGGCAAAGAGAATTTCAAGATTTTTGTCTTAAATACCAAATTTTATACTATGTCTTAAAAGTAAATGTCTTTTTTTTGTCATAAAATAAATATTTTAAAAAAAAATCAAATAACTTTGTGTAACTTTAAAAAAAATTGTTAATTTGTTATATTTTACAAAACTAAAAATTTGAAAGTAAAAAGTATGAATATTTATAATTTTTTAATTACAAATCAACATCTTCAAATAGTCTTTTAAATTTCAAATGATCATTCATTTTGTAAACAAGTTCTTTATTTTTTTAATCTCAAATTGCAAAATTAAGTTGTTGTTATTATGTTGTGGACAATGTGGAGCATAAATTATTAGTGGAATAAAGAAATAGTAAGTGAGTTAGTTGATATTAGTATGATAAGTAGGTTTCACTAATTTTAAAGTGTAAAAAAGTTTTGATAATTCTCTTTCCGTCTTAGTAGGAAAGTTTGCTTAAAATTTTAATTTAACTTAATTAAATTTTAACAAATTAAGAATTAGAAAAGATAATAATTGCATTCACAAAAAAATTTAAAAATGATATTGATGCTGCAAGAAACGTGTTGATCAGCCTACAACCAGCAACTAGGTTGATCCTCTGGCTTTGATTGACCTGAAACAAGTAACCCACGACTAGCCGAAATTGTCTCCGGCGAAGACTCTCGGGCGTGAGAGTAAGTATGGTGTTTAGAGAGCTAAATAATTATAATGAACAAGATGATTCAGAATAACAAAAAGTAATTACCTCTAAATCGTTGATGTTGTAGGATATTTATAGGTGTTGATATGAGGTATAATTGTAGTAGGATTGTATGAAATTTCTAGAATCGCGAGCTAAATTGAGGAAATAATCATGTCCATATATTACTCCTGATTTGTAGGACTTTTGTTATGAAAAGAGTTATGGGCGTAGTAAGACTCTGTATGTCGACGTACGCCTTGTAGGTCGAGGTCACCTGCATGGATCTAGGTCGACCTGACTGAATAATATAGTCGGGTACTATCCGAAAAAGAGATGGATCGCATGTCGAACAAAGCTAGGTCGAGACCTGGGAGGTCGGACAATGAGCTAGGTCGACTGATTTTGGCTGATGGGCCTTGGGCCTTTGTAATAATTGGGCCGATCCACTAAGTATGTGGTGGCAATAATGTACGTAAACTTGGGCTGGCTCGCTGGGCCTAGCCCGTCACTTTTATTCCGTTCAGTGGCCCCCAACTTTCTGAGTTGACTTTGTCGACCAGAAAGTTATAAGAATTATGATGAAGCTTGGTGTAGATCGCAGATAGATGCTCGAACTGATAGATAGATCGACAAGTGATGACGTGGCTCAATCTCGACCCTTAACTGTTTCGACGGTCAGATCTGTAGGAGCGCCGTAATTCCGTAATCATTGTTCCGTTTGACATTTGGACAACTGCCTTGAGAACTGTTTTCGACATTAATTGAGAGATTAAACCGTTGTATTCCCTAACCTTCCCAATTCAGGAAAGAATTAGCGGTGAGTATATAAGGAAAATCCTTTTCCTTTTTGGTTTTTTACGCACCCCAAAACCTCAAGCAAGCAGCAAGAACAAAGCAAGGACTAGTCTCTGATTTTTCAGGCGCATTCAGCTTCTCTGTTAACTTCCAAAACTTATCTTCCCCAATTTAACCAAGGTACCCTCTGATTTCTCTACCTTTTAGGTTGTAATTTCTTATTTCCCTTTCAATTCTGCCATGGCTAGGACCTTTAGTTGTGAACCTGGGGCGTGGTATGGGTATTGCACTGTCAATCGTAGTGTATACAAGCACTTGGGTGGAGTGTGGAAGGAGATGAGCGTGTAAGAGTATATCTCCATCTTGAAAAGGTGGGGTTTAAGCTTTAGCGAGCTAGGTTTGCCTGCAGGAGAAACCCTAGGTGATTTTGAAGCAAACGACCAAAGAGTTGTGTCCTTTCACATTTTCCATGAATTGCTTGACCATCTAGTCCTGTTTTACATTAGGGGATCCAATAAACCCTCATTCCTTAGGAATAGGAAAGGATTTCCAGGGGAATCTAGGTCGCCCATAGGTAGGTCCCTTGAATCTGTATATAGGACTGATTCCCCTGTTTCCTCTTGTTCTTTAGATATGTTGATTCAAGAACGGGCGGCGGCCTCAGCCACAACGAGCTCTCACTCTACCAACATTGTTGACGCTTTCTGCTCGTCAGTCGTTCCTGGCTGAAATGAGAGGGGTTATGTGGCCCTTAGACCCTTACCTGGAAAGTAAGCCTCAGAGTCCAGGCTCAGGATACTGTACGATCATTATGAGGTTGATAGGGAGGAGTTCAGGTTGACCCATATGACGGCCACACAATTTGATACCTTCAGCTGGTCCGACAAGACTATGGATCCTACCAGAGTGGCCTTTTTCTACGGCCAATTTGAGTCCGGGCTACGGCTCCCCTTGGACCCTTTTATTTGTGAATTCCTGGAATGCATGGCAGCTGCTCCTATGCAATTAGGGGCTAACACTTGTAGGTTACTCACTTGCTTCGCGATGGTTTGTAGATTTTTGGGGTACGAGCCATGTGTACACATTTTTAGGGTGTTCTTTAAAGTAGCCTTTGATAAGAGAACCCATGGGATTAGTACCCCTTCCAGAAGGAATGCCCCAAAACATTTCATTAATTTGCCTGAGAAAGTAGTAGGATGGAACTCTCATGTAATACTGGTCGAGAGTAAAAAGGATGGGAGTTCCCTTTGCCCGATGATAATTCTGAGGTGATGAAGGAGGAAGACTACTAGGTCCCTTCATGGAGCAAATATTTGATTAATAGGCTAACGCTGGTAGCTCAGAGATAGAGCTGTCAAGTTGGGACGGTCTCGTCGGGACGTCCCGTCCCGCCATACAAATGGGACGGGATGGGACGAAATATTTTAGTCCCATCCCGTCTCGTCCCGTCCCGTCTCGTCCCGTTCCCGTCGCGGGATAACTTATTTTTATCCCGTCCCGTCCCGTTTTCCCGTATTGACCCGTATCTCTGTTCAGTTGCTCCCCCAAGTATGTTGTTTCAGTTAGTTTTTCTAAGATTTTCAGGGATGCAGCTTGTCGGCATGATGGCTTGTTTTCTCAATGATTCACTGCTCCAGTGCCTGCACATTTATGCTTGTAATAGGGTCGTAAATCTCCTTGCGCCGATTTACATTTATATTGGTATTCAACATAAACACGTAGGCGCAATCTCTCTTACTCTGATGCACATTAAATTTTCATTAAGATCGTGTAGGTTCTGAAATGTAGTATACACACCTTTTCCCTTCCACACACTTAATCTATATATCCAAATATTCTATTCCTGATTCCTGTCTATCCCACTTTGAGACACTGCAAGAGTCCATTTTTTAACGTGCTTAGCTTAGTGTTATGTGCTTAGCTTAGTGTTTGCAGTTGCAGCAAATGCAATCAGCCAATCAGTGGGACAACATAATTTCGTCCAGTCCCGTATGGGTCCCGCGGGATCCCGCGTCCCGCAAATGGGACGGGATGGGACGGAGTATTTTAGTCCCATCCCGTTTTGTCCCGTCCCGTCTTGTCCCGTTCCCGTCGTGGGACAACATAATTTCGTCCCATCCCATCCCGTATTCCCGTATTGACGGCTCAACTCAGAGAGGCACCGTTAACTGGCCCGCCCTTCAGTCAAATAAAGATAACTTCATTCAGGCCTGCATGATGATGGGGGGAGATGGAGAGGTGGCCCTCTTGGCCTTGATAGTGAGGGGATTTAGATATCCTGATTGGGTGACCACGCTTTAGGTAGATTCGAGGACCGATGCCACTTTTGCCAAAAAAAAACACCTAATTACTGTAGAACCAATGGAGAGCACGTTGGTGATAAATTGTCATCTCATTTCTCTTTCTACTTCGCATTTTTTGTTTTACTAGTCTATATGTAGCTCGACCATCTCTTGCTGACTACTCCCTTTATTGTCTTATGCAGTGCTTACTTCTGAGCAACAAGCGAACATGAATCGCATTGTGGGCATAGCTGACCAGTGAAAGAGCAAGAAGGCCCACGGGAAGGCAAATGCTCGAGTGAACAGGGAGAAGGAACCTGCTGATCGCCAAAAGCTGCTCCCTAAGGTCGATGCAGGGATGATCCCGGTAGATGGGTCAGGGTCCTTCCAACTGGTTGACGAGCCCGTTATCGATCAAACAGAGGAGGCGGAGGTTGAAGTCTCTTCGAAGAAAACATCGGACTCCAGCCCTATACGTGACCCAGCTGGGTCTATTCCTTCTGATTTCGTCGATCTAGAGGATGACGAGCAAAGAGATAAAGAGGCCCTCCCCTTGAATACAAAAAGGAAGAGGTCGAGGTTCGGCCCAAGCCTTGATGGGACTGGCACTTCAAGTGATCCTCCTCCCCAAGCTCCCCCAATGACTAGCTCGGAGCTCGTATGTGCTGAGGTGGTAAAACTTAGCGATGTGCTAGCCCTCACTGTTATTGACTGCATGAGTCATCGCTATCCCCAGCTGGGGTATGGGCAGGCGGTTGTGCGATGGGCTGTGGACCCAAACTTGCTATCTAGCTTTGCTGAGAAGGGGCTCACCCCTGAAGAATTTGCTGATATGTCCGGCCTATCTCATTGTGAGGTAATACTTCGATTTTACTTTTACTTTTCATTGTAAGTTGAGTCGCCATATTTATTGATCGCCTTTGACTGTAACTTACTTGTCGAGCTAACCAATTACCCTTTGTGGATGCAGCCTTTAACCCTCGTCGAGCAAGCCAAGAGTGGATGGCGGCTGCTATAGAGCAGGAAAGGGTTGCTACTGCTGCTTATGCCCGAAAGGTTGGTGAAGTTGACGAGATGAAGGAGAAGTACAGTGATTTGGATGCAGCTTATGATGCTATAGAGCTTGCGAGAGATGTTGCGGAGGCTGACAGGGACAAGGCCCAGATAGCTCTTAAAGAGGCTTAGGAGAAGAATACTTTGCTAAAGGGGGAGGTCGATGCTGCTGAGGCCGACAAGTCCATACTGGAGAAAGACAATAGGGAGCTGGCCAAGATGCTCAAGGAGAGTAACGAGCATTTTTTAAAAATGTCTGAGGACCAGCTAGCAACTCGAAAGTAATGGGAGGAGGATGCCTTGTCTAGGGAGAAGGCTGCCGTTGAAGCTTTTAAGAATAGTGACGACTGCTATAATATCATTGTTGATCGAGTGAAGGATTTCTTTGATGTAGGTCGCCGTCACATGGCCCGTCGAGCCATAGTTGATTCAACTGCAGAAGTATCTTTGGAACAGCTAACCCGATGGGTATCTGAACAATAATACGACATTGAAGCTCGTGGTGGCCACTTCGTTGTCCCTTATACTGATAATGATTTAGCATTCATAGCCTACAGGATCAAGAGGATGGTTGTGAGCCTTGGGTCGCTACTCCCCTTGCAGAAAGGAACATCAATGTACTTTTTCAGGAAATTTTCGATGCAGAAGATATGGAGGAGGATGAGGATGAAGGGGTCGACAAGGACCAGCAGGATCCAGCTACCGACGAGCCAGCTGTTTAATTATTTGTTTAGCTGATATAGTGAACAAGATCCAAAACAATTTTTCTTTTGATTTATGTAGTCCATGCCTTGGCCCATTTTGGGAGGCAGTTTGGCATATTTTTGCTTGCACAAGTTCTGGTCCGACTTGGGGGACTTGCTTTATATAATATCGTAGTTGACTTTTTACTTGAATCATCTTGTCTGGATCTTTGCTTGTATTTTACTTGTCGAACTAGACTGAATTGATGATCGACCAAAGTCTTGGATGGAGAGCAGTTGGTAATTTAATGAAGCAGACCAAGGTTATGGTTGAGCTTTGTATTTGAGAACTAGGTCCACTAAGAGTCGGACCTCTTAGAGGAACGAGATTGACTAAGAGTTGAATCCGTTAAGGAACGAGACTGTCCTAAATCTTCAGTCGGACCTGTTTGAGAACGAGGTCGACTTAGAACAACTTGATTTGAATAGAAATGCAACTTTATTGAAGTAGTCGAACGATTACATAGAAAACTAAAGACTGAAACTGCAACTGGAACTAAAACTTAAAAGTAGTATTTAAAAGTAAAATTTGCTTGACAATCATATATGATAATTTGGCTGTAGTTTCCTCGCAGGTGGCCCCTGAGTTATGTTTGACCGAGAGGCTTAGGTCGCACATGCTAGTTCGATCAAACGTAACTGTTCTGCTCGGACCATAGAATCTTGACTATCCCAAATTTAATCTTGGCTGCCTTGGTTCTGGTATACCTCCTCCTGCTAGCTCGCCTTCAACAGGTCTAACTCCTTTCACAAACCTGTCTATTCCACTATCGACCCACCTTTGGATGATCTGTTTCAAGCTCATGAATTCTTCAGTAGTGTGCCCAGTATCTTTGTGGAATTCATAGAATCTACTGTTATCTCTTTTGAATTTGTTTTGGGGATTCATAGGAGCAGGAGGGCCTAGAACGACTGTGTTCATTATTTCTCTTCGACTCACAGTCAGGGGGGTGAAACTCTCGAGGACTCTTTCGGTCGCCCTTGTCCTGTTCTTTCCCTTGTTGTGATTGTCATTGAGTTTGGCCTGACTTTCTTTAGTTGACTCTGCGCCTTCAGAATGTTTCGAGCCTTTGTCTTTCTTCCTTTCTTTCCTCTCTTCAGCTATGGCCACATCGTAGGCCCTTTCAAACAATTCCTGTCTGGTAGTCACACTCCTAACCTGTAGCTCGTAGTCTAAATCAGGAGAGGATACCCCATTCCTAAAGCAATTGATAACTTCCCTATCTGTTAGGTCCTCTTCTATTTGGTCGACATCTCCTTGAACCTTGTGTAGTAAGTCATCGAGCTCTCAGTTTTGCCCTGAGTCAAGTTGTTCAAGTCGGTGACCGTCTTCTTTCTGGCCCCCGCTGTCGAGAAACGATCAAGAAATTTCCTTCTCATATACTCCGATGAGGATATGCAGCCTGGTGTTATCCACGAAACCAAGTCAACGCTACCCCTGTGAAGGTGCTGGTTAGTGCCTTGCATAGCACATTATCCTCGGAGGAGACCAAACATATGGTGGCCTCAAAGTGTTGCATATGGTTCAGGGCGTTGTTCGCACCTGAATACTTGTCTAGGGAGGGCAACTTAAAACCCACAGGAGGTCGTAGCTCGAGCAACTCTCTAGACAAGGGTTGAAGAGTATTGTAGTTTCGTTCGCCCTTTCCGTGGTCCTCCTTTCTGTCGGCCTCCATCTTTTCTAACCTCCTTTTTAGATTCAGTAGCTCCCTAGCATCCGGGTTGTCGTCCCTTTGATGGGAGACATTATTAGACCTCTGCCTCTCCTCCTGGTGAGGCTCCCCCTAGAGTAGGTCCTCCGCCTTTCACTCCTAGGTGGAGTTATTTCTCTCCTTCCCCGGTGGGAAACAACTCTATCTTTCCTTGGTGGCGACCTGTGCCCATTTCTTTCTCGATGAGACTGCGACCTTTCTGTTCTGGCAAGCGACCTGCGCCCGTTTTTCTCTCGATAGGAATGCGATCTCTCCGTTCTGGCAGGCGACCTACGCATATTCCTTTCGGCCTCCCTTTGACGCCTCAAGGCTGACTCTGCCTCCTGCTCTCTATTCTGGTTGAGATGACTTCTCAGGTCGTTACTTGGAACAGTTATGTGGGAATGAACATGTTGTACAATTCTCTGCTGCTCGCCATTCTGCCTAGCACTCCCATTCTGTCTAGCACTCTCATTAGGCTGCCTGTGAGAGGTTTGGGAGGGAGCTGCTCTTTGCGATCTCCTATCATCCTGATCTGGAGATCCTGGCATATCAAGTAACTCTTGCAATATTCTAGCCCGTTCCAGCAACATGTCCTTTTTACTGAGGTGATTAGTTGATGGACCTGGATTGTCGCCTACAACTGTTCGACCTACTAGTTGCCGCTTTGGCTGTGGCTGCGCTTCTGTTTCGGGCATAGGCCTCTTCTGTTGCCTCCTATTATCCGGCAGCCCAGTTCCATCAGCGATGCTATTAGAGCGTGTCGCCCTCCTAGCATGGTGCCTTGGTGGAGGAGGAGGAGGTAGATTGACATTACGGTTTTCGGCACCGGCGTCAGCATTCCTAACGGCATTCTCCTGTTCGCTCTCCGTAGAGGGTGTTGCGGTGTGTCCGTCAGAAGCCATGATTACGGTTTGATAAGATTTCGAGGTCAAAAAGCTTCGTTTTCCGGCAATGGAACCAAACTGATGCTGCAAGAAACGTGTTGATCAGCCTACGACCAGTAACTAGGTTGATCCTCTGGCTTTGATTGACCTGAAACAAGGAACCCACGACTAGCTGGAATGGTCTCCGGCGAAGACCCTCGGGCGTGAGAGTAAGTATGGTATTTAGAGAGCTAAATAATTATAATGAACAAGATGATTCAGAATAACAAAAAGTAATTACCTCAAAACCGTTGATGTTGTAGGGTATTTATAGGTGTTGATATGAGGTATAATTGTAGTAGGATTGTATGAAATCCCTAGAATCGCAGACTAAATCAAGGAAATAATCGTGTCTATATATAACTCCTGATTTGTAGGACTTTTGTTACGGAAAGAGTTGTGGGCGTAGTAAGACTCTGTAGGTCGACGTAAGCCTTGTAGGTCGAGGTCGCCTGCATGGATCTGGATCGACCTGACTGAATAATATAGTCGGGTACTATCCGAAAAAGAGATGGATCGCATGTCGGACAAAGCTAGGTCGGGACCTGGGAGGTCGGACAATGAGCTAGGTCGACTGATCTTGGACAATGAGCTAGGTCGACTGATCTTGGCTGATGGGCCTTGGGCCTTTGTAATAATTGGGCCGACCCACTAAGAATGTGGTGGCAATAATGTACGTAAACTTTGGCTGGCTCGCTGGGCCTAGCTCGTCACTTTTATTCCGTTCATATATTAATAATTAACTTTAAGAATTTTTAATAATTAATTTTGTTGGAAATGGGTAACGGAAAGTTAAGTTGACTTAACGTTGACCTAGATTTCTAACGGAAGTTCGTTATTTGTTAACGAAGCGTGTTACGAAAAATGTATTCTACATTTGTTGTAGATTATTAAACTCATTTAATATCTCAAAACCATTTAGGGTGAATGAGAATTAATGACAAATGATTTTGTAACATAATGAGAGTTTTTTTTTTTAAAGGGTATTTAATGTTGTTTGATGTGCTCGGCCGAGCAGAGTCCTTGACTCGGCCGAGCAGAGCACAAATATTGGCCAAAGTCTCTGGACAAGTTTTCTCGGCCGTGCGAGTCTATTGACTCGGCCGTGCAGCTTGGTGCTCGGCCGAGCGAGTCCCTTGACTCGGCCGAGCAGATCCTGAACAGGCACTATTTCAAACAGAAAAGTTGTGTCTCTTCGTGGGAAAAGACACAAACCCCTTGACTCTCTATATATACCTTCCCCTCCGAATTTCAATTCACATATACTGTATTTCTACCCTTCCTACCCTCTAGTAAGATAGATTATCATACCCAAATCATTGCATATTGTTGCATTCAATCCGTTCAAGTCCAAAGTTCAAAACATTGTGTTGTTCGTTAGATTAGTTATATTGGAGTGCTCCTTATAACTAATAAAAAGTCGTTTTATCTTACGAGAGTTTTGTCATTTAACCGTAAGCACCTGTGCGGGACAAATAACTCTTACGGAGATTGTATCAAATACAAGACTCGACTTGATTTCTTTTGTTCTTTCAATCTCCGTTACTTTTCTCGTCAGTTTTTCTGTTAAGTCTTAAAGAAGCCATACACAAGTTCCAACAATCGTAAGAGTTATTTTACGCTTCTTCAAGATCATCAAGATGGCAAACGAGAAAGACTCCACCGAATCCAGTCAAGGGAATGTAACGCCTCCTTCTCATGGTGACGCTACGTTCAACAATGTTGCACCCGTTCTTACACCGTCTCACTCGGTTCATGGTAAGAAACCTCCTTCTCGTACAATCTCAAGGGTTGCACCTCTTAATTCTCTCCCTCCGTCTCATGTATTCGTACATGCGGAAAGACCGGGTATACTTATCGGGATGAACTTTAAGAGGTGGCAACAGAAAATGTTGGTCTATTTGACAACATTAAAATTGGTGCATTTTCTTTGGGAATATCCACCATTGATATCCGACGAGGATGAATCCAAAGCAAAGAATGACTTGGATACATGGAATCACAGCGATTTCTTGTGTCGCAATTATATTCTTAATGGCTTGAATTATGCACAATACAAGGTGTGTTGTGGCATAAAGACCGCGAGAGAACTTTGGGATTTTCTCGAGATGCACAATACTATGTGTATTGTGACTAAAAGACCGCTAGTGAACTTGGTGGAAAGAAGTACCGGAAACAAGAGAAAGAACACCGAGAAAGTGAAGAGGACCGCCAAGAAGGTTAAAGGTAGTTGTTTTATTTGCGGCAAACCCGGGCATATGGCTAGGGAATGTCGACATCCTAGAATCAACAACCAAGGAGGAAACCCTCTTCAAGCCAATGTGAATGAAGATAGAAATGTTCCATTGGACTTTGATCAACTTAGCCTAGGGGCATAAGATTGAATTAACCAAATGTGGTTATTGTGTTAGTAAAAGGTACCTTGTTGAAGGACTCCTTAACTTGAATTGTACGTAATTGTTCTATCCGCCTAAGTGCGAAGAATAAAATTTCAAAATTTTATTTACTTGGTTTGAAGTGTTCAAATTGTTATGGCGTGTTCATTTAGGTCGTGTAAATTTAAATTCACTAAGTCGACGAGTTAATTTAAAATTACTACCTAAGATGAAATTTGATTCGCAAATCAATTGTGATTTCTTTTGTAGAAATCTGTTCAAACCAGAGATAGTGAATAGATAGTTCATTACTTCTATTAATGATTGCATTTGATAATGCAAAGTTCATTTTTTTTGGAAAAGTAAAAGTAAAACCTTAAAGTTTTAAGTAAACAATAAGGTTTGTGATTCATCTTAATTAACAATTAAGAAATTCGTAGTGATAAGGTGGTTAGTATGTAGTACCGTTTGGAAAATAATTGTTGGGACGCTGACACTTATTTATCAAACGAATGCTTCTTACACACTCAAATCAATTGAATCACAGAAAGAGGAAAGATAGAACTTTTAAGGAGATGGTGAACTCCTTATTGATAAGTTCCGTCTTATGTGGGTATACCTAGCAAAGGTAGAAATATCTAAACCTAAAGAGGTTAAGATAGGACCCAAAAACCATGGATTACGTTTCCATTGGCAATACGGTATTCTTCGAAACCAAAGGATTGAAGAGACCAAGGTTGAAGAGACCAAGGTTGAAGAGACCTCACTTGAACATAGTTATGACATGGTTATTACTATTAAATGACTCCACATAAAGGAAAATATTAAATATGAATTAGGATATTCATAAAATATTTGATATGTGGAGGTACACCTCAAATGTGGGGGTAGAAGTTAAATACATAAGTTCTATAGATATGAACTTCTAGTATTAACAGAAACTGTTAAACTGTTAACAGTTAAAAGAATAGATCATCATATATTTGGAAGGTATTTGATCTTCCTCCATGGATCCTTAGAAAGGAAATATTCAATGATGACGAATTATGAATTACTCATAAGCCGTTTTATAAATACCTCAAATGTGGGGGTATTTGGCTATGGTAATAGTTAATAGTTCATCCTATTCTATTTTGGAAACCGTTGGGTTGCAAAACTAGAAGTGCCAAGGATGAAACCTTTAAATATTAGACTACAAACGGTCCATCTCAAGTTGAAGAAGAAGGACTTAGACGTAGTAAAAGGGCAAGAGTGGAAAAGTCTTTTGGTCCTGATTTTCTATCATTTATGTTGGAAAACGAATCAGCAACTGTTAAGAAAACGTTATCTGGTCCGGATAGTTCGTTCTGGAAAGAGGCTATTAACAGTGAGATAAAATCCATAATACTTGGGAATTGATAAATCTCCCTCCAAGTTGCAAACCAATAGGTTGAAAATGGATTCTTAAAAGAAAGTATAAAGCTGATGGATTTGTTGAAAAGTATAAAGCCAGGCTAGTTGTCAAAAAGGACATAACGTTTTATGCAAGATTATCCCATTGACACAACAGAGCGTTCTATGTCGCACAACCGTGTTGGATCTACTTGTGTATTCATATGGACTAAAACAAGCAACTAAACAGTGGCATGAAAAGTTCGATAGAACTATATTATCAAATGGATTCAAGATTAATGAATGTGACAAATGTGTCTACATTAAAGGAACATCTGAATCATTTGATACCAAAGACATGTTAAAAAGGAACTTTGACATGAAAGATATGGGATTAGCCGATGTTATATTAGAGATAAAGATCTCTAGAACATCTGAAGGATTAGTTCCTTCACAATCCCATTATCTTGAAAAGGTACTTCGAAAGTTCAAATAGATTCTTGAGAGGTAATCTTTGTAAAGTAGATTCCTGAAAGGTAGACTCTAAGGAGGTCAAACCACTTAGAGATACTGAATACTTGGGAAGTCGGAATGATACAGAGATAATAACCACTTAAAGAAACTGACCGATAGAAGAATTTGATCACTCAAAGGGACTAATCATTCTAGAAAGACTAGAAGTCAATTTGAGATTGTAATCAATCACCGGAATAGTATAGTCATAGTACTTAGTGTACTTAAAGATATACTTATGATTAAAATCACCGGAATAGTATAGTCATAGTACTTGGTGTACTTAATGATATACTTATGATTAAAAATTACAATACCTGAAATATTCAGAAGTATGAAACGAATATACTGATTGAATATTCGACACAAACATACTCCAAATTGAGAATGCGCTCACATTAGTTAAAGTAAAAGTGTCACTTTCCAAGATAAGATAACTAACTCAATCTTGTAAAGAATATGAGTTGATAGAATTAGACAAAGCTTAGGAATAAGCTTATTAGTCTAATAAATTCTTGGAAAAGATATTCCTTTGTGGAATAAGTTTATGTCTGCATGACCTAAGGCATTGTGACGACAATGGAAAATAGGAAAAGGTGTAGAACATAGTGGTAAGTCAAGACACAATGGTCTTAGACGCACTACCATAGTACAATTGATCTCAAAATACGACTGTCACAACTAGCCATGTGAAGTCAAAATCGGATCCGTCTATCTAAGGGTAGTAATCGAGATCAACTGTATAAACTATTATGGGGAATGGGTTTAAAACCCACAACAAAAGAACTTATAGCGGACACTCAACCTTGAGAAATGGAGATCCCAGGCCCTTGGTTCAATGAGACAACCAAGTTATAAGTTCTAGTAGAGTTACTTGGAAACAACAACTCGGTTTATTAACCTGGAGATGTTGAATACTCATTCCCAGAACATCCAAGTACAAGCACATGCAGCAGTGGTAAGGATAAGTTGAGAAAACTTTTAATGATTTCTATACCTACGGGTGGAGTAGTGCATGATACTCCTTATAGAAAGAATCACCTATATAAGCGAGAGGTAATAAGGCCGCCTCTAAATGAACGCTTATGAATGAGATACGGTCCAGGGCCAAAATGGACAAAAACGTGAGAACAACAATTGTTAGAGCTATTATTATGTGAGTATTATTGTCTTGGTATACATCCGACAGTCACTGGTTCAAAGCGACTCGCTACCAAATGGCTAGTATATCCGATAATATTTCACTAGGGAGGATTCAAGGCCACAAGCTATCTATCCCGATGTAATAATAGTTCGCCGGAACTTTGGACGAAATTGCATTCATGCATTAATTGTCATTCATGTGGGGGATTGTTGGAAATGGGTAACGGAAAGTTAAGTTGACTTAACGTTGACCTAGATTTCTAACGGAAGTTCGTTATTTGTTAACGAAGCGTGTTACGAAAAATGTATTCTACATTTGTTGTAGATTATTAAACTCATTTAATATCTCAAAATCATTTAGGGTGAATGAGAATTAATGACAAATTATTTTGTAACATAATGAGAGTTTTTTTTTTAAAGGGTATTTAATGTTGTTTGATGTGCTCGGCCGAGCAGAGTCCTTGACTCGGCCGAGCAGAGCACAAATATTGGCCAAAGTCTCTGGACAAGTTTGCTCGGCCGTGCGAGTCTATTGACTCGGCCGTGCAGCTTGGTGCTCGGCCGAGCGAGTCCCTTGACTCGGCCGAGCAGATCCTGAACAGGCACTATTTCAAACAGAAAAGTTGTGTCTCTTCGTGGGAAAAGACACAAACCCCTTGACTCTCTATATATACATTCCCCTCCGAATTTCAATTCACATATACTGTATTTCTACCCTTCCTACCCTCTAGTAAGATAGATTATCATACCCAAATCATTGCATATTGTTGCATTCAATCCGTTCAAGTCCAAAGTTCAAAACATTGTGTTGTTCGTTAGATTAGTTATATTGGAGTGCTCCTTATAACTAATAAAAAGTCGTTTTATCTTACGAGAGTTTTGTCATTTAACCGTAAGCACCTGTGCGGGACAAATAACTCTTACGGAGATTGTATCAAATACAAGACTCGACTTGATTTCTTTTGTTCTTTCAATCTCCGTTACTTTTCTCGTCAGTTTTTCTGTTAAGTCTTAAAGAAGCCATACACAAGTTCCAACAAATTTTAAGAAGATGGTTAAATTTGTTATTTCAAATTAAAGTTGAATCAAATGACTTGTTTTTGAACTAAAAAAATTGAGGAAAGGAAACGGTTTATAAAAAATATTTCACTCCATCACCATCATCCAAGTTCAATAGACATTTATTTTATTTTATGGTATGGACCAGTAGCATGCTGTTTTACATGAAATGAAAAGCATGGGCCTTTTTTAATATACTCCTATGTAGCATGCAGTTCAATAATGTTGTGCTTTTAAGCTGGATTTTATTTTTTCTAGAGATTAAAGAAATAGGTGGAATAATGATTATGCTTTATAACAACTTGAAATAAAAAATAACAAAACAAGACAAGATGGGCAGCAGCAGCATAAATCTTGTAGCAAAATGTTGAATATTCATGCCTTCTTTCTTTTCATTAATTTCTTATTACAACACCTTTGAATGATATTTTGAGCACTTTGATCATGCATAAGGCTTTACGCACAGCCTTCTCGCAACTCAATAACCTACCTACAAATTAAGCATAATGATTGGATTGGAATCAATCTCCGAAAGCTTTAATAACTATTATTATCGAGAAAAACAAAAACGTCCATTAGAGAAGAGAAGAGAAGAGAAGAGACAACAAACTGAATTATGATATACTATTAATCATATTGGAATTTGGTAATGCATTTAGCATATCATAGCAAGCAATCACAAGTGTAAGTGTGTGTGTTTATATGCATCATATAGTTCAAAAGGTCCAATGGAAATGGAGTAGAATGTAAGGAAACAAGTAGTGAGTGAAATAATTGTGGATTTGATCATGACTTATCATACGATAATAAGCATCGGAGTTGACTTGTCAAACATCTTAATCAATGTGTCTTACTTGTTTTTGTCAAAAAAGTTTGTGACGCTGAACTAGACTAAAAATAGGAGGACTTTCGTAGGATGTTTCCGGTTGGACTTATTGGATCCTTGTCAATTCATGCGAGAATGTCCATTTTATCAAGAAGATTGGCAAGTCAGCAACTTTCTATCCATAAGACTGAATTACCTGGGATGCCTGGGCATTGTCAAATTGAAGTAAGAGTATTTAAGCAAGCACAAGGATCTTGATTAAGGGAAACTATATACTAGTACATCCAAGCATACATTTCTCTTCGTAAAGTGCATATAATATCAACAACAACAACAAATCCTTCGTCCCAAAATGATTATAGGTCGTAAAGTGCATACTGTATAAAAAATATACCGAGACAAAACCAATATGAAAAAGATAAAATAGCACATAATTCCTATAAGCAAACAGCATATCGTGGCGCTCACATGCCCAAACACCATTGAAGCCTTTTTGAATTCCAAAATAGATAGGCTCAGCAAAGGCAACCATTCATGACCATAAAATAGGTTGGGAAATGATCACACCAAAAAATGGGACGGCTGCACCAATGCCCAAACACCAGATCTGCTGATCCAAAGCATAGGCTTACTTGAATGTGAAGATCATTACCATGTACTATAAGCTGATGCATATGTTGTAAAGTGAACCCAATTCAATTAGAACCCTTTCATAAGGGCCTGGTTTCCGGAATAGTTGAAGCCAGACCATGAGTTTCAGGTATAGTTGAAGCCAGACTGCAAGTTTCAGGAATAGTTGAAGCGGGGGCAGTGAGCCTGGTGACTGCAACTAAAATATCAGCATAACTCACTAACCCGACAAGTACCTCCTCATTATCAGCCTCAGTCACCCACACATGGGTTGCCCTGTGAGATAACATCTGAGCCATGACTGCAGCCAATGAACTTGTCATTTTACATGTCAATGGTGCACTTCTACCACGATACATGCTCCTACTAGCACCGAATCCCGGGCTTGAAGGATGGCTAAAGAACCCAATATTACTGCTGCTAAATTTCTTAAGCCTGGTGGACCCTCTGCCACCATTTGTTGAGCTGGCTTGACTAGCCACCTCAGCAAAATCAGGGAGTGACCTTGAAGACATGTTATCCTCAACCCCCATCACAAACTGTCCTGCTGACAGGTTAGCTAGTGCCCATGCTGCAGCTAAATGGTCGCATTTCCATAGTTTGTAAGCTGAGATCTCGCCGATTATCTTGTGTTGACCTTCTGATGTGGGCTCCACAACTGCGATTACACTGGGTTCGCGAGGAATGTCACGGGCGGCTTCTATTGCAGAGGAGAATGCCTCGATGAAGGAGTAGTTTGGATTGATAACTCCTAGTGATGAGATGGAGGAGAGAGGAAGTGGAGCTAAAGCACCAAGGCAACCAATAAGAAAACGGATTATATCTTCCCTTGAGAGGCAACAGAATTTGTCACGGATTATGGTTGTTGAGGCGGAAGGGAGGTTGGCATTTGCAATAGAATTGGTATCAACATTCTTGAGCCACTTTCCGTTGAAGAGAATTGAGAAGCGCTTGCTCATACCTCTCCAGCCAATGCTTTTAGGAACAAGGAGGCGCCTCACACCCTGCTTCATAATCTCAAGTGCATCTATCAATCTGGCAAAATAATGAATTGATCATCAAACTAGAGAGAAGATACACATGTAAATGTCTATTCCTATTCCTAATTTCATTTCCAGCATTTTCACCTAAAGAATCATTTAAACCTGTTTCCATGTAAAGCAGATATCTTTTCACTTGTTATTGATTCAGAGCTTTTGCAGTAAAGTAATAAGGTGCTAATGAAGTGTAATCCTAGGACCAAAAAAAATCCCAGTGCCATAATTTAACTTTCTTAGCCGTTGTTGATTCGTTTCATCATCACTCACTAGCGGGTCCTACAAACTGTGTAGACAATAAAATCTGCCAACAAAGATTCTACAAATATCAAGTTTTGTGACTTTTATTGGTCGTAGCATTACACAATAATGAAACTTCCTTTGTTATAACATCAATCTAACCCTCTGACATGATCTGGGGTGCTTTCTTAGACTCATGGGAACTCATCCCCCATGACCATGAAAAGTAAACATACTCACAAGATATGCCCATTTTCAACCGATGAATCTCCTCTTCCTCTATTCCTTTATTTCCTATGTTAGGACTATTTTAATAGTTCATGTAATGCAAGATCCGGGGCAATTTCCAGCATTTTGGTGTTTCTGTAAAATGACACGAGAGCCTTGCAGGCACAAAATGAAATGTGACTAAAAGTAACACAATGCAAACAACACAGATTATATAATGAAAAAAAAAAAACAAAACATGAAATGTTTAAATAGTTGTATATTTCAAATTGGAGATGAAGAAAAGCTATAATTACCTTGTACCAGGATCAACCTCTTTAAGCAAGGAATTATTGGGAACAACAACCTCAGAAACAGGTGTATTCATAGCTTTATCTTGATCATTCAAACAATCTTCTCTAGCCAAGAAAGCAACTATATCAAGTGGATTAAGAAGACCCACAAACCTTTGCTGCCTCATTTCAGCATTCTCAATCAAAACCTTATGAGATCTCTTCTTCCAAACAGGTATCCCACATTCTGTAGACTCCCCAATTGCACGAATCGCCGCCTCCACCGTCTCCGTCTCCGGGAACTCCACCAGCTCCGGCTTCCCCACTGTCAGATCTCCCACCACATGGTACAAAAACACCGACGCCATGAAATCAAGAACCAAAAAATGTAAAGAAATTGGGGGGGGGGGTTTGTTATAAGAGGGTACGAAGGAAGATTTAAGGTTTAAGGGTTGGCTCCCGAGTTTCAGAAGGAGAGAAAAGAAGAGAAGAGAAGGAAATTTAATATATTTTTTTTTTAGTGTTCTTGAGTTTAGGAAGGAAAGTGAAGGAATTTTTTTTAAAGAGAATTGTTATTCACTCTCGCAAGTTTACTTAATAGCCCCGCATTATTATTTTCAAAAAAATGTTATTAATTAAAATGACTATATTATCCTTCTTCATATTCTGTTTACTAAATATACCCCCTCATTAAATTTTGTAAACCAACTTTGGCACCCTCCACCACTGCCACCAAAACTACTGCCACCTGAAACCACCAAACCACCAAATCTGGTCGCCTCGCTCTAGATCTGGAAATAAAACCTCCTTCTTTGTCGTTGTTTCCTTCTCCACTCATCTTCTTCGGTACAGTCCTCCGTCACCGTTGCATTTTCCCTAGACTTAAGCTTCCCTCTGGATGTTTCTAAATCAATTCCCCCAAAAAATTGTTTTTTTCTTCATTTCCCTTCTTCCCTACTCCCCCATCCCCCAAGAGCAAAAGTAAAATGGGAAACCCAACAGCAGGACACTGTCGCGATTGGAAGCTGGAAATTAAGTAATTCATTCATCGCTCCCAACAGAACAGAAAACCCGTTTCTTAAAAAAATTGAATCTGAATTTTGTAAGGGTTTATAATGTGGATCTGATTTTAAAATGAGACCCAAATTAGATGCATCGGGGAGAGAGATGCCAATGAAGATGATTGAAACCAGACTCAAAATTGAATCTGAACTTTGTCAAGGGTTTATTTGATGGGTTTGACCGTCTTGGTTTGCTTTCTGGTAGATTTGTTTTTCTATGGAACAACTGTGTTGTTAGTTTGATTTTGGTGGTGGCAACGAAGTGAAGGTGGTGGAGCGATGGTGGCTGAGTTTTTAGCAATGGTAATTGGTGGTTTCAGTACCGGTGGCGGTGATTTTGGTGGCAGTGGTGGATGATGCCAAAGTTGGATTACAAAATTTAATGAGGGGTATTTAGTAGACAGGTAAATAATATGAAGAAGGGTAATATAGTTATTTCAATTAATGATATTTTTTTGAAAATAATAATGCAGAGGTATTAAGTAAACTTGCGGGGACGAATAACAATTCTCTTTTTTAAATTATACTGGTACTCTTAATGAAACCTTAATGAAAGAATGAGAGAATTATATTTGAGATGTAAAATAGGTATTTCAAAAATATTTGTTAATAAAATTTTCTTTCCTTCCACTTTTGGGAGGAAATGAAAGACTCTTTCCTCCCGCTTTCCTCCTAACAAAACTAGGGAGCACATCAAGGAGGGAAGTTTTTTTGGACTTTCATTCATTTCCTTCCCTTTATCTCATATTTTAAACTCGGGAGCACAAAGAAGAAAATGAAATGGGTTTGATTATAAACAAGTAAGAGTGGGAAATTGGAAAAATATACCGTAAATCGAGTTACGAACTTGGATCGGGCCGAACAAAATTCAATGGATTGAGCCCAAGTTATAATCCAAACAAAATTGTCAATTATAAGTTTATAACAAAGGGAGCGGGTTTTCCCTACCTTTGCCCGTCTTAATTATTTGTGTCAATTTTAACAAAGTGAGCGGGGTTTCTCTACATTTGCTCGTCTTAATTACTTATCATTTACACTATGTCAACTTGCCTAAAGTTCGCGGGCTTTGGCAAAACCTGGTATGGGCCCATTTAGTTGTGGGCTTCAATTTAAAGAGCCCAACATAGCGGGCTTCATGCGGGCTCAAATTAACGGGCTTTTGCGGGTTTTAAACGGGCATTGAGCGGGCTCGGGCTTGACGGACTTACAAATTAGATGTTGTATTTTGAAAATTTTATACCTATTACATTTTGGGCTTTAAATTATTTTCAGCCCATCAATCCATTACTTATCATTTTGCCATGGAGTTTTTGGAGCCCAATTATTCAAGATCAAAAGAATTGTCATACAAAAGAATTGCCATATAAATTATTTTCAGCCCATCAATCCATAACGAATAAAAAAAAAATCCAACTTGTAATCAAAGTTACACCATGTGCATCATTCCTAATACATGCTGCAAGAAGTAAATGGGTTTTGAGTCTTTTGGCTTTGTGAGTGTTAAATTTATTATATATATAAATTACAAAACGACGTAGTTTTGAAAGAAACGGGCCGGGCCCTAACGGGCTGTAGAACAATAAGAGCCCGATCTCAGCCCGAGCCCGCGGGCCTTCAAGCTGTCAAGCCCAGCAGGGTTGAAAACATTGCGGGCGCGACCTTGCGGACCGGGTTTTTGCGGGCCTTGCGGGCTTTACGGGCCGATGGACGGGTTTGCACACCCCTAATGTCGACATATAAATAGCAGAGCGAATAATGAATAAGGCATAGCAATTATACATGCCGATCAGGCATCATCTTATAAACCGAGCAATGCATTCAACAAGGCCGACCAAGGTCTTATCAAAATACGAGTAGCTCCCTCCTCGGTCATCAATAAAGCAAGAAAATGGGCTTCCCTATCCTTACTCTCCACTTCCTCGGCGTCAAACCAAGCCGACCAAGCGACTTATGCCGAGTAGATCACCTTTAAGGCACACGTGCATAATACATTATCTAATACTACTCAAATAAGGAATGTGAACAGTTATAATTCCACTATGATTATAACCTTATCTCACACAAATTTCTATGCAACATGGATTCTACAATGCTATGCCTATATATACAAGCCATAATTAACATTATTTTGGTAACACATCTTTTGACTCTAAACTCTTGTCAATTGATTTCTCTCTCTAAACACAAATACTTACTGTCATGCCGTAGGGCATTCGCCGGTGAAGCCCCGGCTTAGTTTACGTGTTTGTTCCTCCTTTTAAGGCTATTCAATCATCCATATACAACCTGCCGATGGATTTGGGCTGATCTGAACGTTTTTGGTATCATCATTTTGGTTACATTGGCGGGAAACGATTCGAAATACCCATTGAATAGCTTGAAAAATTCTCGTTCGACTCTCCTAATCCTAATGGAAGACGGACATATAATCCAATCGCATTGGGGTATGGCCATACACTTTCATCATTATCACTCATCGAGGGGCCCAAGCAAAACATCTCTTTTCCGAGGGACAAATTCCATCTTGACTTATCATCCTTCCCATCATGAATTCGATCATGCCAAAGTTAGCCTTTATAGATATCGTGTTAAGATACCGTTTGACTAAAATCAAACATGACTTTCATCATATGTAAGGTCATGATAATCTCAGGTCTAGGGACTAAATGAAGTGACCATATGAGATTTAATTATGACATTTGACCATGACATAAATCTCATACGGGTCAAGTCCAGTCACTTGTTCTCTAACAAGTACTCATAAATTTAATGTGCATCTCTATGCATATAATCATCATATGATTATTCATTAACATTTATACTAATTAATCTCATAATAATTAGGGACGGAGATTATTATAAACAAAATATACAAAACATATAATAATCGAATAATAAACTTCTCATAAAATAATAAATAATGTCAACACATAAGTCTATCAATCATAGGCCTAGGGCATAACACTAGCATAACTTAACAACAGTTAATAATGAATCATTTGAATAAGATGCAAACACACTAAACGAACAATACATTAAAGAAATCTTTAAGCAGGTTACAGACAAAGAGGAAAACCAAGCCCAAGCTGCCGAGGAGGTTTTGACAAGTGTTAACTTGGGTACTGTCGAGGAACCTAAAGAGACACAGATTGAGAACTTCTTCCAGGGGGTTGAACGGGACAGACTGGTCAATCTGCTCAGGGAGTACATGGATGTGTTTGCATGGTCATACAAGGATATGCCGGGGCTAGATAGTTCGATTGTGGAGCACAGAATCCCTCTAGCACCAGATGCCAAGCCGCAGCGTAAAGCGAGAAAGATCAAGCCAGAGTGGTCTCTACAGGTCAAAGAAGAGATTGAGAAGCTACTGCGGGTAGGATTCATTCGGGTCATCGAATATCCGACATGGTTGTCCAACATTGTGACTGTGACTAAGGCCAATGGGAAGGTGCGCTGTTATGTAGATTTCCGGGATCTGAACAAGGCCAGCCCCAAAGACGACTACCCCTTGTCGAACATAGACATCCTGGTGGATGCCACTGCTAACTACGAAGTCAAATCCTTCGTTGATGGCTTTGCCGGATACAGCCAGATCAAGATGGCCGAGGAGGACCAAGAAAAGACAGCCTTCACCACGCCGTGGGGAACGTACTGCTATACGGTGATGCCTTTTGGGCTTAAGAGTGTCGGGGCTACATATCAGAGGGCAGCGATCGCACTCTTTCACGACATGATCCACAAGGAGATTGAGGTCTATGTCGATGACATGATAATCCATTCCAAAGGTGAGGATGGACAACACTTTGTCGACCTGCGGAAGTTCTTTGAGAGGTTGAGACAACATTCCATGAGACTGAACCCTGCCAAATGCACCTTTGGAGTGACAAGGGGAAAAGTGCTTGGGTATATGGTCACAGAATGAGGTATTGAAGTCGATCCTCGAAATATCAAGGCCATTATGGACATGAGGCCACCTCGAACCCAGACAGAGGTCAAAAGCTTTATGGGAAAATTACAGTACATCAGTCGTTTTGTCAACCAGCTGACTACTATGTGCGAGCCCATCTTCGAGCTCATGAAGAAGAATGCAGACACAGAATGGACTGAGGAATGCCAGGATGCCTTTGACCAAATCAAGGCGTACCTAGTACATCCTCCGGTGTTATGCCCCCCACATAGACAGAAACCTCTTCTGCTATCTCAGTGTCACTGATACGCCAGTTGGTGCTATGCTTGCTCAGGAGAAGAAAGACTCTCGGGTGGAGAACTCCATTTACTTTGTCAGCCGAAAGCTGCAAGGAAGTGAGCTCAATTACTCAGCTTGCGAAAAGACTTGTACATGACTGGTCTGGGTAGTCGATAAGCTGAAGCATTACATGCAGGCCCACTCTGTAAACTTGGTCTCAAAAATGGACCCCATCAAGTACATCTTCGACAAGCCTTCCCTTTCGATGCATCTAGCAAAGTGGTCGTTCTTCTTAGCTGAGTATGACATCAACTATGTGACGAGAAAGGCAATCAAGGGTCAAGCGCTGTCAGACCATCTGGCAAACTTCCCTAGCAATGAGGATCGCGGGCCTGAACCCCAATTCCCAGATGAAGGGATCTTCGTAGTTGAGCCTGAGAACCGATGGCAGCTTTACTTTGACGGAGCTGCTAACAAAAGAGGAAATGGCGTAGGAATGCTACTGGTCGACCCGAAAGATGAGCACACGCCAATAGCCAGCAAGTTGAACTTCCCTGCCACGAACAATGTCGCCGAGTATGAAGCTTACATTGCTGGTTTAGAGGCTGCCTTAGAAAGGAATGTCAAGGAGCTCGAGGTCTATGGAGACTCAGCCCTGATCATCAACCAGGTCTCCAACAAGTGGAAGACTGTGGATCCTAACCTTTAGAGGTATCATGCCTACATGGAAGAGTTGACTGAGCAGTTCAGAGAAGTGACTTTCCATTACCTGCCGAGGGATAAGAACAGGTTCGCAGATGCCTTAGCTACTCTAGCCTCACTGGTAGAGATCCCCGAGGGAAAGGCAATAAAACCATTTAGAGTGGATAGAAGAGAAGCCCCAGCCTTCTGTTGTGAAATAGACTTGGGACCCGAGCTTGTCAAAGAACCACAGTACGGTCAGTTACGGTTCCTCGGGATGGGGAATCAGCTTTCAGAGATGAAGAAGGTAGACCAAGGGAAGGCATCAAAGCTAAGAGCTTGCAAGCCCTGAAGCAGTTGGCCTCCCATTATGTCATTCTAGGGGGTGACCTGTACAAGAAATGGTACCAAGGACCACTCCTTCTATGTGTCACCCAAGAAAGGGCCAAAGAGTTAATGACCGAAGTCCATAATGGTCCTTGCGGTCCTCATATGAATGCCAGAGCATTGATGCAAGTAATCCTCAGAATGGGCTACTACTGGATTTCCATGGAAACAGACTGTGTCCAGCATGTCCGAGCGTGCGACAAATGCCAACGGTTTGCCAAACTCAATCATCTTCCGCCTCACGACTTGTATGACGACTCCTTGGCCGTTTGCAACTTGGGGTATTGACGTGATAGGGAAGATAGCCCCGACAGGAAGCAATGGGCATGAATTTGTACTAGTGGCAGTCGACTACTTCACAAAGTGGGTAGAGGCCAAGTCCTACAAGGTCCTCACTTCCAAGAAGGTGGCCCAGTTCGTCAAAGAAAACATCATACGCAGGTATGGGGTGCCCAATGAGGTCATTTCAGATAACGGGTCGCACTTCGAAGGGGACTGCGATAGATTGCTGTCAGAATTCAGAATCACTCGCCACAAATCGTCCCCGTACAGACCTCAGACCAATGGAGCCGTAGAAGCTGCCAATAAGATGCTCGAGCGGATTATCCGGAAAATGGCCACCCGTGGTCGTGACTGGCCTGAGAAGCTGCATTTGGCACTCTGGGGCTACAGAACATCTGTCAGAACAGCCACGGGAGAAACTCCCTTTGCCCTAACTTACGGGATGGAAGCAGTGTTGCCAGTGGAGTTGGAAATCCCGTCACTAAGGGTCCTCACAGGAAAACAGTGTCAATGAAGTAGAATGGCTGCGCAGCCGGCACGATGAGTTGGCCCTGCTTGATGAAAGAAGGCTAAAAGCCATGGAGCACACCCGAGCCTACCAGAGGCGAATGGCCAGGGCATTCGACAAAAAAGTCAAGGCCAGGGACATCAAAGAGGGTGACCTAGTGCTGAAAGTGAAGCCCCCCACCAGAGACAAACCCCTGAGAAAGTGGGAACCCATTTGGATCGGCCCGTATGTGGTGCAAAAGATACTATTGGGAGGAGCAATGAAGCTTGCGGACCTGGACGGCAATCCATTTGTCCATCCAGTCAACGGTGATAAGCTCCGCAGGTATTACGTCTAATAAAAAAAAAGAAAAAAAATACATATATAAAAAAAAAGAAGAAGAAAAAGAAAAATTTTAGTGCAAAAAGAGTAATGCCCAGCTAGGCTGAAAACCCAAAAAGGGTGGTCTAGGCAGAAGACAGGGTTGCACATAAAAAAAAGAAGAAAAAATTTAGTGCAAAAAGAGTAATGCCCAGCTAGGCTGAAAACCCAAAAAAGGGCGGTCTAGGCAAAAGACATGGTTGTACATAAAAAAAAAAAAAGAGACCAAAAACAAAAATCCCGATAGTTCACCAGAATGAACTATGAAGACCTGAGCCCCTTAGTCTTTCTTGTAAAAGGGGAACGTAGGTAGCCAGCAATGGTTCGATCTAAACAATAAATAAGACATCTAAGTTTCCATGAAACGTGTCTTGAATAAGTTCTAAGATAAATATCTCTTGTTATTTACACGTCAAAAACTTTTTGATGAGTTCAAGCACGGTCTACTCTTGACTCTGCTAACCTGCTACAAAGATCTAAAATACAATAAAAGACCTAATAACCTATCGTGTTTGCAAAATGGCAATAAGGGAATCCTAGGAATAGACCTATCAATTGTCATTCACTGAGTCTTCCTTGTTCTTCTTCCCTTTACCTCGACCCCGTCGAGTGTTCTTCCTCTTTTTCTCGATGATGTCGGTCTCCCTCATCCCAATCTCAGGTATCCTCACTGGAGCCTCCATCAAACCCGTGTCAATAAGTGCCTTCTCAACCCGGGCACGAGCTCGTATCTCCTTCCTCTGAGCCTCAGTCAGGGGAGCGACTTCCGATATCCTCTCATATCGAGCCTCCATATCCCTGATAAGGTCACCCGACTGGTTATGGCAACTAGCCTTGGCCTCAGTCTCCCTCAAAATCCTGCTCGAGTCACAGTCAGCCCCCAATAAAGCCTGATGTCTCTCTCCCAAAATGACCTGAGTCGCTCCCATCTCCTTCTCGTACCAGTCCAAGTAGGCCGTGGTCAAGATGGTACTCTTCCTGCTCTTGAGAATGGCCCTGGGTGGGAAAGCAGCATAGGTCCAAGCCCTAGAGAAAAATGAGAAGATGGCTGGATCCCTCATGTCAAAAGGCACTACCTCCAGGGTACGGATGTCCTTCCAATCATTCAGAGGCTCCTGTAAGATCCCAAACTGCCTGGAAACAAAGCAGGGGATGTAGAAAGATGACCAAGACAGCCCCGAAACCCTCACTACGTAGGACTCCTGAAACGTCCTCCGGGTCTACAACCTCCAATGAGGCACCCACCAGTGAATGTCCGAGGTGGACAACCTAGCCATCGTCAGCTCCCAGCTACCCCGGTCCTATTGCCTAGGTGCACCCCTCTGAGAATCACCCAGGGGCACTGAGTAAGCGAAGCCCCTGGCAAAGCCCCAAGCCTCTCCTGCAACCACAAAGTCAGCACCCCTGGGCTCCCAGACCTTATAAAATGGTCCCCCTAGCCATCCTGTCAATGCCATGCAGAGTCTCGCCCAAAACCAGCGGGACGATGTCCTTCCCAGCCCTGCAGTCTCTAACCATGTCTAAAAGGCCACCATGGCAGACCCCTAGAGACTTGGCAGTGAACAGAAATGAGAACACGCAGAGGATAAAGGCATCCATAGCCACCGAGGTCATAGCCATATCCGGAGACCCAAACCTGCCCGGGATATCAGAAAGGTCAATCCTGTCAGGGGCTACCATCATCCCCTCGGCCTCTTCCAGAGAAATTTGCAGAAAAGATGCCAGCTTTACAGTCACCGGCACGTTCCCGGTCAGAGGAATCGATACAGCCTCAATCTCCGGACCCCCAATAAATGCCCGGAAGTCTTCAAAGGTTGGGACGAGTTCATTGTAAGAAAAACAGTAAACGTGTCTCCGAACATCCCAAAACCTCGCTGCGGCTCTCAAAAGGTCCCAATCGGGCGGGAGATCCTTCAAATGCCATAAAGACTTGATCTTGAAGGTGGTATCGAAAAGCCCCTTGTGGGATTGAAAGTTGTGTCTCATCCAAGATTGAAGATTGGACAGAAAACGGTCTCTTTTCCTCTTTTGCAATCTGACGGGTTTCTCCATGGCAAGTGATCAAAGTTGATGATTTTTGGTCAAAAATATGCTCTGGGATCAGTTGGGACAAGTCTAGGGTGAAAATGAAATGAAAAGGCGAAGCTTTGATTTTATTTGAAAAAAACCAGTTCAGACAGAACTTCCAGCCGCACGGCTTCTTTTGCCCCAGGACCTGACCGGACAGCGTCTTTTGCTTGCTGCAGAAAAAAATCTGCAGCAGCTCTTGCTGCTGCCCAAGTGGAATTCTCACCCCACTTTCTCAATGAAACCTGCATAAAAACATGTCCAAACACCATTCATGCAATCATATATCATCACAAACCATTTTTGCCCAGTTTCAGCCCCATTTCCACGTAAAAAAGCTGCCCCGAGGCTCAAGTAATATGCAAATTCATAAAGCATAAATAAGAAAAGCAAATAAAAGATTAATACATTGTATTCGCCTCCTTAGCGCTCAAATATAATGAAAAATAAACAAAATGTGCATAAAAGTGTTCATTGTTTGTTTTCTCTCTCTTCCTAGGTCAACCTAAGGAATCCTAAGCCTCCGACTCCTCGTCGTCGCTGCTTAGCTCGTAGAAGCTAGGATCCTTCATCAAATCTTCACAATCACTCACGTCGGAAAGATTGAAATTCACATGCTCGTACTCCGCCAGCTGCTCCAGAATGCTCGTGTTGGTCCCCTGTCCCCGAGGCATAGCGCTGGTAGAGGAGGTCGGATACTCTGAGGCTGATAAGGTGGAGGCTGTGCTCCCAACGTGCCTTCTCTTGCGCACGGGCTCTTGCACGTTCGCCCCAGCCCTGGAAGCACAAGCCAACTTCCTCAGAAGGGACCGACACACATCCTTCCAACCCCTGTTCTGCCGTACCAAGCCATCATAGGAACGAGCAAGAACCTGTGGGAAAAGTGAAGAAAAACTCAGAAAATCTCAAGAAAAGTTCAAAATCGCAGAAAGCAAAGAAATCTAAAAGGGGAGAGACCCTAGAGGTACTTACAGTGCTGTCAGGTGGCAAAGTATACCGGGGCTCCCTCGTGTCAGGAACAAGCACCATGAACCTCCTCGGTATCCCGTTTACCACATAGGAGAGATGAGCAGGAGGCATAGGTGAATCAGTCGGCGCAGCTTCCCCATATCCCTGAGTGATGGCCATCTTCACTAGCTTCTGCGGCGTCCTCAACCGCTGCTCCGCAAAGGTGACGTACGGGGTAGCTAAGTCAAAATACTCCTCGGCCGCCACGCCAGCCTGGTACCTCGCTATTTCATCCTCTGACCAGTTCCTAGGCTGCAGCATACGCGGTGGAGGATCGTGAGGAGTGATAGCATCCAAAGGAGGGACATGGCCATGCTCCCTAGGGAAGCGATCCCCCAAGTAAATGACATCACAGGTTAGCCCCGTCAGCCACCTCCTCTGCCTAGTCGCCTCCAAGGCATCCCTTAGCAAAACCTCTGAGTACCTCCCCCAAGGATAAAAATCCACCCCATCATGTTCATCCCTGTTGATGACCGGTCTCACCATCTTGTAGTCAAAAGTGATCCGGGTCTTCCTGATAAAATTATCTCTAGCCTCTCCCCTCCAGCGAATCATGCCCGGGAAGATCTCCGGATCACTCTGCTGGTTCCAAGGAAAGAACCCGATCACCTCACAAAACCATACCTGCATGTTCAAGACAAAGGGTCATTTCTCTCATAAAAATCTCAAGACAAAAGAGTAAAAGAGAGAAACGAAAGTGAGAATACCTCAAGAGCAAAAGAAAAGCAGTCCATAGAAGCAGCCTTGTTACGGCTGTACATATCCAAAGAGAAATAAAGCTCAGCCAATCCAGCCTCACCGCAAGAGACCGCCCCAACCTCATCCAGATTCTCCAAAGAGTCAAGCAGGCACAACATTGCCAATGTCCCAGAATTAGCAAATATGGTGACTAACAACATCAACCACAAGAAAGCTCTCGCAAGATGGTGGGCAGTCACCTCATTGGCGGCAAACCCCTGCATACACTCCAGAACTGCCACCTCAACGTCTCCATCCCAAGCCCCTTAGGACGGAGGTCAAAACCTACCAGAGCCCTGAACTCCTTTGCGGTGATGTGATCTCTCCAGGTCACAGGCCTCCCAGTAAACTCCAAGCCAGTAATAGCAGTAAAGTCGGCCGAAGTCACCGTGATCTCCCCCCAGCTAAGATGAAAGCTGTGAGTGGTGTCCCACCAGAACTCTGAAAGGGCCTGGACTAGTCCCTTGCTCTTAGAGGTCACATGGATACCTCTACCAATAGCGTCAATGAACAAATCAAGGCCGGTGGCCATCACTAACTGCTTGGGGTTCACCCCATACTTCTCGAAGTTGGGCATCCTATCCCACAACTTCACAACCACCTCAGAAGGCCCCCTCGACTTGTTCTCCTGTAGGAAAACACAACAAAAAATGTGTCAATCCTTCATTTCATCTCAAAAGCATGCATATATTCAAAAGTGCTCATATTTTCAAAGAAAAATATTCATAAGAGATTTCTTGCATCCTTTGCCTAGAAAATGTGTCCTTCATTATTTAAAGCACGTCAGGTCGAGCACATTGCTCTCCTAAGTACAAAAGTCCAATTTCCACAAAGTTCTTTGCACATAAGCATTAATTTTCCAAAATGGCATGCATGAATCCTTTTCATCGTCCAAAATCTTGCTTTCCCATCCATGATCAGAAATTGACCTAGTTCTAGCACATGCAAGGGCTCCATCACATTTTAAACATTATTTTTCTTACTTTATTTTAAAAAAATGAGTCATTCTCATATTCTTCTCAAATAAGTTGCACATGCATGTTCATTTATGTCCTCAGCCTCATAGGTCAATCATCAAACTCCCAAAATCATCAACAAAAACAGCAGAAAATTCGAAAAGATTCCTAAAAATCAGGTCAAGCCCTAAATCAATCAAAATTCAATCAAAATTGACAAAATCAAGCAAATCAAGAATGCTTACCCCAATAGATTGAGGTTTCGTCGATTTGTGCTCCCTCTTCCCGGGATAGAGCTCGGAAGGAGGTGTGTTGAAGTCGTACTTTCGCTCGGTTCGAACGAATTCCCTCCTCCTCCTCCTCCTAGCGGCCTCCGAAAAGTTCCTCCATACTTGACTAGGCACAATGTTCCCTTCCGGATCCATCTCGAGTAGTAGAAGCAAGGGAATTGAAGATTTTCGAAAATTTCTCTCTCTACTCTCTCTCTTCTCCTCGGCAGAAACAAAGACAACAATAGCGCCATTGCCCGTTTCAATTCTATTTAAATAATCTGGTGAAATTAGATTTCAAGCCGGACGGCTTCTTTTTCCCCATCTCTCGCCGGGCGGCTTCATCAGCTCTGAGCTGAATTTACACTTTTGCCCCTGGACTTTCCATTCAGGCATACAATTCCCGTTATCTCTTAACCAGAGTAACACTGTTTCCCAAGGATACCCATTATCTCTAAGGAGAATAAACTTTCCTCCCGATTCGCCTCCGTTACTTCCGTTATAATGGAACAACGCTAGGCGACATCCACCGAATTGTCAACACTCAAACTTTAGCTACCTCTATCTCCTAGATAGTGAAGTACGCTTCATTTTTCCAAACTTTAGCTACCTCTATCTCATAGATAGTGAAGTACGCTTAAGTTTTTCCAAACTTTAGCTACCTCTATCCCATAGATAGTGAAGTACGCTTCAGTTTTCCAAGCTTTAGCTACCTCTATCTCCTAGATAGTGAAGTACGCTTTAGTTTCCCAAACTTCAGCTACCTCTATCTCCTAGATAGTGAAGTACGCTTTAGTTTTCCAAACTTCAGCTACCTCTATCTCCTAGATAGTGAAGTACGCTTTAGTTTCCCAAACTTCAGCTACCTCTATCTCCTCGATAGTGACATAAGCTTTAGTTTCATCAGGTGACAACCTCCATTATTTGTCAAACCAGGTGACAACCTCCATTAATTGTCAAACCCAGGTGACAACCTCCATTAATTGTCAAATCAGGTGACTCCTCCATGAATCGTCAAAATCTCAAGGATCCTAGACATGTTCTTAACTATCTAGTGAGACTTAAACTACGACCAAGGCTTGATTCCTCTGGGATACGTAGGTAGCCTTTCATAAAGGTCCAGCCATCCGACCACATTGGTCACCCTTTTCATTCATCACTCCTCAGTGGTGCATGAGCCTTTCATAAAGGTCCAGCTATCCGACCGCAATGGTCACCCTCTTCCTTCATCACTCCTAAGTGGTGAAGTAGCCCCTCATAAAGGTCCATCTATCCGACCACATTGGCCACTTCCTTCATCTGGCATATCCCCAGTAGGATCAGCCATTTGACCTCCTAGGTCACTTTCCTTCCATCTTCCTAGCAAGATACCAGTTTCTCTTTGCCATTCCCCAGTGGATTCCTGAACTACGACCTGGCTTGATTCCTCCTGGATACGTAGGTAGCCTACTTTAGGTTCAGCCAATTCGTCACATATGACACCCCTTTCCCCAGCGGATCTTTTTCGAACTACGATTATGGCTTGATTCCTCCGGGATACGTAGGTAGCCTTCCAAAGGTTCAGCCACTCGACCACCTTGGTCACCCAATCCGTCTCGACAGTTCGCCAGATTGGATCCTTTTTTATCGATAACCCCACTCGCCCTCCAAGTGACGTTGCCGAGGGGCTTCTGTAAGTACCCAAATCTGGTTCATGCCTTTCGGTTAAGTTTCCTGGCAATTCCCCAAACTTTCCTAAAGTTCAGGGGCAATTTGGAAACTTTCCCAAACCTTTCGAGGGGCGAAGGACTTGTTAGGAATTAAAATTCCACGTAGTCCCTCGCTACAAAAGACCTTCTAGAAGGCCACCTTGCATGGTTCTAGAAATAGGCTGAGTCACTAATGGATAAGACCGCACGACTTCATTAGCCAAAGGTTACAGCCGCACGACTTCATTAGCCATCATCAAACTGCCTATAAATAGAGGCCTCCTCTACCCATTTTGATATACAATTTTTGACACTGTTACTCTGCCAAAATACAGTCACGAACTTTCAGAGAACAAAAGCCTCCAAAATCACCACCCTCCTCTCCAAAATCCCTCCAAAGTTGATCCTTCCTTAGGAAATCTTCAAGGGAGATAGAGGAACACCACCATTGGTAACCTCTCCTCCTCTTCTCTTTAAAATATACTTGTCATACTTGCTATATTGATCTTTGTTATTTATATTGCTATCTACTTGCTTTATATTTGATTTGTTGCTATAAAAATCAAGTCTTTAGTCATGTAGATCATAATACTCCCATTCCCCTTATCACATGGGATTCATGAAGGATCCTTCCTAAGGATGAACAATAAGACCTCAAATGGCTTGTTCTAGGGTGGATCTCTCACATGATGATGTGAAGATAGCATCTTTTATATATAAAAATGTCATCTTTTACATTAAAAATGTCATCTTTATTCATGAATGTCATCCCCCTTCCCATAGACCTTGCTTCCAAGAATTGTCCACCTAAATGGTTCTTAAAGGACATAGGAAAGCCATAAAGGTCCTCCCTTTATATTCCTAGTCTTAGCTTGCATCATGTTCCTTACATATGTTAGCATAAAAATGTCATCTTTACTTTAAAATACATTCCCCATGTCCCACATGGTTGGATCACTCTCCAAGGATTGCCTAGTGACCTTCATAAGGCACAAAAGGCATAGGATGAGTATAAAGATCCAATCTTTATACCCCTCTCTTAGTCCCCTTTGGTACTTGGAGCATCTCTTGGAGTGTAATGATGTAAAGGTCCTATCTTTACATCATTTCCTCCACATAAAGATGCCATAGCCAGAAATCCCTTTAGAAAAGGATGAACTTGAGCCCCTACATCTCCGATCATCACTTGAGACGAGCATAAATGTCCCGACTAAGCTCAAATCGTCTCAAGATGTAGGATTGATGGGCAAAGGTCCTTCCTTTCTAAAGAGTCTCATCCTTGGACTATAAAAAAAGGCGTCCCTATCTTGACACATTGTAAGTACCCAAATCTGGCTCATGCCTTCCAGTTAATTTTTCCGGCAATTTCGGTAAATTTCCCGGTAATTCCCCAGACTTTCCTAGAGTTCCGGAGCAATTCCGGAACTGTTCCAAACCTCTTAAGGGCTGAAGGGAATGCTTAGTAATTAAGAAACACGTTTTTCTTAATTCCAAAAAGCTTCTAGAATTTCCACCTTGCATGATTCTAGAAACATGCTGAGTCATTGTGGATAATGCCGCACGGTTGCATTAGGAGAAGACTCCTAGCCGCACAGCTTCATTAGCCATATCCAGACTGCCTATAAATAGAGCCCTCCTCTACCCATTTTAAACAACACAAGGAGAGCAATACCAGCATAAAAACACTCTCTAAATACTCCACGAAGATCAGGAAGTTGAAGGTGCCAAGAAGCCACCCCCTCCTCCTTGAAGCCTCCAAGAGTTGGTCCTACCGCTAGGCAAAACCCCAAGAAGAAGAGGTCACCACCATTAGTAACCTCTCACTCTCTTACCTTGCATAATGCTTGTCTATATGATTTAATTGCTCATTGCATTCATATATTGTCATCATCTTGCTTGGGACTTGGCATTTATCATTAAAGATCCTATCTTTATCATATCCCCCTCCCCCTTTTGCATCCTTTGCATGAAATAGGCATCATTTGCTCATAAAAATATGATCTTTAGCATCCTTTGCTCATAAAAATATAATCTTTATGTTAAAGGTGCATCATTTGCACCTAAAAACCCCCATTTTACATCAAAAATGCATCTTTTGCACATAAAAATCATGTCTTTATAATAAAGGGGCATCCTTTGCACCTAAAACCCATTTACATGCATCCTTTGCATTAAAAGTCATCTCTTTGCATGAACTTAGCATCCCTTGCTTTCAAAAATGAAATCTTTGTGCATCCTTTGCATATTAAATCCTACTTTTTCTCATAAAAATGCATCCTTTGCATAAAGATCACTTCTTTACATCAAAAAGCATCATTTGCAATCAAAAGCATCCTTTGCAAACCAAAAATGTCATCTTTTCACTAAAAATGTCATTTTTACATGCATTCCCCCATGTCCCCATTAGCAACTTTGGAACGAACCGGTGTAAAGATCCTATCTTTACATCGTTTCTTCCATTAAAAGTGCCACAATATCTTTAGAAAGGGATAAACCTTGAACCTATATCTCCGATTATCACTTAAGACGAGCATGAAGCATCCATATAAGCTCAATCGTCTTAAGGTGTAGGATTGATGGGCTAAGGTCACTCCTTCCTAAAGAACCTCATTTTGGACTATAAAAGAGAGTCTTTCTCTCGATCACGCAAGTCCCGAGGTTAAAAAGCGATGATCACAAGTCCAAGATGAGGACGGGATCAAAATCCCGAATACATAAATCCAAGAAATCCCGAGCGACAACCAATAAATGGTTTGAACGTCCGGAAGACAACTTGGGACATTTCCTCCCCTTTTATTCAAACACATGCACACAAGAAAGCACGCAAGCAAGCACGATAAACAGAATCTAGGGAGACTTGCTACGGCAAGGCACCTTGGGTGAACGACGATCCGTTCTTCCCAAGGGGTAACTTAACCTCCGAACCCATAAAAACCTTTTTTTCAAAGTTTTGAGGAAATCAAAATGGCGTGGCGACTCCGTTTTTCAAATTAAACCGGATGTCTTCAAACTCGCGTGAATCCAAATTTTGGGCACACATTCACAGTTTGGCGACTCCGCTGGGGACATCCCAAAGGAGAAAAGCTTTCATTTTCAAAATAAACGATACCCGGTATATAGGTGGAAACCACTTAACCTTCCTGTATCGCTCCCTAACCCGGGGCTTGGGATAAACGGTGGTTTAACAATCCCACATACCGGTATCACTTTTCGAAAAATAAAAATAAAAGAAAGCTTTTCCCTTTGAGCGGGTTAGACTCCCATCGCGGATTCCGTTTATCTTGCTTGCTTTCTTTGCCTTGCATTGCATCATTTGCATCTTGGGATTTGTGCATACTTTGAACAGGAAGTCTTTTCAAGGCTAAAAGGTGCCTAAAATATTCGGGAAACAACCTGAAATAGCAAAGGAGTGGAACCTGGAAAATTGATCCATGCAGTCGTACGGCTCAATCCTCCTTGGATTCTGACCGGACGGCCTCAGTGGCAATTCCACCAGGAAAAATTGTGGTTAATCTGGCAGACTTGGCACTGGGGCTATTCGGCCCAAGATCGATCGGGCTCCTTAAAATTTACGTGCCTTATCTGTTGCATTTTCCCCATCCCGAAAATCATTCCTTTAAAACACATTTATGAAAATCTCTGTTTTAACTCAAAAAGGAACATTTTTAGGAGACCGCACACTACGCGCACCTTATATATCCTGTACACTTTGCACGTACGTCCCTTTAAACCCGGGATGGTTTTTCAGTTGCAGTCACGGACAGCCTTACGATGCTCCCGAGCACGCACGGAATCATCCCAAACTCCCCATGGCAGCCAGTGTCGACCAATGCACAGTCCGTGTCACACGTTTCAAAAAACCGTGACTTTTTGGTTGGTTTTTGGTCTAGTCCTTATCATATAGCCCAGTTGCATATCCCCGTAAAGGTCAAGCCTTAGCTCATAACGGAAGTCAAGATCCTTCGCGCAAGCGGAGCCCTGCCAAAATTCCGACAAGGAAAAATTGGTAGAACCTTGACTCCGACATTGACTTTGACCTTGACCCGCACGGAATGCGTAAGAGTCAAGACCGAGTTCTTGCCAAGAAAATCCAAAAGATCTTTCGCTCAAGTGAAGCTCTGCCAAAATTCCGACAAGGAAAAATTGGCAAGATCTTGGCCCGGCATTGACTTCGATTTTGACTCACGCACGGCGTATGCAACGAAGTTCAATGTGACACTGTGTCATCCGGCTTTTACCGCCCGACCCATGCCTATTATCTTCTCGGACATTACCGAAAAGTCAAAACGTCAATCGCGCAAGCGAAATTCTGCCGAAATTCTATCAAGGCTGAAAGACGAGACTTTCCCGGTATTGCCTTGATTATAATTCGCATCGCTCGTGCGTTAAAAGTTCCTATGACCCGCTAGACCCGTTAGGAGCGTTCTTCTCTCTCGGTCGGTGGGATCCGCGTGCCCTATAGGACCCTCGCCCGGGGCTGTCCACCCTGGGAGGTCGAAATACAGGTGGAATACGAGGGGCTTATAGACGTAGTGACGGAACCCACTGATCCAGGATCTAGAGTAGTTGCAAAAAAGAAGGGCAGAACCCCTTTTCCAACCAAATAGAAATTAATAAAAGACACTGTTTTAAGTAAACTGGAAGATTCTTAATTTGCATATTGCCTGAGCCTTCAGCCTAAACACCTACCCCGAGTCTAAACCTCTCCTATCCCTTTCCCGCAGCGAGAAAGAAGTGAGTGAGAGCACCGGTACAGCAGTTTGTCGGCATAAAGATCTCAAGTAACCCATTAAAGTCTTCAAGTCTTAGCTTTCCAGTGTCAAAATGGCCAACATGGTAATCAACAATGGTAATGACCAAGCAGTCGGAGAGGCCATTCCAGTTCAACCCAGGCCCCACATCTGGTATGATGTATGTGATTGTGAAGACTGTCTGGAATATGAGTATCAAGAATGGATTAATGAAGACGCTCCTTCAAGGAAGAAGAAGAAGAGGAAGTCCACGCAGCAGAAATTAAAGGAAAGGTATGAAGCCGGGGACAAGAGCGTGGGAACCTTAGGAGAACCTTCAGGCAAGTTTGACTACTACGTCAGTTATGCCAAGGAGCCCGCCAAGGAACCCGTCATTCAAAGCACAGTCCAGCCTGACATCCCTGTGATCAGTGACCCTCTTGAAGCAGAGAATTCCGAATTCGTTGCCATCATAAAGTTCAATGAGAAGCTAGCAGATCTAGAAGCAGAATACAGAAAACCCATAGAATACGTGGCCAATCAAGGAAGAATCAAGATCCCTTCTGAAGAAGACTTCATCAAGATTATCCGTGCCAACCCTCCTGTTGGCTATACCGACAAGGTCGTAGTGTCCAAGATCGCAAAGAGAAAATGAGTTATCAAGAAGCCGCATTGATAAGATGAGCTAGACTCTTCAGTCAATGAGTCTAGTTGTCACGGACGAGCTCGCCGAGAGATTGCATCAAGCTACTCTAGCTCCTCTCACCATCTTTCCGAGGTACAGGCCTACCAATGATTTCCAACAAGTTTTTGATCAGTTTGAAGTCTCCAACTTTCGAAGAATGCCGACAAGACCGCTACTTCCTGTGGCAACAACAGGAAAGAGTAAACCCTACCCAACCCGCGTCAAACACTTCGAGTCAATAAGTAGTGTAGGGTCCAGAGTTAGTAGGGTCAAGAGTCGCTTGAGTCAGAATCTTTGAATTCCAGTCCTTCCGAGTCATCCGAAGGCCTCACGCCCGAGGATTATGAACATGTAATCGATGTCATCTTTCTCTTATTTTGAATGAAATGACAGATCTTTCGATTATCCTCTTATTGCCAACTTAACAAATGATAAATTAACTCAAAACTTAACAAGCTTAATAATGAATCATTTGAACAAGATGCAAACACACTAAACAAACAATACATTAAAGAAATCTTTAAGCAAGTTACGTAAAAGAGGAAAACCGGGCCCAAGCCGCCGAGGAGGTTTTGACAAGTGTAACTGGGTACCTATCGAGGAACCTAAAGAGACACAGATTGGAAGCTTCTTCCAGTGGGGTGAAAGGGACAGATCGTTAATTTGCTCGTAGAATACATGGACGTCTTTGCGTGGTCGTACAAGGATATGTCGGGGCTAGACAGCTTCAATAGTGGAGCACGTAATCCCTCTAGCACCGCATGCTAAGCCGCAAAGCGTAAACCGAGGAAGATCAAGCCGAATGGTCTCTACAGTCAAAGAAGAAATTGAGAAGCTACCGCGGTAGGATTCATCGTAGTCATCGAATATCCGACATGGTTATCCAATATTGTGACCGCTCACCAAGGCCAATGGGAAGGTGCGCCGCTCGTGTAGATTTCCGAGATCTCGAACAAGGCCACCCCAAAGACGATTACCCTTGCCAAACATAGACATCCCGGTGGACTCCATCGCCAACTACGAAGTCAAATCCTTCGTTGATGGCTTTGCAGGCTACAACCAGATCAAGATGGCCGAAGAAGACCAAGAAAAGACAGCCTTCACCACACCGTGGGGGACTTACCTCTATACAATAATGCCATTTGGGCTCAAGAACGCCGGGGATACTTATCAAAGGGCAGCGACCGCGCTTTTTCATGATCCACAAGGAGATTGAGGTCTACGTAGACGACATGATAATCCACTCCAAAGGCGAGGATGGGCACTTTGTTGACTCGCGAAAGTTCTTTGAGAGGCCGAGACAACATTCCATGAGACTAAACCCTGCTAAATGCACCTTCAGAGTGACAAGGGGAAAAGTGCTTGGGTATATGGTCACTGAGCGAGGTATCGAAGTCGACCCCCGAAAGATCAAAGCCATTATGGACATGAGGCCACCTCAAACTCGCAGAAGTCAAAAGCTTTATGGGCAAACCGCAAGACATCACCCGTTTCGTCAACCGCTGACCACTATGTGCGAGCCCATCTTCAAGCTCATGAAGAAGAATGTAGATACAGAGTGGACCGAAGAATGCCAGATGCCTTTGACCAGCATCAAAGCATACTTAGTACATCCTCCAAGACTATGCCCCCACATAGACAGTAAACCTCTTCGCTCTATCTCACCGTCACCGATACGGCATGGGGCTATGCTTGCTCAGAGAAGAAAGACTCTGGTAGAGAATGCCATTTACTTTGTCACTGTAAGCCGCAGTGGAAGTGAGCTCAATTACTCAAGATGTGAAAAGACCTGTGCAGGATCGGTCTGGGTAGTCGGCAAGTTGAAGCATTATATGCAAGCCCACCCTGTGAACTTGGTCTCAAAAATGGACCCCATCAAGTACATCTTCGATAAGCCTTCCCTCTCGATGCGTCTAGCAAAGTGGTCCTTCTTCTTAGCAGAGTACGACATCGCCTACGTGACCGTAAAGGCCATCAAGGGCCAAGCATTGTCGACCATCTCGGCGAACTTCCCCGCAATGAGGACCGTGGGCCCGAACCCCAATTCCCGCATGAAGGGATCTTTGTAGTCGAGCCTCGAGAACCGATGGCGCCTATTCTTTGATGGAGCCGCTAACAAAAGAGGAAATGGCGTAGGGATGCTACCGGTCGATCCGAAAGATGAGCATACACCCATAGCCCTTAAGCCGAACTTCCCCGCCACGAACAATGTCGCCGAGTACGAAGCTTGCATTGCCGGGTTTGGAGGCCGCCTTAGAAAGGAATGTCAAGGAGCTCGAAGTTTATGGAGACTCACCCGATCATCAACCAGGTCTCCAACAAATGGAAGACTCGTGGACCCTAATCTTCAGCGGTATCATGCCCATATGGAGGAGTTGACTGGACAGCTCGTAGAAGTGACTTTCCACTACTTGCCAAGGGAAAAGAACAGATTCGCAGATGCCCTTGCTACTTTAGCCTCACTGGTAGAGATCCCCGAGGGAAAAGCCATAAAACCCTTCAGAGTGGGTAGAAGAGAAGCCCCAGCTTTCTGTTGTGAAGTAAACCTGGGACCCGAGCCTATCAAGGAACCGTGGTACAATCAAATTTACCAGTTCCTCAAAGATGGAGAGTCAGCTTTAAGAGACGAAGAAGGTAGGCCAAAAGAAGGTGTCAAAGCCAAGAGCTTGCGAGCCCTGAAAAGGTTGGCCTCCCATTATGTCATTCTAGGGGGCAACCCGTACAAGAAGCGGTACCAAGGACCACTCCTCTTATGCGTCACTCAAGAAAGGGCCAAAGAGTTGATGACTGAAGTCCACAATGGTCCCTGCGGTCCTCATATGAATGCTAGAGCCCTGATGCAAGTAATCCTCAGAATGGGTTACTACTAGATTTCCATGGAGACAGACTGTGTCCAGCATGTCCGAGCGTGCGACAAGTGCCAGCGGTTTGCCAACCTCAACCATCTCCCGCCTCATGACCTGTACTGCATGACAACTCCCTGGCCATTTGCAACTTGGGGTATTGACGTGATAGGGAAGATAACCCCGATAGGAAGAAATGGGCATGAATTCGTGTTAGTGGTAGTCGACTACTTCACCAAGTGGGTAGAGGCCAAGTCCTACAAGGTCCTCACTTCCAAGAAGGTGGCCCAATTTATCAAAGAAAACATAATGTGTAGATATGGGGTGACTAATGAGATCATTTCTGATAATGGGTCACACTTTGAAGGGGACTGCGGTAGATTGCCGTCAGAGTTCAGGATCACTCGCCACAAGTCATCCCCATACAGACCTCAGACTAACGGAGCCGTGGAAGCTGCTAATAAGACGCCGAATGGATCATCCGGAAAATGGCCACCCGTGGTCGTGATTGGCCCGAAAAGCCGCACCTGCACTCGGGGCTACGTAACGTCTGTCGAATGCCCACAGGAGAAACTCCTTTTGCCCTAACTTACGGGTTGGAAGCAGTGTTACTAGTGGAGTTGGAAATCCCGTCATTAAGGGTCCTCCTGGAAAACAGTGTCTACGAAGTAGAATGGTTATGTAGTCGGCATGATGAGTTGGCCCTGCTCAACGAAAGAAGGCTTAAAGCCATAGAGCATTCCCGAGCCTATCAGAGGCGAATGGCCAGAGCATTTGACAAAAAGGTCAAGGCCAGGGACATCAAAGAGGGTGACTTAGTGCCGAAAGTGAAGCCCCTACCGTAGACAACCCCCGGGAAAATGGGAACCCGTTTGGATCGGCCCGTATGTGGTGCGTAAGATACTATCGGGAGGAGCCATGAAACTTGCGGCACTGACGGCAATCCCTTTTTCCACCCAGTCAACGGTGATAAGCTCCGAAGGTACTATGTCTAAAATAAAAAAAAAAGAAGAAAATAATAAAAATAATAATAAAAAAAAGAAAAAATATTAGTGCAAAAAGAGTAATACCCAGCTAGGCTGAAAACCCAAAAAGGGCGGTCTAGGCAAAAAACAGGGTTGCACATATAAAAAAAAAATCTTAGTGCAAAAAGAGTAATGCCCAGCTAGGCTGAAAACCCAAAAAGGGCAGTCTAGGCAAAAAACAGGGTTGCACATAAAAAAAAAGAGAGAAAAGTTCACCAGAATGAACTACGAAGACCTGAGCCCCTTAGTCTTTCTTGTAAAAGGGGAACGTAGGCAGCCATTTATGGTTCGGTCTAAACAATAAAAAGGGCGATTAAGTTTCCATGAGATGCGTCCTAAACAATAATAAAGGATATTCAAGTTTTCATAAAACGGGTCCTACTCAATAAGACATCTGAAGTTTCCATGAAATTGTGTCTTGATTAATTTCTAAGATAATATCTCTTGTTCATTACAAGTTAAAAACTCCTTGATGAGTTCAAGCACGGTCTACTCTTGACTCTGCTAACCTGCTACAAAGATCTAAAATACAATAAAATGCCTAATAAAACTACTGTGTTTGCAAAATGGCAATAAGGGAATCCTAAAAAAAGATCTGTCAGTCGTCATTCACTGAGTCTTCTTTGGTCTTCTTCCCTTTACCTCGACCCCGTCGAGTTCTCTTTCTCTTCTTCTCCAAGATGTCGGTCTCCCTCATCCCGATCTCCGGTATCCTCACTGAGCCTCCATCAAACCCGTGTCAATAAGTGCCCTCTCAACCCGAGCACGAGTCCGCACTTCCTCCCTCTCGAGCCTCGCCAAAGGAGCGACCTGACAATCTCTTGTATCGAGCCTCCATATCTCCGATCAGTCACCCGACCGGTTATGGCGACTCGCCTTAGCCTCGCCTCCCTCGTAGTCCTACTCGAGTCGCAGCCGCCTCCCAATAAAGCCCGACGTCTCTCCCCCAATATGACCCGAGTCGCTCCCATCTCCCTCTCGTACTCAATCCAAGTAGACAGTGGTCAAGATGGTACTCTTCTTGTTCCCGAAGATAGCCCCGGTGGGAAAGCAGCGTATGTCCAAGCCCTCGAGAAGAATGAAAAGCCGGGCCGGATCTCTCATAGCTAATGGCACCACCTCCATGGTACGGATATCCTCCCAACCGCCCAACGGCTCCCGTAAGGCCCCAAACCGCCCGGATACCAAGCAGGGGTATGTAGAAGGATAACCAGCAGAACCCCGGAACCCTTACTATATAGGACTCCCGAAATATCCTCCCCGGTCCGCAACCTCCAAATGAGGTACCCACCGCCGGATGTCCGAAGTGGATAACCTAGCCATCATCGCCTCCTGCCTACCCCGGTCCCGCCGTCGAGGTGCACCTCTCCGAGAAATCACCCAAGGGCACCGAGTCGGCAAAGCCCCCGGCAAAGCCCCAAGCCTCTCCCGCAGCCATAAAGTCATGCCCGGCTCCTGCACCTCATGAAATGGTCTCCCTAGCCATCCTATCGATGCCATGAAGGGTCTCACCCAAAACCGTGGGACAATGTCCTTCCCACTCGCAACCTCGACCATGTCTAAGAGACCACCATGACAGATCCCCACTGACTCGCCGGTGAACAGAGAAGAGAATATACAGAGGATAAAGGCATCCATAGCCACCGTGGTCGCAGCCATAGCCGGAGACCCAAACCCGCCCGGGATATCGAAAGGTCAATCCCGTCCGAGGCTATCATCATCTCCTCGCCTCTCCTGCAGAAATCTGCAAAAGATGCAAGCTTTGCCGCCACCGGCACGTCTTCGATCAGCGGAATCGATATAGCCTCAATTTCTGGACCCCCAATCAAGGCTCGGAAGTCTTCATGCGTTGGGACAATCTCATTGTAAGAAAAGCAAGAAACGTGTCTCCTGACGTCCCAAAACTTTGCCGTCGCTTCCTCAAAAGGTCCCAATCGGGCGGGAGATCCTTCAAATGCCATAAAGACTTGATCTTGAAGGTAGAATCAAGCAACCACCTTGTGAGATTGAAAGTTATATCTCACCCAAGACCGAAGATCGGACAGAAGCGGTCTCTTTTCCCCTTTGCAATCTAACGGGCTTCTCCATTGCAAAATGATCAAAGGTGGTGTCTTTAGGTCCAATATGTGCTCTGGGAACAGTTGGGACAAGTCTAAGTTGAAAAATGAAATGAAATGGCCAAGCCTTGGTTTTATTCTAAAAATAACCAGTCCAGACAGAACTGTGAGCCGCACGGCCTTACTTGCTCCAGAGACCATGCCACACGGCCTCATTTACCTGATGTAAATGGCAAATCTGCAGCAACCAAGTTGCTGCCCAAAGGGAGTTTTCACCCCACTTTTCCAACCAAAACCTGTACAAAAACATGTTCAAAGACCATCCAAGCATTTATATATCATTACATATCATTTTGGCCCAGTTTCATCCCCAATTCCAAGCAAAAAACCGCCCCGAGGCTCAAATAATATGCAAATTAATAAAGCATAAAATAGAAAAGCGAATAAAACAGTAATACATTGTTTTAGCCCCTTCGGCGCCCAAATAAAGCAAAAAATAGACAAAATGTGCATGAAACTTGTTCATTGTTTGTTTTTCTTCCTAAATCAATTCTAGAGACCTCCTAGGCCTCCTATCCTTCCTCTTCATCGCTGCTCAGCTCATAGACACTCGTTTCTCTCATCAAATCCTCTGCGTCGCTCACATCTGAAAGGTGGACATTATCGTGCTCGTACTCAGCCAGCTGCTCCAAGATGTCAGCATTGGGTCCTCGTCCCCGAGGCATGGCGCTAGAAGAGTACTCCGAAGCCGATGAGGTGGATGCCGTGCTCCCGACGTGCCTCCTTTTGCACACGGGCTCCTGCACGTTCGCTGTCGCCTTTGAAGCGCAGGCCAGCTTCCTCAGAAGGGATCGGCACACATCTTTCCAGCCCCTATTCTGCCTGACCAAGCTGTCGTAAGTCCGATCTGGAACCTGAGAAAAAGAAAAGAAAATCTCAGAAATCTCGTAATTGCAAAAAGCAAAGAAATCTCGAAAAGGGAAAAGACCCTAAAGTGTACTTACAAAGGTGCAGTCCGGCGGCAAGGTATACCGGGGCTCCCTAGTGTCGGGACAGTATCCTCAACCTCCCGGGTACTCCATGGACCACATATGAAAGATGGGCAGGAGGGATCGGCGGGTCGAAGGCTCGGCCTCCCCATATCCCCGAGTGACCGCCAGCTTCACTAGCTTCGTGGCGTCCTCGCCGCCGCTCCACAAACACAAAGATATGGGGTATCCATATCAAAGTACTCCTCGGCGGCCACGCCTCCTCGGTATCTAGCAATGTCGTCCTCCGACCAATCTCTAGGCCGCAAAGATCCGTGCTGGAGGATCCCGGGAGTAATGGCGTCCAATGGAGGGACATGGCCATGCCGCCTAGAAAATCGGTCCCCGTATAGATGACATCACATGTCGCCCGGGGCCAACCACCGCCTCGCCTCGTCGCTCCACGGCCTCTCCTAGCAAAATCTCTCGGATACCGCCCCACGGGTAGAAGTCCACTCCATCGTGCCCATCCTTGTTGATAATTGGCCTCACCATCTTATAATCAAAGGTGATCCGGGTCTTCCCGGTGAACTTATCCCTCGCATCTCCTCCAAATGATCATAGCGGGAAAGATGGTGACATCGCTCCGTTGGTTCCACGGAAAGAACCCGATCACCTCACAAAACTGCACTCCGCATGTTCAAAACATTAAAAAGGTTATTTTCTCTCATAAAAAGTCTCAAAGATAGAAAGTAAAAGAGAAAGGAAAGTGAGACTACCTCAAGAGCAAAGGAGAAACAATCCATGGAGGCAGCCTTATTCCGGCTGTACATGTCCAGAGAAAAGTAAAGCTCTGCCAATCCAGCCTCGCCCCATGAGACCGTCCCAATCCCATCAACATCCTCCAGAGAGTCGAGGAGGCAAGTCATAGCCAGAGTCCCAGAATTGGCAAAGATGGTGACTGACAGCATCAACCACACAAAGGCTCTAGCAAGCCGGGTGGGCAAGCCACCTCACTAGCAAAGAAAGTCCCGCATGCGCTTCGGGATCGCCACCTCGACGTTCCTCGTCTCCATTCCGAGCCCCTTGGGAATAAGCTCAAACCCGACCAAAGCCCTGAACTCCTCCGCCGTGATATGGTCCCTCCAAGTCACAGGCCTCCCGGTGAACTGTAAGCCAGTGATAGCAGTGAAATCGGCCGAGTCACCGTCGCCTCCCCGCCTAAGATGAAAGCCATGGGTGGTGTCCCACCAGAACTCAGATAGGGCCTGGACCAAGCCCTTGCTCTTCGAGGTAATGTGAATACCTCTGCCGATGGCCTCAATAAACAAATCCAAGCCGGTAGCCCTCACCAGCTGCTTAGGGTTCGCCCCATTCTTCTCGAAATCGGGCATCCTCTCCCACAGCTTTACTGCAATCTCAGAAGGCCCCCTAGACTTGTTCTCCTGTAGACAAGCACAGCAAAAGAAATGTGTCAGTCTTTTTCAAAAAAAAGCATGCATATATTCAAAAGTGCACATATTTTCAAAAGAAAAGCATTAATGAAAATTTTCTAGCATCCTTTGCATCGAAAACGTGTCTTTCATCACTTGAAACACATCGTGTCAAGCACATTGCTTTCCTAAGCACAAAATCACAATTTTCAAAATTATTTGCACATAAGCATTAATTTTTTCTCAAAAATGGCATGCATGAATCCTTTTCATCGTCCAAAATCCCGTTTTCTCATCTATGACCTAGTTCTAGCACATGCAAGAACTCCGTCACCTCTTAGACAATTATCCTTCTTACTTTTTATTTTCGAAAAAAAAAGTGGGTCATTCTCATTATTTTGTCAAATAAATTGCACATGCATGTTCTTTCATCTCCTTAGCTTCATAGGTTAATCATCAAGATTTCAAAAATCATCCAAAAATCCTAGGAAAATTCGAGAAAATTCCTAAAACTCGGGTCAAGCCCTAGAATCAATCAAAATTCAATCAAAATCGACGGAATTGAGCAAACTAAGAATGCTTACCTCAACCAATTAAGGGTTTGTCGATTTGTGCTCCCTTCTACCCGGATAGAGCTCCGATGGAGGTGTAAGGAAGTCATACCTCCTCTTTGTATGGACGAGTTCCTTCCTCCTCCTTCTCGCGGCCGCGGAGATGTTCCTTCTAGCTTGCCTTGGCATTGGATTCCCCCCCAGATCCATCCTAAATCAGTAGAGGCAAAAGGATTGAAGGATTTTGAAGAAAATTCTCTCCCTCCTCTCTCTTCCTCGGAAGTCTTGGGCGGCAATAATGCCCAGTCCCCGTTCGAATTCTGTTTTAAATAATCTGGAAAAATCAGGCTTCTGGCCGTGCGGCCTCTTTTGCCTCCCTCTCATGCCGGGCGGCCTCTTTCGCTCTGAGCAAAATTTACCTTTTTGCCCCTGGACTTTCCACTTGGGCATGTAATTCCCGTTATCTTTTAACCAAGATAACGTCGCTTCCTAAAAGATATCCTTTATCTTCTAAGCAAATAAGCTTTCTTCCCCAGTCGCCTCCATTACTTCCGTTATAACGGAATGACGCTAGGTGACAACCTCCGAACTGTCGAAATCTGAACTTTAGCTACCTCTATCTCCTCGATAGTGAAGTATGCTCAAGTTCTCCTAACTTTAGCTACCTCTATCACAGATAGTGAAGTATGCTCAAGTTCTCCTAACTTTAGCTACCTCTATCTCCTCAATAGTGAAGTATGCTCAAGTTCTCCAAACTTTAGCTACCTCTATCATAGATAGTGAAGTATGTTCAAGTTCTCCTAACTTTAGCTACCTCTATCTCCTCGATAGTGAAGTATGCTCAAGTTCTCCAAACTTTAGCTACCTCTATCCACTCGATAGTGACGTAAGCTTTAGTGCAATCAGGTGACAACCTCCATTAATTGTCAATCAGGTGACAACCTCCATTAATTGTCAAAACCTCAAGGATCCTAGACATCGTTCCTAACTATCTAGTGATGCTTGAACTACGACCAAGGTTTGATTCCTTCGGGATACGTAGGTAGCCTTTCATAAAAGGTCCAGCCATCCGACCACTTTGGTCACCCTGTTCCTTCGTCACTCCTCAGTGATGAAGTAGCCCCTCATAGAGGTCTTGACATCTGACCACCTCGGTCACTTCTAGCATATACCCAGTAGGATCAATTGCTTGACCTCCTAGGTCATTTTCTCTTCTATTTCCCCAGCAAGAGACCAGTTTTCTTTTCTCTATTCCTCAGCGGATCTTTTCTGAACTACGGCCTGGCTTGATTCCCACTCGGGATACGTAGGTAGCCTTCCAGAGGTTCAGCCACTCGACCACCTTGGTCATCCTAATTCGTCTCGGCATTCGCCAGATCGGATCCTTTTCTATCGACATTCCCACTCGCCCTGCAAGTGACGTTGCCGAGGGACTTCTGTAAGTACCTAAATCTGCTCATGCCTTCCGGTTAATTTTCCCGGCAATTCCGGTAAATTTCCTGTAATTCCCTGTACTTTCCTAGAGTTCCTGAGCAATTCCGAACCTGCTCCAAACCTCTTAAGGGCTGAAGGGAATGCTTAGTAATTAAGAAACACGTTTTTCTTAATTCCAAAAAGCTTCTAGAATTGCCACCTTGCATGATTCTAGAAACATGCTGAGTCATTGTGGATAATGCCGCACGGCTGCATTAGGAGGAGACTCCTAGCCGCACGGCTTCATTAGCCTTATCCAGACTGCCTATAAATAGAGCCCTCCTCTACCCATTTTAAACAACACAAGGAGAGCAATACCAGCATAAAAAACACTCTCTAAATACTCCACGAAGATCAGGAAGTTGAAGGTGCCAAGAAGCCACCCCCCTCCTCCTTGAAGCCTCCAAAAGTTGGTCCTACCGCTAGGCAAAACCCCAAGAAGAAGAGGTCACCACCATTGGTAACCTCTCACTCTCTTACCTTGCATAATGCTTGTCTATATGATTTAATTGCTCATTGCATTCATATATTGTCATCATCTTGCTTGGGACTTGGCATTTATCATTAAAGATCCTATCTTTATCATATCCCCCACCCCCTTTTGCATCCTTTGCATGAAATAGGCATCATTTGCTCATAAAAATATGATCTTTAGCACCCTTTGCTCATAAAAATGTAATCTTTATGTTAAAGGTGCATCCTTTGCACCTAAAAACCCCCCATTTTACATCAAAAATGCATCTTTTGCACATAAAAATCATGTCTTTATAATAAAGGGGCATCCTTTGCACCTAAAACCCATTTACATGCATCCTTTGCATTAAAAATCATCTCTTTGCATGAACTTAGCATCCCTTGCTTTCAAAAATGAAATCTTTGTGCATCCTTTGCATATTAAATCCTACTTTTCCTCATAAAAATGCATCCTTTGCATAAAGATCACTTCTTTACATCAAAAAGCATCATTTGCAATCAAAAGCATCCTTTGCAAACCAAAAATGTCATCTTTTCACTAAAAATGTCATTTTTACATGCATTCCCCCATGTCCCCATTAGCAACCTTGGAACGGACCGGTGTAAAGATCCTATCTTTACATCGTTTCTTCCATTAAAAGTGCCACAATCTCTTTAGAAAGGGATAAACCTTGAACCTATATCTCCGATTATCACTTAAGACGAGCATGAAGCATCCATATAAGCTCAATCGTCTTAAGGTGTAGGATTGATGGGCTAAGGTCACTCCTTCCTAAAGAACCTCATTTTGGACTATAAAAGAGAGTCTTTCTCTCGATCACGCAAGTCCCGAGGTTAAAAAGCGATGATCACAAGTCCAAGATGAGGACGGGATCAAAATCCCGAATACATAAAATCCAAGAAATCCCGAGCGACAACCAATAAATGGTTTGTACGTCCGGAAGACAACTTGGGACATTCCCTCCCCTTTTATTCAAACACATGCACACAAGAAAGCACGCAAGCAAGCACGATAAACGGAATCTAGGGAGACTTGCTACGGCAAGGCACCTTGGGTGAACGACGATCCGTTCTTCCCAAGGGGTAACTTAACCTCCGAACCCATAAAAACCTTTTTTTCAAAGTTTTGAGGAAATCAAAATGGCGTGGCGACTCCGTTTTTCAAATTAAACCGGATGTCTTCAAACTCGCGTGAATCCAAATTTTGGGCACACATTCACACACATGTGACCCAAGTTCTCATAATGATGATCGTAAGTCCAAGATGAGAACGGGATCAATGTCCCGAACATATCAAAATCCAAGGAATCCCGAGCGATAACCAACTCATGGTTTATACGTCCGGAAGACTACTTGGCACATTCCCTCCTTTATCCAAAACACATCCCACACACGAAAACACAAAGGCAAGCATGAAAGTCGGATCTTGGAAGACTTGCTTCGGCAAGGCTCCTTGGGTGAACGTCGATCCGTTCTTCCCAAGGGGTAACTTAACCTCCGGACCCAAATCCTTTTTTTTTAAGTTTTGAGGAAATCAAAATGGCGTGGTGACTCCGTTTTTCAATTTAAACCGGATGTCTTCAAACCGATGTGAGGCGGTGACCCCTTACACGAGAAAGTGGTTCAACACAAAAAATAATAACGCCGCGATATTGGGCTCCACATATCACAACGTGCTGTCGTAGGCTTTGATAGTTCGGGCAGATGGGATCATGTGGCCTTCGTCAATGCGTAGGGCTCGCATCATGCTGAGAGGGAGGATGTTGACTGCTGATCCATTGTCTACCAATACTCTGGGGAGAGAGATGGTATTGAGCCGAAGAGTGATGTACAAAGCTTCATTGTACCCTGAGGCATCTTTCGGCAGGTCTTCGTCACAGAAGGTGAGCATACTGCCATACAGTCGGGAATCGTAGATCTGGTCTCTTTCCGTAGAAGGAGAGTCATCAAGCCATCCATTTCCTATCTTCCTCTTGCGAGGCAAAGCTTTTGGTGGTGCCTCGGGATTGTGTCGAGGCTGCTTGCGACGGTGGCCACCCTTGGTTAGCACGTTGATTGAGTGCGAGTGCCAAGTTGACTTTGACTTTCCTTTGCCTGCTTGTGCCCTGAAGTTGGGCAAATTGAACCTTGGCTGATACCGCGGAGGATTAGTCTTCTGGCTGGCAGTAAGGTTGTCAAGATTGGAGGTATTCCGGTGTCCTGAGGCCTGAACTTTGGCGTCAGCAGGGTTTTTCAACTTTCCCACCCCTGTCTGCTCTAAAGCTGCGTGGCCTGGAGGAAGGGAGGACTGGCTGGAGTAGAGTACGTAGTAATCGAACTTCCCAGATGGCTCTCCGAGTGTACCCACACTGGTGTCTCCAGCTTTATATCTTTCTCTCAGTTTCTGTCGAGAAGATTTCTTCTTCTGCTTTCTAGGAGAATCACCCCTGATCCTGTCTTGGAACTCGTACTTCAGGCATTCAGAGCAATCACAAACATCATAACTGATGTGGACATTTAATGAGGACATGGCTGAAAGAGGCAGAGGAACTGGCTCTGCGGCAATCTTCTTTGGCACCCATTCGAGGGAGTTCACACTGTTGTTATTCGGAAAAGGGTTTTCGACTGTATTAGGTCCACGGGGATGCTCCAATTTTCCTTCCTCTATCAAATTCTAGATTTCGTACCGTAACCCCACGCAATTGTCGGTGGTATGGCCATGATACTGGTGGAAGGCGCAGTACTTGCTTTTATCAGCGTTGATTACGGGATTCTTGGGTTTGTAGTTTGCAACGGGTTTGAGGAGGCCTTCCTTGATTAACCCTTCTAGCATCTTACTCAGCGGCATGTCCAACTTTTCGAAGTGCAGGGCAGGCTGCTTTGGGGTAGAGTTGTTGCTTTGCGAGACTGGGTTTCTGTTGCCCGACTACTGTCCCTGATGAATGTAGTTGACAGATGTATCTTTCCCTTTGCCGGGGACCGGTGCGAGATTGAATGCAATTGCTGATCGGTATCTGTATGGCTGTGCTGTGGCTAGTTTTTCCTTGAGATCCTTCTCGAATTGTGAGCCGGCATTGACCATGGCTCGGAGATCTGGGAAGAAGTGAAGGCTGATGAGGGTTCTGATGGACGGCCTTAAGCAGGACTTGAAGATCCGCATCTGTTCATCCTTGGAGAGTGGCTCCATGATCTCGAAGAGTTTCCAACTTCACCTCTTGTAGAATTCTCTGACGCTTTCATATGCTTTCTGTTCGGTGGTGATTAAGTCCTCACGACTTGTTTCCCACTCTAGGTTGGATCTGTACAGCTCTAAGAAGATGTTACTGATCTGATCCCAGGTATGGCGATCTGCAGGCTTGACCCTTAGGAACCATTGTAGCGCTGAACTCTTGAGCGTATGCTGGAAGTGATCGGCCATTTGCTGAAGGGTTGCTCCTTTCGCTCTCATTCCGAGAACGTAGGTGTCAACATGCGTTTGAGGACATTCGGTTCCATCAAATCGGTCCATCTCCAGCATTCTGAACTTGGCAGGGAGAGGCGTGACCATTCCCGGATCTGTGGATCTGAGCATTTCTTGCTTTGAGCTGCTCATGCTGGCTTTCAGGTCTTTCATCTGTTCGACCATCCAGGCTAAGGTTGGGTCCAGTGGTGGACTTTGAGGCTCAGCGCCGGGTGCTACCATGTGAGTGGCAGTGATTGGAGGTGGTAGGCTCGATATATGTGGATATATGGGGTCTTTTCTGGACTATATCGGGGTTTATCCACGGTGTTTTGGGATTCGTGTATAGGCAATGGGTTGAACCCGGGAGGATATTGGAGGATATTAGCATCTGCTTGAGATGGTCTAGCGGTGCGCTGGTTGTACTGAGTGATGGGAGTAGTACTGGCTTGGCCGTATATGACAGGGTTGCCTTGAGAGGTGGCAACATGAAGCCTAGGTCGGCTGTTTCCTTGGTTCAAAGGCATCCCGTAAGTTGGCGGGGGAGGAACCTGGTTAAAGGTTTGAGGAGCTGGTTTCGGGGAATCGTCGTCATTGATTAGGACGAAAGTACCATCTGGTTGAGGGATAGCTGCTATACCTCACTCATTCAGAAGCTGTACCACGAAATTCTGTCGATCTTCTTTCTGCCTCTTGTGAACCTCACAAGCCCGGATGGCTTCTTCCAATGTCATATCTGTTACCGGTGGCGGGGGTCCGTCCCCATCACGATTTCTCGGTGAGCTTGACATGTCGGATATTCTGGCTGAGTGAATTGAGGGAAACGAAGAAGCTGTACGACGCCGTAGCGTGACTCGCGGCGGCGCCGACCCGGGATTCGAACCACTTTCTGCTCGCTGCAGGGAACAAAAGGCAGGGTTTAGGCTTCGGAAAGGTATTTGGCTCAGGGTTTCGGGCTAGTGCAATGTGCAGTTACCGATTAATGTTTACTTAAAACGTATTTTATCAGAGTCCTAATCGGTTGGAAAAGATCGTGTCTTCTTTTTCGCAACTAACCTAAGGCTCTAATTAGTGGATCTCATCACTACATTTATAAGCCCCTCGTTTTTCACCTGTAAATCGTCTTCCCGAGATGGACAATCCCGAGCGAGGGTCCTATAAGGCAAGCGAGTTCCACCGACAAAGGAAAAAGTAAACTTAAGGCTAGCTGATCACGCAAACTTCCAACGTATGTGACACGCGGGCCACGGTCGAAGTCAACGTCCTTAAGTTAAGGCGGGGATCGTGCCAAAATTTCAGCATGACCTCTCCTGACTCGCTTGCGCGAGGGGCCTTAGCTTTTGGCGTTGGCCAAGTTATGGCTGGCATGGTGCATGCGTTGAGGGTTTGGTGAGATGGTGTCACATTGAACCTTCGGGTATATTTTTCGGCAGAGCTCCGCGTCAAAGTCAAGGCTGAAAAGCCCAAGACTTCGGGTCGGGAACGACCTTTGGTCTTAATCTTTCGAGCTTTACTTGTGACGGAACCCGACGTAAAAACATACACTTGGGATTTATGACACGTACTAAGCCAAAAACCAACCGGGGTCTTGGACGAAGTGTGACACAAAGAGTGCATGGCTTACACGGGCTGTTTGGGATGACCCCGTACGCCCTCGAAAGGTGTCTGGCAGACTAACCGAGCTGCAACTGAACGGTCATCCCAGGTTACGAGTCGTAGTGTGCAGTGTACCGAGGCAGTAAGTGTACGTAGCGTGCGGTGTACCGAGGCAGCAGTGCAAGTAGTGTGCGGTCACTAAAATTCTTTTTCTGATTAAAACAGAGATTTTCAGAATGTGTTTTAAAGAATTTTATGCGCAGTTAGAAATGTAACACGAAAACCAAGTGTGAACGGGAATGCACGAACATGTTATGATTTTGAAAGAGACAATAATGCAACACCTTTTGAAAACCGTTCGAGGTTTTGAACAACACACGCACACAAAAACGAGGAAGGGTAAAAGAAAGTTTGACCCACAGAAGTCTTTTTGAAAACGACAGCAGTTTTAAAAAAGTATCCTTGTCCCCAGCGGAGTCGCCAACTGAAATTACCCAGATTCGCACGAGGGAAGCGGTTGTCTTTCGCGGAAAGATGTTTGGGACCTCGCTTTCGGGAAGGAGAGGAGTCGCCACGCGATTTTGTATTTTGAGCCCAAACGTTGAAAAATGGCTTAGTGAAAAAAGGGTGTCGTTTTTATTGGTAGCAAAAACTTGGAAAAAGCTTTGAAAAGGGTGTCGTTTTTATTGGTAGCAAAAATGAGGAAAAGGCTTTGAAAAGGGTGTCGTTTTTATTGGTAGCAAAAACGAGGAAAAAGCTTTGAAAAGGGAGTCATTTTTATTGGTAGCAAAAACGAGGAAAAGGCTTTTTTTAGTACCAGAGATTGTTAGGTTCGGAGGTCACGTTACATTTCGGGAAGAGTATTTTGAGATCACCCGAAATGCCTCGTATGACGAGTCTTCCTACCTTTCTCGAAAATGTGTATGTGTGTGTGTGTGTGTTTAGATTTTGAAAATAGGGGCTTGAATGACAAGCTTAATCTTGGTTTGAATGTCAAACGTTGATTTTGTGATTCTTTTTGGAAAAAGCGAGCGTTTGAATGACAAACGTCGGGTTTGGAGTTTTTTTAGGAAAAGTGGTGCGAGTGATGATTTTGAACTTTTAGCTTAAGTGTCAAATGTTGACTTTTAAGAAAGGAGCGTTTGAATGTCAAACGTCGGATTTTGAGTTTAAAGATGATCGTTTGGATGCCAAACGTCACTTTGCGCGTTTTGAAAGAGAGTTCGAATGTCGAACTCCGATTTTGAACCGGGCATTGCATTGTTAGCGATTTTACGGGAAAAAAGCATTAAATGAGATTTGAATGTCAAATGTTGGGTTTTGAGTTTGAAGATGATCGTTTGGATGCCAAACGTCACTTAGCGCGTTTTTAAAGAGAGTTCGAATGTCGAACTCTGGTTTTGAACCGGGCATTACATTGTTAGCGATTTTACGGGAAAAAGCATTAAATGATATGCGATCAACGAATCATTTTAAGACTCGGACTTTGATAAGTAAATACTATCACGAGCCAAACGGCTCGGACTTGTAAATGATAGTATTTAAAGTGAGGTATCAACGGAATCAAACGATCCGGATTTTAAAGGTGCGATCAACGAACCAAACGGTTCGGACTTATAAAGTTGCATAATTTAAATGACATTCAACGGATCAAACGATCCGGACCGTTAAATGACTATCACGAACCAAATGGTTCGGACTATAAAGTTGCGTATCGACGGATCAAACAATCCGGAATTGTAAATGACATAAAAGTAAGAAAATGGGGCCGGAACGCCGTTTTAACCCGAGATTACTTCTCTTACGGGAGAGAAGAGGATCTTGGACTAAAACGTATCGGACCCCGTTAGACGGTGACGTCTACATTTTGATAACTTTCGACCGAAACGGTTGTAGCGACTGGCGCGTAAACCGAGATGAAACGAGTGTTTAGGGAGAGAGAGTGTTACCTATGGCTAGGGGTTGACTCTTTTGACTCGGGAGGCATATACGGGATATGATTTAGTGTTTGGAAAGGTGTTTCAAGGTTGTTTGATTCGTGTTTGGTTGAAATACGAGGTTTTCACGCAAATCTAGACAAAACGGGGCTCGGGAGAGGGTGAAATGGGTTTGGGCCGTGGCTGTTGGTGAAAATGGATAATAATTTTCTTTTTCAAATGCTTGATAGCCCTCTGTATTTATAGGGTGAAAATGCAAAAGAGTCTGGACGGACTTATGCTGAATTTCAGGGGGTTTTGTGGTATTTTGGAAAATCGGAGGGCTTACTGGCAATTCTGTTTTGCCTGCAAAAGAGTCCGGATGGACTGTGACAACATCTCAAGGGTATTTTGGTCTTTTCACTCTGAAATCTGATTGATGTTGACTGGAGGGCTGTGGCATGCGTGCCACGTGCCCTTGTGACTCACCAGGGCATGGGTTTTTGTGCCATTATTCCCGGTTTTGTCCGTTTTTTAAATATCTGTCCGAAAAATGTCCGAAATGCCCTCAAAAAGTGTCGAAAAGTGCATTTTTCAGGAGAAGCTGTACTTTTACGTGTGATAACGTGTGTTGAGTACGCTTTGACGTTGGGATGCACGGGGCAGTCCCGGGACGTCTCGTTGGCTTGAAAACGGGGAGCTTAACGGGTTCCGGTTAACCTGGAGCGGGCCAGTTAACGGATTCCGGTTAACTTTTAACGAATTTTGACGATCCGGATTTGGGTACTTACAATCATTAAGTGACCTTTTTACCCTCCCGTTGGAATAATCAACCATATTAGGCTTGAGAGCCTTGGTGTGTTGTAAACCATTGTTCTTTGGGACAAGGTCTTTATGTGATCAAGAGAGAGGGACACCTTTTTATAGTCCAAGAATGAGACTCTTTAGAAAGGAAGAGCCTTTGCCCATCAATCCTACATCTTGAGACGATTGAGCTTAGTAGGGACATTTATGCTCGTCTCAAGTGATGATCGGAGATGTCGGGGCTAAGGTTCGTCCGCTTCTAAAGGGACTTCGACTATGGCATTTTTAGTGGAGGAAACGATGTAAAGATGAGACCTTTACACCGATCCACACCACGGGATGCTTCAAGTACCAAAGGGACTAAGGGGAGGGGTATAAATATTGGATCTTTATACTCATCCTAGGTCTTTCGTGCCTTAAGAAGGTCACTAGACAATCCTTGGAGAGTGATCCAACCTAAAGGGACATGGGGGATGACTTTGAAAAGTAAAGATTGCATTTTTATGAAAATAAGTGTAATGAAAACTATGAGAACTAAGGCTATGAATGTAAAGGGAAGAACTTTGAGGCTTTCCTACGTCCTTTAAGAACCTTATGAGGTGGACAATCCTTTGAAGCAAGGTCAAGGGAAGGGAATGACATTATAATAGTAAAGATGACATTTTCATGTAATAAAAGGGAGCTATTTCACATCATCATGTGATGAATCCTCCCTAGAACAAGCCACTTGTGACCCCTTGTTCATCCTTGGGATGGATTCTCCATGAATCATTTGTGTTAGGGGAAAGGGGGAAATGATATCTACATGATAAAGATATGATTTTTATAACAATATATCACATTTAATGACAAGAAAAGGCAAAGCAAATAGCAAGTAAACAATATAACAATATAATAAAGATATTTCAAGGAGAAAGGAAGGAGAGATTACCTTTCTCTATCTCCCTTGGGGTTTTCCTAATGTAGGAGTGGTTTTGGATGAGTTTTATAGAGAAGAGAGGTGGTTTTTTGGGAGTTTTGGTTTCTGGAAATTCGTAGGATGATTTTGGCAGAGTGACAGTGCCTGAAATTCCCTCTCAAAATGGGTAGAGGAGGCCTCTATTTATAGGCTGATTTATGTTTCCTAATGAAGCCGTGCGGCATTAACCTCTGGCAAAAGAAGCTGTCCGGCGTTATATGTCAATGACTCAGCCTGCTTCTAGATCCATGCAAGGTGGCGCCTAGAAACCCCTCTCCAGCAAGGGACTACTTGGAATTTTAATTCCTAGAAAGTCCTTCCCCCCTTGGAAGGTTTGGAAAAGCTCCAGAATTACCCCTGAACTTTAGGAAAGTTTGGGAAATTGTCGGGAAACTTAACCGGAAGGCATGAGCCAGATTTGGGTACTTACAGCAAGCCTACGTAAAAAAGTGTGACAAGTGCCAGAGATACTCTAACTTTCCTAGACTTCCAGCATTGTAGCAGACTCTCATAATACCTACGTGGCCATTCGACATGTGGGGAATCGACATTATCAGACCCTCCCCCCCACCTGAAGTAATTGCAAATATGTGATCATGGCAGTCGACTACTTCTCCAAATGTATTGAAGCTAAAGCCTTAGCCAAAATAACGGAGGAGAACGTAATCAACTTCGTCCATGATTTCATTTGGTGCCGCTTTGGGGTCCCACACACTATCATTTCAGATAATGGCCTTCAATTTTCTAAGGCATTCACAGCGGAGCTGAACAGACTAGGAGTCCGACACATCAAGTCATCCGTGAGCAGACCTCAATGCAACAGACAAGCACAAGAAGCCAACAAGTTGGTACTAACGGCCCTAACTAAGAACCTATAAGGAAGTGATGGTAGATGGTTGGACGAACTTCCCTTAGCCTTGTGGGCATTTCGCATAACCACCCGGGGGCCAACCAGGGAAACCCCATTTGCACTAACCTTCGGTTCTGAGGCCATGTCACCAGCTGAGATGGCTATCCCTACAACCAAAAATTCAAACTATGATAAGCAAGTGAACAAAGTTAACAGGCTCCTAGACCTATACCTAGTAGATGAAAGAATACTAGCTGCTCAGATGAGGATGGTGAACTACAAACAAAGAACCAAAACCTATCATAACAAAAGGGTCAACAAGAGAGTATTCCCGTTGGTGATTGGGTACTTAGAAAAATTGAAGAAACTGGCAGGAAGGCTGAACAAAACAAGCTCTCCCCAAACTGGGAAGGCCCCTACATCATCACTCAATTTATCAGAGAAGGGACCTACAAAATGAAGACCCCAGATGGACAAGAGTTGAAACATTCGTGGCATTCTGATCATCTACGGAAATATTATCATTAGTTTATAGTATATCTTTTATTTAATAGATTAGTGCCTGTTAGTCTTTTTTCTTTATTTTCAAGTAAATTAGGATTACAGTTCGATGTAATCAATTTCAGTTAATGAAGATTTAGTTTTCATCAAGACCAACGAATGGAAAGACAAATGACGAGGAGCTCCTCCTCGGCATCAAGGGATAAACTCCCACAAAATTACCTAAGACCTATGACCGAATGACCTTTCTCGGGATAGAGAGGTGAAACATTAAAAATTGCCTAACACATATGGCCGAACGACCCTACTCAGCATAGAGAGGCAAAGTATCAAAAAATTACCTAATACCTATTACCGAATGACCTTACTCGGCATAGAGAGGTAAAACATTAAAAATTGCCTAAAAACTATAGCCGAACGACACTCCTCGGCATAGAGAGGCAAAGTATCAACAATTTATCTAATACCTATGGCTGAGCAACCTTCTTCGGCCTATAGAGATAAAATGAAAAATAACCCCAAGTGTTATGCCGAGGAACCTCCCTCGACCTAATGACAACTTGCAAAGTCACCAAGTGATTTTAAACCGAACGAGCTTCCTCGGTTTTAACTACTAAATACCAATCACGAGGAGACCCTCCTCGGCATCCCATAAAAGTTGAATACTCTGGCAAAATTATACAAGACTTGCATCATTCAACATACATTCAAATATACAAGCATTCAAGCAAAACATTTAATATCAAGACAGTAAATATAAAATACGACATGGAAATGAAGAAAAGGCAGTATATTGATAAAGAAGTTGAATTACATGGATGCCCTATTACATTAACAAAAAATCATAGCAAAATAAAGCAGAGAGGCCTTCAAGCTTGGTCACCACCCCTACTGAAGAGGTCGTCTTGTTCAGTAGCAGCATCTAGGATGATGACTTGTTTAGTTTGAGCTCCCTCAGCTTGCTCCTCCGCGACATCGTCCTCCTCTCCATCTGAGCTTCCTCATCTTGAATCTTCTCGATTAAAGCATTGATGTTTTAAGAGTCAACGGGGGGAAGAGTCTAAGCTAGGCGGCTTTCTTTAGAATCCAAGGCAGCTATAATCTTCGGGGCATTCTCTGAATATGGAGCCAAGGCATGGCCGAACCGGGCAAGGTCATTGTAAGAGTCTTGACAGACAAGACGTGCAAGCAAGCCCACGTTGGCTTTTAGAGTTGGGTCCACCACGGCCCTTCTAGCTAAATGCAGGTAGCTATCGGAGTATATGGTGGCTGTCTTGTCAGCCAGAGCTTCTTTGAAGGCCGAGCTGACCTTGTATTGGGAGATAGCCTCAGCAATTTGAGTAGGCAAGCTAGCCTATAACTATTTATACCGAGCATCTGCCTCTTCGGCATTTCTCCCTAGCTCGGCTTTAAGCGTTTCAATCTCAGCTTGCTTGGCCTTATGAGCCTCCTCGGCTTTAGCTTGAGCCTCTTTGGCTGCCTTCTCAGCCTTCTGCTTATTAACTTCTACCCTCAATGACTTAATGAGCTCCATGTCTTTGGCCAGATCGGCCTTGTTCTTCTCGATCTAACAATCAAGTTTCTGTTCATGCACATCGGCCGCTTTGCTCGTTATTGTCTCGTAGGCAGTCATCGTGGCAAGCTACAACAAAGAAAATAGAATTATCATTACAAAATTTAAAAGTACGATAAAACCGAGAAGGAAAAGAAAGTTATGATGAGAAGCTTACCTCAATTATAAGCAGGCTTTTCTATTGTCCAGGTGCTCTCTGGTCGGCTTGGCCACAATGAAATGTTCGAGCAAGTCCTCGTCCATTGCATAATAGACTACACTCCAGCCTAGCCTCAGCTTAGGGCCCTTACTGGCCAGCACGTCCAAACCCCTAATTGTTGGGTGTATGGCTAACTCCTTGGCTACCTTCTCGGCTTCAGCATATTTCACGTGCCGAGCAGTGACCTCCTTGGAGGAAGATCTAGCAGTTCTCTTGGAGGGAGGTTCCTCCTGCACGGTGTCCACCCTTGGCCGTTTTTGGGCAGAGCTTCACTCACCGGCTTTAGCCTCCATGGTCTCAGTTAGACCGATTTGTCTTAGCGCCTCCTCGGCAGTAGGAGTTAGGATTTGGGAACGATGCCCCTCTTCAGTTTGGGCCCCTTGCCCGTCATTTCCTTCCTCAGCAGAAGATTCAACGCCCCCCACCGGCTTCAAGGGCAAAGCCCCAACTTCCTCCGTGGCCAAAATGGCCTGTCTTTCCACGACATCAGAATGTCTCTTATTTTGGCCTGAGGACCGAGAAGTCCTCCTTTTCAACTTCATCAAAGCTTGAGGGTCCATAATCTCCTCTTCCATTTTCTTAGTTTGCTCCTCGGTTAGATCTGCAAAGATGAGGAAAACATGTTAATACAAAGACGAGGAGGGACATAAGAAAAATAAAAATTATACAAGTACGAAAGACGGGAAAGAAATAAATTTATTGTCGGGGACGCCATCCTCGGCAAGGCATCTGTCCTTATAGAGTTTGCAGATGTCGCACTCATTGTGAAAAACAAGGCCGGGATGCACCCTCTAATTTGGAAACCTGTAAGTACGCCAATCCAATTCGCAACCTTTTTTAGATGCATTTTAATATGATAAAATTGCATTAAGGGGCGTTTTGGTAAATTCCCGGTCTATTCCGAGACTTCCGGAAACATTCCATAAGTTTCTCGCGAAGGAAGTACTTTTTTGTACTTTGCTCAGGCCAAGGGACCTAAAGGGAATAAATCTATTTTGGACCCTTTGGGTATTATCCCAGAATGTTCCAGAACCAGATTTGGCGCCAAAAACGGTTGGTGGAACTTCCTGTCACGCGACAACTCGAAGCCTTGGAAAGTGGTTACAGAGTGTCGTGCGACACAAGGTGACCATGATCAGCAGCTATAAATAAGACCCTCCCCCTCTCAGAAATGGATCCATTTTCCACTCCATAACGTTACCCTGCAGAAATTACACCAAAAACCTTTCTCTCTCCTCCTCCCACACACAACACCTACTAATCCCCACCAATTCAACCTCTCTCCTACGCACTTCAACCATCCACCTTCATACAACCCTATCCAACTGAAGTTCTGAAGGCTAGCACCCCACTATGCTCAATTCCACGTCCAGAAGCTGAATTGAAGGCCAATACACCTAACCTGGTATATTGGTGGTGGATCTACAAGGGTAACAAATCCTTACATCTCTTTCTCTCTCATCTACTTGCTTCATTGCAATTCCCCTCCCTCTACTTGATAATCAGGCTCCATCCGCCTCTGATTATCAAGTGGCAACTGCCATCTCTCTGTTTAAATTTGATTTGCTTGGTTCAATTGATTATTCATGATGTGATCTATTGGAATTATTGCAATTTGGTTGTCAAGGGAGTGTGGATCTCCCATATCCACATCCCCTTGGTCGATTAGTGGTTAATGCATTATTTCTGAGTCAAATTGATATGGTATTTGGATCTGAATCGTCTTCTGTTGAATCTGTTTCTCGATTGTAAGGTTTCTGCTGTAAGTACGCCAATCCAATTCGCGACCCTTTTAGGTGCATTTTAATGTGATAAAATTGCATTAAGGGGCATTTTGGTAAATTTCCGGTCCATTCCGAGACTTCCAGAAATGTTCCATAAGTTTCCCGCGAAGGAAGTACCTTTTGGTACTTTGCTCGTGCTAAAGGACCTCCTGGGAATAAACCTTTTTGGACTTTTTGGGTATTTATACCTGAATATTCCAGAAATTGGTTTTGGCGCCAAAAATAGTTGGTGTCACCTTGTGTCACGCGACACATCGAGGCATGGAAAATGGTTACAGGAAGTCGTGCGACACAAGGTGACCACTAACTGCAGCCTATAAATAAGACCCTTCCCCTCTTAGAAATGGATCCCAACTTCATACACTGTTACTCTGCCAAAATTGCAGCGTAACACACACACTAAACACACAACCCCCCTCTCTCTCTTCCCAATTCACCTCTAATCCCTTCCAATTCAACCCACTTCCCTCACCTTCTCTTAGATCTACTCTCAACTGATCATCTCAAGCTTTCCAGGACCAGAAGCTGTTATTGAAGGGTTCTGTATCTAACTTGATACAGAATTCATGGAAGCAACAAGGGTAACACCCTTAATTCCCTCTTCCCTCTCTCTTCTACCTTGCTCCTTTCATAATTCTATTGTTTCCTTTCCCTTGGATTCAGTAATCAGACTCTATCCGTCTCGATTACTGAATCCCAATCGCAATATCTCTGTTTAACATCATTGCTTTGGATAATTGATTGTTCATTGTTGAATACTTGTTAAAATTGGTGTTTAGACCCCAAGGGGGTGTGGATCTACCCATATCCACACTCCCTGGGTTGAATTGTTGTTAATTATGTATTTCAAAGCTTATGTGATTGATCAATTGGATCTGTGTTGGTTTTTGTGCTATTGAGTTTGAATCTGTAAGTCCCTGCAGATGGACGTTGTGTGTCACGCGACACCTTGTACATGGGTGATCCTGTGTCATGCGACACATCTGGTCACTCATGATCCTGTGTCACGCGACACATCTGGTCACTCATGATCCTGTGTCACGCGACACACTATGTCTGTCTGCAGAGACCCCTTTTCCCTTGTAATCTGTTATGATCTGTTGTAATGGGATGTGGCCTCCCTGAATAATTGGTTCACAAGTTGTAAATTTCCGAGTTCATATTAATAAAATTCATGTTTATTACAATTGTTTATTGTCAATGCTTGCACACATTTATGGTTTAATTGGATGTTTAGTTAGAAAGACTCGTCTACGGACAAGGCGTGTTGGGTGAACTCTCGGTTCTTCCCAACACGTAAACTGACCCCCGGACCTTTTCTCTTTCAAAAGGTTTTTCAAAGTGCACCTCTTAAGCATGGCATGGCGACTCCCTTTTTTCTACCCCCTTTTTCGGCGAGCGTGCATTCAGTGGCGACTCCGCTGGGGATCACTTTTGAAAACCTATTTTTTCAAAATTAAGAGGGTAAAACTTTCATTTGATTAAACATCCAACATATCCATTCTTGTGTGCATCCTTGACAATCTCTTGTAGTACATGCGTTTTGTTGATTATGAGACTTGTGAACCTTGTGTGTCTTTTGGCCATATTTTTTGTGCTTTTGTTATTGTGCTTCGTCTCTTGCCATGGAGAAGCAGGGGCTGATTTGATTTTGCAGGATTCTGGTTCAGTGACCACTCAAGTAGTGCGACACCTCTGTCCCTTGCAGTCCTGTGTCACGCGACAGGATTGGTCACTGAACATCTCTTCAGAAGCTGGTTTGAGGGCAATCCCTTGAATCAAGTTTGGCTCAGTTGATTGTTGTTCCCCTTGTTCCCTGTGAGAGTGTGTGTGTGTGTGTGTTTTCTCTTTTTCTTTTCAAAAATAAATAAAATAAAGTAATAAAAATTTTGTTTTTCGTAAATAAAAGAACATAGTCATCTGCACACTACACCACATAGATTTAGAACCCTCGGGTGCGATTGACGGCATCGCAGACGGCCATGAAATTCGCCTACGTTTGAGCGCCTAATGTCAAACCCATCCCCCTAGCGCGTTATAGGTGGCGCCACACTTAAACCTTACCCACAGTTGGTTTTTGATACAACATTTTTAATCACACCAAAATGAATTGTTTTGAAACTTACTATAGGTCCTTATACCTTCCCCAAAACCTCGCATCTTTGTGGGCATGTTGCCAATTCAACATGGTTTCGCGTGGGGACATGTCACTCCCGTGGCATGTTCTAACGAGAGATCATGCCGCATTGCCAACGTGCACCGACGAGAGGTCATGCCAGATTTTTTCTTGAAATTCTTCGAGAATATCCGTTATGCTGCCCAAATTTCCCCAGAAATTTGGATAACCTCTCCGTCCCACACGATGTTAATCTTTGCTTAGGTATCGTTACCTATTATAAGATTCAATGCAAAGCATTTAATGTGATTTGAATGTTGCGTCCCTATGCTTCCCCAAGGTATAGTTTGTGTAAATAAAGGCTTCTCCTTTCCCAACTGTACTTAGGATTAAAACACTGATTTATACTTGAAGATAAATAAAATTGTTTGTACGAGTCTGGCCCTCGTTTCCTTTCCCTCTCCCTCATTTCCTCAAAGTCTCCCTTCACTACCTTATAAACCCATATCTACCCCGGCAGCTACGGCGAGTTGGACCCACTCATCTGTCCCAGGAGCTCGTTTGGTTCGTGTTGTTCAAGCAGTTTCAGGAATCTCAGTCAGTGCAGAATCAGATATGGCCGGGAATGGTGATGTGTTTGCCGCTCAGTCTGCTGGAGGTTCGGTTTCAATGGGTCAACTGGGTTTTAACGACATGTCTGCAGAAGAATTGAGGATAACTTTGGAAGCCGCTTTGGCCAGGGAACGTGAGGCCCGATTGTTGGCTCAGAATGCCAAGGCCTGAGAGGAGGAGGCCCATACCCGCTTTGTCGAGGCTATGAGAGCCCGAGGAATCGCAGTACTCCATCGAGAAGATGGTTCTTACGAGGAAATTACTGAAGACAACAACGGGATCGGATCTGCCTCTCCTGCTCAGCCTGCTCAGCCCAGCTATAATGCTATGCCTCCTCCCATGAGTTATGCCCCGCGCCCAGATCAAATGCCGTCCCCAGGAATGATTGTGAATGCCCAAGGAAGATTTCCTCCCCCAACTTCTCAAGTGCATAACCAAGTTGCTCAGCAGGGTCTTAGCAAAAGTGGCGGTCAACCATCGAACTTCTTCGATCTGACCTCCTCTCCAGCTCCCAATACCCCAGCATCGCAGGCTCAGTACGGATCTCAGTTCCAAGCAGGCTATTCCCAACCACAGTTCAGTATGTACCCCGACAGTTACCAGTATGGTCAGTCTAATTTTCAACAGAATGGTCAGTACCGTCTTTCAGGAAGTCAGATATGTCAAGACAGTATTCCGCAGTTTCCGCAGTCCTAGTTCCAGAGCAACATCCCTCAGCCCGCAGTGTGTTCTCCTCTCACCCAACATCTGTATGGTTCCACCCCGTATTCAGCTCCTTGCATTAGTACCGGATTCCCTGCCCTTGGTCAGTTCGGAGGTCAGTCAGTGCAGTTCAGTCCCCAGAATCCCAGTGTTCAGTTTAATGGTTATGACATGTAAGGGAACAGGATTCCCAGCTCAGTCAGTTTGTTGGATAGCAATATCAGTATCCCCAGTACTTTCGATCTTCCCTCGGCTACTTTGCCCATCAGATCTGCTCCTAAATTCCCAGTGTCGTCTTCAACAGTGGCTCCTGCTATTCCCTAGATTCCGGGCTTGACTCCAGAAGTGACATCTTTATTGAAGCAGATGCAGCAGCAAATCGATAGATTGACTGTGGTTTCTAGTGGTCTCAAGGTGGTGGATCCAGCTCAAGTAACGCCTCTGCCCCATAAGTTCAAGATGCCAAAGATGGATTTTGATGGAACAGCCTGCCCAAAGACTCATGTGGATACTTACGTCATGATAATGGGGATGATGGGCTGCACGCCCGAGTTTATGGATTCTCATTTTCATCTGACTTTGAAGGGTCCGGCGCTCACTTGGTTCTTGGCTCTCAAGCAAGAATACCGCTCCACCTGGAGCCAGATCACCGAGACTTTCTTGGAGAAGTATAGAGGCAATCTAGAGTGGCATACTACTCGGGACGATCTAGTGGGCACAATCCAGAAGAATGATGAGTCGATCACAAAATTCTATAAGCGGTGGAATGCCAAGCTTAATGAGCTATCAGAGCCCATTCCCCTTCAGGATCAGAAAGATATTTTTCTTCGTGCGTGAAGCCGGTGTTAAGAGAGGCCATTGGAAAGGGTTGGTATCCAGATCTCAGAGAAATGGTCGGAATGGGCGCTCGCAGCGAGAATAAGCTCTTTAATCAAACCCCTGGTGTGAATGCTAGCGGTAGTAGCGGAAGTGGAGGATTCTGATGCCGGACACCTAACCCAGTTTCTGCGATGGCATCAAAGGGAAGAGAAATGGTCAAAGATAACAGCATCAACAACCTGCAAAAGGGAGGTGGTAATGTACAGAATGCAGTAAGATTTCAACCCAGGCCGCAAACGAGGTTTGATGACTTGGGCATGTCTACAGAAGAAGTTTTCAACGGCCTGCTTCTGACCGGCATGATTAAGCCGCTGGAAAATTACAGCCCTGTCCGTCCTAATCCCAATTTTGATGCTAGTAAGTATTGCCGATTCCATCAGTTCCCGGGGCACACCACAAACACCTGCGTAACCCTCAAGAAGATCATCCAAGGCCTTGTGGATAACAAGAAGATCGAAAAATCTCCTCGCCCCAACGTCTCCTCGCCCCAACGTCGTCAACAACCCTCTACCTAGTAACAACGTGAATCTCATCGACTTTGATCAAGATTATTTTGTCAATATAATAGAGTTTGGGGAGTCTGTAAATGGAAATGTTAGTGATGATTGTAATAAGGTTGTGACTGATGTAATCCCTTGTTCCAATGAAATGAAAGATAACTTCTGCTATGTCTTGTATCTTGATGATTTGTATGATTTGAATAATGCTGCTGATTATGATGAGTACGAAGAGCGTTTGGTCATTAACGCTATATCCTCTATGGCTCCTAGAGAATCCCCAATCTCTTTGGAGGAGCTCAGGATAGCAGCTAACCTGGATGCACCATTGTCCGTGAATGAGATAAGACAGGCAGCCTGGCCATACAGCACTCGCCTTGTTTCGCTCATGCTGGCAGAACTCAAGGAGGCTAGCAAGAACTTTGTGGTTGAAGATCATCAAGAGGTTAATTTGTTGACTTGGTCGGGAAGAATGTTGGGAATGGATAGCGTTGATCCATCTGGGAAAGGCAAAGGAGTTGCGGTCTCGAATCCCCAGACCTCTCAAGACCCCTACAGATCAGCAGGAAGTGAGGAAACCCACGAGGACCCGATTTTGACACAGTTAAAGAGAACCCAGGCTGATATTTCTTTATGGTCTCTGCTTACATCCTCCTACCCCCACAAGCTAAAGTTGGAAGAGGCTCTGTCCAAAACCAAGGTGTCCGTCAATGCCACTCCAGACGAGGCCTGTCAGCTGATTGGAACTGCACAGTATGGGAACATTATTACTTTCACAGACCTTGATCTGCCTGCTTACGGTTCGAAGCACAATGAGTCCCTGCACATCACTGTACCCTTGGAGGGGCGTCAAATTCCCCATGTGTTGGTGGACAATGGGTCGGCCATGAACGTGCTTCCTGCCAAGATGATGAGCATGCTAGACATTGACGCGCAGAGCCTTAAACCATCCAGCCAGACCATAAAAGCCTACGATTCTACATCCAGGGCAGTGTTGGGGATCATCTCTTTGAATCTGTTATTTGGGAGTAAGGAGATTGCGGTAGAATTTCAAGTTATCGAAATTCCTGTCACGTTCTCGGTGCTATTGGGTAGACCGTGGATTCATGAAATTGGAGCGGTAGCCTCCACCCTCCACCAGTGTTTGAAGTTTTTGCAAGATGGAGTATTGACAACCATTTACGGTGATAGCGTCACTATTGGGGAGACCAACACCAATACCATGCCGGTGATGGAAATCAAACTTGACCAAGAGAACCTGATGCTCAGTGGCTTCATGATAGAAAAGCCTAAAGGGCAGGTCTGCACTATAGATTTGACAACTTCCTCCGATAAGATTCCCCCCGTGTTGAAAATGATGAGAGGCATGAGCTACATCCCAGGCCTGGGGCTAGGGAAGCGCCAACAGGGACCATGTAAGCTTGTGATGCCAGAACCCAAGAGAAACAGGCGAGGCCTGGGGTATGTCGTGACTGGAGAAGACAAAGCGTATGATAAGACCGAAGAGTTTAAAGAAAGGATGACCCTAGCTGCCGTTAAAAAATACAGAAGGCCCGACATGCGTCCTTATAGCTGGTCTCTAAACAGACACTTTGTCAAGGAGGATGGAGAAATGTTTGTTTGCCAGGAGCCGAAGCTGAGTCCAGCGGAAGAAAGGTTGAGAATAATTTGAAGGTTTGCCAACAGTCAAAACCCGGTAAAGGAAATGCTCATTAGTATGCCCAGAAGGCCAGGTGTCACCGCCACATTTGAGAATATCTACCATTTCTGGGGACCTGATTATGTCAACCAGTTTGAGAAGCTTGCTCTGGATGTGCCCGTCATACACAAGATCCGCGGTGCAGATCCTGTAGACATTGATGGTGATTTGGCAGATTTGTTCAAGGATCAGGGGCTGTTAGAGCCCGAAAGCGGCATGTTCACAGAAGAGATACCTGCAGAAGGGTTTGTTGTTGCTGAAGATCCCAGGGATATGATTGACTTTTCCTCTAATAACGAGGTAGTGGCTGTGTTGGAATTTGAAAAGGGGCCAGTTGCGGATTTGAACAGTTTGGAGACCGTCACAGAGAGGCCGCTGCAAAACTGGACTTCATTCCAAGGACCGGTCGCTGACAGGGAGACTATGAACAAAAAGCTAGGGCTCAAGCCTCATCCCAGTCCCACTGAGTCTAAATTTGTCCCCCGTGTCTTGAGTCGTTCCCCTGAATCCCTTGTGATTGAGTTCGAGTCCTTCGATCGGTCTGACGTTCTCACGACGGAAGACCGTCATCGTGTTGTAGATACTGTTTTCCCGTTTGCTCTGAATAAAATGGTCGATCTTTCTGTGTATCCCGTGATTGCAAATCTAACAATTGAACGCTTAACGAAAAATAATCATCAAGATTTAAAAACTATTAAGTCAGATTCATTTGAAGATAATGAAGACTTAATAGATGAACAAATTTTAGAAAATAATTCAAAGCAGGTTTGCGAGCAAACGGAAAGCCGGGCCCAAGATGCCGACCCAGTTGTGATGGCGAGGGAAGAGCGAGGCGAAGATCAGAAGGCTGAGGTGCCGATTGAAATATAGCTATCAGAGATTGCTTTATTGAGAATCTACTTTGTTGTTTTTTTATCATTCATAGTCTATAATGATATAGACTAATAATTGGTGTTTTAAGGAGCGCGAGATATTGACAACAGTAAACCTGGGAACAGTTGAGGAACCCAAAGAAACACAAATCGGTAGCTTCTTCTCCAGAGATGAACGGGTCGCCCTGATCGAGTTGCTTAAAGAGTTTGTAGACGTCTTTGCCTGGTCCTACAAGGACAGGCCTGGGTTGGATACATCAATCGTAGAACATCGGATACCCCTGGATCCATAGATCAAGCCGATCAAGCAAAAACTGAGGCGGATCAAGCCCGAGTGGTCCTTACAAGTCAAAGAAGAGATTGAGAAACTCCTACGGGTGGGCTTTATCAAGGTGATCGAATATCAGACTTGGCTGGCAAACATTGTAACGGTCACAAAAGCAAATGGAAAGGTACGAGTTTGCGTAGACTTCCGGGATCTCAACAAGGCTTGTCCCAAGGATGATTTCCCCTTGCCCAACATTGACATGATGGTGGATTCGACTGCGAACTATGAAGTCAAGTCCTTCGTTGATGGCTTTGCGGGTTATAACCAGATTAAAATGGCCGAGGAAGATCAGGACAAGACAGCATTTACCACTCCTTGGGGCACTTATTGCTACACTGTGATGCCGTTTGGGTTGAAGAATGCTGGGGCTACCTACCAGAGGACCGTCACTACCCTGTTCCACGACATGATCCACAAGGAGATTGAAGTGTACGTTGATGATATGATTATTCACTCGAAAGGGTCAGATGGACATCATTTCACTGATTTAAGGAAGTTCTTCAACAGGCTTCGGGAGCACTCCATGAGACTAAATCCAGCCAAGTGCACCTTTGGGGTTATCCGGGGTAAAGTTTTGGGCTATATGGTCACAGAACGCGGCATCGAAGTAGATCCCAGAAAGGTCAAGGCAATTGTTGAGATGAATCCGCCCAGAACTGTCTCCGAGGTAAAGGGTTTCATGGGCCGTCGACAGTACATCAGCCGATTTGTCAACCAGCTGACCTCCATGTGTGAGCCAATCTTTAAGCTACTGAAGAAGAATCAGGAAGTGATTTGGAATGAGGAATGCCAGCTAGCCTTCGAGAAAATCAAAGCTTATCTCGTTAATCCTCCCATTCTTTGCCCACCTCATGGAAGCAAGCCTTTACTTCTATACCTGACGGTCACAGATACAGCCATCGGGGCCATGCTAGGACAAGAGAAGAAGGATTCCAAGGTCGAGAACGCCATCTATTTTGTCAGCCGCAAATTCCAAGGTAGTGAGTTGAGTTACTCTGCCCTAGAGAAGATATGCACAGCTCTGGTTTGGGTGGTCGAAAAGCTAAAACACTACATGCTATCCCACACAATACATCTGGTTTCCAAGATGGACCCGATTAAGTACATGTTTCAGGGTGACAGAGGCAACATTTCCACGAGATTGGCAAAATGGACCTTCTTCCTAGCAGAATTTGATATCAAATATGTGATCCGGAAATCAATCAAGGGACAGGCTTTGGCAGATCAGTTGGCTGATTCCCCCAGCACAGAAGCCCGAGGACCAGATCTCCAGTTTCCAGATGAGGGGATTTTTGTTGTAGAAAATGGCAACCGGTGGCAGCTATTCTTTGACGGCGCAGCGAACAAAAGAGGTAATGGCATCGGGGTGGTACTAGTAGACCCGAATGACATGCATACCCCTATAGCTATCAAGCTAAACTTCTCGGTTACTAACAACGCAGCCGAATACGAAGCTTGCATAGTCGGTCTTGAGGCGACCCTTGAACGACATGTGGAGGAGTTGGAAGTGTTTGGTGATTCCCAACTAATAATCAATCAAGCCGCCAACAGATGGAAAACTACAGATCCGTGTCTCCAGAGGTATCATGATTACATTACAGAACTCGTCGGCCAGTTTAAGGAAGTGTCATTCCAGTTCCTGCCATGAGAAAAGAACAAATTCGCCGACGCACTAGCTACTCTGGCCTCCTTGGTGGAAATACCAGAGGGAAAGTCAATCAAACCGTTCAGGGTCCGAAGGCGAGAAAATCCTGCATATTGCTATGAAATAGAGATTGAAACCATCGATGAGCCGTGGTACAACCAGATCTTCCAGTATATTAAGCACGGTGAAGCATCCTTCCCCATAGATAAAGAAGAAGACTTAAAAGGTGTTCGGGCCAAGAGTTTGCAGGCTCTAAAAAGGCTATCAGCACAGTACGTCATACTTGGCAATGAATTATGGAAGAAAAGGGAAGGTTGCCCTCTCCTGCTCTGTATCAGCAAAGAAAAAGCTCAGAGAGTAATGGAAGATGTTCACAACGGCGCTTGCGGACCTCATATGAACGCTAGATCCCTTATGCACAGCATTATCAGGCTGGGTTACTTCTGGATCACTATGGAGACTGATTGTATTCAATTTGTGCGGACTTGTGATAAGTGCCAGCGGTTCTCCAAACTAAACCACATCCCTCCTCACGATCTATATTGTATGACAACACCTTGGCCCTTTGCAACATGGGGAATTGATGTCATTGGGAAGATAACTCCACCCGGGAGCAATGGACACTCATTTGTTTTGGTCGCGGTAGATTACTTCACAAAGTGGGTGGAAGCCGCGTCCTACAAAGTGCTCACAGCTAAGAAGGTAGCTCGCTTCATAAAGGAACAAATCTTCTGCCGCTACGGAGTCCCGAATGAGATCATCTCTGACAATGGGTCCCACTTTGAAGGAGAAACCGATCGTCTGCTCACTGAATACAGGGTCAAGCGCCACAAGTCCTCGCCATACATACCCCAGACGAACGGTGCTGTTGAGGCTGCCAATAAGAACCTCAAGAGAATCATAAAGAAGATGGCCGAGCGAGGATGGGATTGGCCGGAGAAACTGCATTTAGCATTATGGGGCTACCGCACTTCAATTCGGACCGCTACCGGTGAAATTCCATATGCCTTGACTTACGGAATGGAGGCTGTCATGCCCATCGAGCTAGAAATTCCATCCCTCAGGGTTTTGCTCGAGAATGAAGTAAATGAGATTGAATGGCTCCAAAGTCGGTACAACGAATTGGCACTGTTAGACGAACACAGATTAAAATCCATGGAGCATAACCGAGCATATCAGAAGAGAATGGCCCGTGCCTTCGACAAAAGAGTGAAACCCAGGAACATTAAAGCTGGTGATCTGGTCCTCAAGATGAAGCCCTTGAATCAAAGCAGTGCATTGGGCAAGTGGGCACCTATTTGGGTCAGACCCTTTCTAGTGAAGAAGATATTCTCTGGAGGAGCGATGCAGCTAACAGATTTGGACGGAAACCCAATTTTGCACCCCATCAACGGAGACAAGTTGCAGCGGTATTATGTTTGATCGAGTCTTTTCCCCTTCTGTATAAAAATAATAAAAAAATAGAAAAAATGAAATAAAAATAAAGGCACAATAAAATTGTCCCAGATGAGACTAAAAACCTCTCAAGAGGCAGTCCATGCAAAAATAAGGGACACACCCGGTGCTAAAAAAATATACCCAGCTAGACTGAAAACCCTAAAAAAGGGCGGTCTAGGTAAAAAAAGGGTTGCACCATGTCCCCCTTCTGTCTTCCCCTTTCTTTAAACACAAAAGTTGATTGAGTCGAACTACGGAGACATGAGCCCCTTAGTTCTCTTTACAAAAGGGGAACGTGGGCAACCACTTGTGGTTCGGTCTAAAATGCTGCAAAATCTCATATCTTGCCAAAATTTGTTTTGATTACAGTTCCAAGGCTTTTCAAAGGTTCATTTTGAGTTAATATTCTTGTTGATGAGTTCAAGCACGGCCTGCTTTTGACTCAAATAACTTGCTGCGAATAAAAAAGGCAATAAATTTTCAACATTTATTTTGTCTGCATTAAGTAATCAAGGGATACTCAAGTTCCATACAAATAAATCTCTCCCTCAAAGTACAAGTAAAAAAAGAGTCTCCTATCTCTGAGAAAAATGTCTAGAAGCTCGTTTCTGCTCCCGAACTCGCATCTCTGTTCTTCCTTTTCCACGGTCCCCGGGAGGTCCTTGGCCTAGGAATGTCAAACAAGTCAGTTTGAGCTTGTCCCAGCTCAGGTATAACGCGTGTCGGTGGCTCGATCAGACCAGTCTCCCTCAAAGCAGCCCTAGCAATCCTCTCTTGTCTCAAGGCCTCTCTACGAGCTACCACTTCTGGATCATACCTCAGAGCGGCTCTCTGGATCTCTTGCCTCCGATAGTCCTCAGCAACATCGCCGGTAACATTATCTGGGTTCCCCTAGGCCTCTGTATCTCTGAAAGACCGACTGGTCGGGTAGTCTGCTCCCAAGTATTCTCGACGGCGAGCCTCTATTGCCAACTGCACAGGACCCTGCTGCTCCTCATACCAGATCAAGTACTCCATGGTCAAGAATGTAATCCCTCTGGACTGTTGAAGAAGTGTACGAGTGGGAAAGAAACCCTCCAGAAAGGATCTGCTAAAAAACTGCGTAGTCTGGGGCTCGGTCATGGCCATCGGAACAGCGTCAGTCGTCAGCCTCTCCCTCAAAGCCCTGACAATTTACTGAGGATACCCATACTGCCTGATCACCAGTGATGGGACACAGAATGAAGATACATGCAAGCCTGGCAGCCTGACTATCACTGACCCATCCTGAATGTCTCTTATGGTCTGTAACTTCCACTCAGGAATCCAAAAGCTCAGATCAGTAGTATCGTACCGTATCAGCCTCATCTGCCAGCTGTCAGCGACCGCCCCCCTCAACAGCCTGCATGGCCGAGTCACCCAAGGCATCACCGTCCGACCCTCTGGTAATGGCCCAATCAAGCACAACCTCTCAGAGAACCACAAGGATAACAAACTAGGGCTGCCTGCACCCATGAAACCTGATCCTCCTGCTAACCTGTCAATACCATGGTAGGTCTCAGCCAACAGCAGTGGTATAATGTCTATCTCCCCTTGGACGGACCAGATTTGACGAAGATCCACACCTCGGTCACCCCTGAGTTGCCTGATAATCTCCAGCAAGGCACCCGGACAAACTCCGTCACACCCACAAAAGTAGTAAGCCGACAAGGTGAGCAGCATAAATATGTCCAAAGATGTGGAAAGATCGAACAGCTCAGGACTGGATAAGCGCAACCTAGCCATCCGAATCAAGTCTATGGACCCATCACCCAGAATCATAGATGGCACCTGATCTGCTGGCAAGCACAGGAAGTCCGATAACTGCTCCACAGCCGACCGTCTGTCCCATGGGAACGCTACAGTAGCTGCCTCACCCAGGCCTGTCAATGCCCTGAAGTCCTCCATGGTTGGTGTCAGATCATTATATGACAGAGTAAAGAAGTGCCGCTCCGAGTCCCAAAAGCAGGATGCAGCCCTGAGCAAATCCCAGTCAATCCTCCAGTCTTTCAAGGGCCAAATGCATGGCATGTTGTACCGCTTGTCAATAACTTGCCTGTGATGCTTTTGATGAAATTGCCAAATTTCAACGAATTCCTGATGAAATTGATGTCCCCGGGAAGCTACTTCTCCGCTATAATGCTCCATTGCAGTTGAAAGTATCAGTCTTTGCCAAAGAAATCGCTTGTCTGTCAAGCTGGGGCTGCTGGTTTCCTTCTACTGAAAGGGAAGTGTTTACAAATGAAGCCTGAGCTGAATTTAAAAGGGACCTGTTACGAGCTGCGTCCAGTCGTGCGACACAACCTACCCAGCAGACATGTCATGTCGAGCGACACATCTGGTCAACATGGAAATGCCTGCAATGTCTACCCCCAGGGCATTCTCCGACACGCCGTTGCTGCGATACGCCTCCCATCATCGCATAATTTCCTATGTAAATGCATGGGAGAGGGTCCCCCACTATATGTATCACCATACACACTCACCCGATACAGAGCCCATCATCTCATGTACAAACCCGGCAAGGCCGACCTTTCAATACAAAAACCGCATTTCTTTCACCTCATTCCCAGAATGGAAAGACTCATGCAAACAAGCTAACATAGTTTAATCTTTGCTAACAGAATAGCATTGTTGGATATAGTGCTTGGAGTGTTATTTCCCCCGCAGGTACAACGATCAACTGAGCACCGTCGAAGGACTGCCCCTCAAAGCAGAAAACCGAGACAAAGATTCCACATCTGTCAGTCTCCCAAGCAACACTCACCAGTATCACCGGCCCCGCTGCCTAAGCACCAGTAAAAGTCCGCTCCCTAGCAAGCAAAGACTCCAGTCCTACCAAGCAAAGTCACTGATTCTAAAGTTGACCAACCATCAACAAAGACCGTCCCCAAGTAGCAAAGCAGAAATGCACCAACGATAGTAGCACTAAACTCCCCAGCAGTTACACCCATCCCCAGCAGAACATGGAGTAGCGTGAGTCCCCTGGCAGCTACCTCTTTTCCAACACCCAGTGGTATGAGTCCCTCCGGCATCCACGAAGATCAGTAGCAGTAGCGTGAGTCCCCTGGCAGCCACCCTGCATCAACACCTAGTGGTATGAGTCCCTCCAGTATCCACGAAGACCAGCAACAACAGTAGCGTGAGTCCACTGGCAGCTACCCAACACCTAGTGGTATGAGTCCCTACGGCATCCACAAAGATCACCAGCGGTAGCATGAGACCCTCCGACAGCTACTCGCCACAACCAGTTGCAGCATGAGTCCCTCCGGCAGCTACAACCTTTCACCAGCGATAGCATGAGACCCTCCGACAGCTACTCGCCACCACCAGTTGCAGCATGAGTTCCTCCGGCAGCTATAACCTTTCATCAGCAACAGTAGCATGAGACCCTCCGGCAGCTACTCGCCACCCACAGAAGCACCAGCCCCTCAGGCAGCTACAGGTAAGCACAACAAAGGTATGAAGGCACATCTCTACCCTTTCTTGCTTCTTGTCAGTCTCGTTTTTGAACTACAATTTGGCTTGATTCCCTCTCAGGGATACGTAGGAATCCTTTCTCCAAAGGTCCAGCCAACCGATCTCCCCAGATCACTGTCTAGCCCTCTGCCTTATCCCTTGACCGCTCATTGGGATTGGGTCTTATTTTATCAAAAACCTCACTTCTTCCAAAAGAACGTTGCCGAGGGGCTCTATAAGTACGCCAATCCAATTCGCGACCCTTTTAGGTGCATTTTAATGTGATAAAATTGCATTAAGGGGCATTTTGGTAAATTCCCAGTCCATTCCGAGACTTCTGGAAACGTTCCATAAGTTTTCCGTGAAGGAAGTACCTTTTGGTACTTTGCTCGTGCTAAAGGACCTCCTGGGAATAAACCTTTTTGGACTTTTTGGGTATTTATACCTGAATATTCCAGAAACTGCTTTTGGCGCCAAAAACAGTTGGTGTCACCATGTGTCACGCGACACATCGAGGCATGGAAAATGGTTACAGGAAGTCGTGCGACACAAGGTGACCACTAACTGCAGCCTATAAATAAGACCCTTCCCCTCTTAGAAATGGATCCAACCTTCATACACTGTTACTCTGCCAAAATTGCAGCGTAACACACATACTAAACACACACCCCCTCTCTCTCTCTCTTCCTAATTCACCTCTAATCCCTTCCAATTCAACCCACTTCCCTCACCTACTCTCAACTGATCATCTCAAGCTTTCCAGGACCAGAAGCTGTTATTAAAGGGTTCTGTATCTAACCTGATACAGAATTCATGGAAGCAACAAGGGTAACACCCTTAATTCCCTCTTCCCTCTCTCTTCTACCTTGCTCCTTTCATAATTCTATTATTTCCTTTGCCTTGGATTCAGTAATCAGACTCTATCCGTCTCGATTACTGAATCCCAATCGCAATATCTCTATTTAACATCATTGTTTTGGATAATTGATTGTTCATTGTTGAATACTTGTTGAAATTGGTGTTTAGACCCCAAGGGGGTGTGGATCTACCCATATCCACACTCCCTGGGTTGAATTGTTGTTAATTACGTATTTTGAAGCTTATGTGATTGATCAATTAGATCTGTGTTGGTTATTTGTGCTATTGAGTTTGAATCTATAAGTCCCTGCAGATGGACATTGTGTGTCATGTGACACCTTGTATATGGGTGATCCTGTGTCACGCGACACATCTGGTCACTCATGATCCTGTGTCACGCGACACATCTGGTCACTCATGATCCTGTGTCACGCGACACACTATGTCTGTCTGCAGAGACCCCTTTTCCCTTATAATCTATTCTGATCTGTTATAATGGGATGTGGCCTCCCTGAATAATTGGTTCACAAGTTGTAAATTTCCGAGTTCATATTAATAAAATTCATGTTTATTACAATTGTTTATTGTCAATGCTTGCACACATATATGGTTTAATTGGATGTTTAGTTAGAAAGACTCGTCTACGGATGAGGCGTGTTGGGTGAACTCTTGGTTCTTCCCAACACGTAACCTGACCCCCGACCCTTTCTCTTTCAAACGGTTTTTCAAAGTTCACCACTTAAGCATGGCGTGGCGACTCCCTTTCTTCTACCCCCTTTTTCGGCGAGCGCGCATTTACCTGCAGATGGTAAACCTGTGTCATGCGACACAATTGGACAATGGTAGTCCTGTGTCACGCGACACAAGTAGCCCATCTGCAGAGGATCATCATTTCCTTTGTAAGTTGCTTCTTCAGTTCACTTGTCACTCAGAGTAGGGTGTGAATCCTCAATATTCACACTCATTTGAGATGACTGTGTTGATCTCTATGTTTCTGTTCGTTTAGTGTTGCTGCAGTGTGAGTTCTGTAAAACCTCTGCAGAGTGATTTATTGTGTCACTCGACACAATTGATCCATTAGATCCTGTGCCACGCGACACATTGGGTCCTCTGCAGCAGGTTCAATTTCAGTTGTAAGTCCTGTTCTTCCTCGTTGTAAAGTGGGATGTGGCCTCCCATGGATCAATGGCTCACAAGATGTACTGTTCTCCCTTTGAGCAATAAAATAAAGCATTAAAATGCATTTTATACATATTCTTGTCATACACACTTCACACACACATTTGGATGCTTTGAATGTTGAACGTTGAAAGACTCGTCTACGGACGAGGCGTGTTGGGTGAACTCTCGCTTCTTCCCAACACGTAACCTGAACCCCGAACCCATTTTCTCATTTTAAAAGGTTTTCAATGTTTCCTTAAAAACGGCGTGGCGACTCCTTAATTTTTTCGGCGAGCGCACATTCAGTGGCGACTCTGCTGGGGACTTAAAACTTGGTTTTCAAAAGTGGGTCAAACTTTCGTGCTTGTTCAACATTCATTTCATTCACTTGTGTGTGCTTTTCTTGTGACATTATATGTGTTATTTGCATCCTATGTGCTTTGTTTTATTCCTTCCCGTTCCCTGCTTCCTTTTGAGATTATGCTGGTACTGGGGCTTGAGCTATTGTATTATGCTTGGAGGCTGGGGCTGTTTCTGTTTATTGTTCAGATTCTGGATGCTTGGATCCTTATGTCACGCGACAGGATTGGTCTCATCAATCCTGTGTCATGCGACATAAGTGGTCACTTTGCAGGTGCTGAATTTGTGCAATTTGTGATTGTGGGGCAGTCCCCCATGATCAAATTATTGATCCTTCGATTAAATTATCTTTGTGGGGTGTGTGTGTGTGTAGTTTTCCTTTTATCACCCTTTTTCAAATAAAAAAAATAATAAATAAAAATAAAAATAAAATAAATAAAATAAAAAAAGATAAAAAAATCATTTTGTCGCAAAATAAAGGAAGATAGTCATCCGCACACTACATCACGTAGATCTAGAACCCTCGGGTGCGATTGACGGCATCGCGGATGGTGATAATATTCGCCTACGCTTGAGCGCCTAATGTCAAACCCATCCCCCTAGTGCGTTATAGGTGGCACCACACATTTAAACCTTACCCAAAATGGTTGGTTTTTGACACGACAATTTCAAAAACACTAAAATGAATTGTTTCAAAATTTATAATAAGCTTTCGTACCTACCCCAAAACCTAGCACGTGTGGGCATGTTGCCATCGCAACATGGTTTCACGAAAGGACATGTCGTTCCCACGGCATGTTCTAACGAGAGATCATGTCGCTTTGTCAACGTGCACCGACGAGAGGTCATGCCGGATTTTTCCTTGAAATTCTTCAGGAATACCCGTTATGCTGCCCAAATTTCTCCAGAAATTGGGGCTGCTCGTCCGTCCCATAAATGCTTCGGTTTTGATTAGGTATCATTGCTTATTATTAATTTTGAATCAACGCATTTGGTGTATTTTTGGATGATGTGTCCCTAGGTTCCCCCGAGGTCTAGATTGCGTGAATAAAGGGTTAGCCTTTCCCAACCGTTCATAGGACTTAAAAGACACCGATTTTTACTTGAACATTAATAAGTGTTGCATGAGTCCATCTCCTTCTATACTCTTCCCTCTCCTGTACCATCTCAAAGTTCTCTATCCTCTGTCTATACACCCTCTTCACCTCTGTAAGGCTACGGCAAGTTAGGTGTGTGCTCCTGTTCCCGGCGCTCATTGGTCCATGTTCCCGAGACGAAAGCAGTTCAAGTGCCCGAGTGATCGGCCATATGATTCAGAATCCAAAATGCTCGGTGCAGAGAAGAGTATGGCCCACCAATCTGGAGGTTCGCAGCCCATCGGTTCGCAGAGTATAAAGGGTGTGTCCATCGAAAAGTGGCGAGCTACCCTTGAAGCCATTTTTCCTCACGAGCGAGAGGCCCGATTGCTTGCTCAGATTGCTCAAGCTAAAGAAGACGACTTATGAATGACAGAAAGATTGAGAAGGGTCCTCGCCCCATCGCTGTCATCAATGCTCTTCCTCCCATCCAAAGTTGATGCAGTCGATCAGTCCTCGTAGGATCTAGAATGTCCTCTATCGAACATGAGTCTGTCGAGTCCACGTTGGACTAGTTTTTGCTTCGCAGTGATAAAAAATCTTTGTTTCTATTCTTGCTAGACTCGAGGCACCACTTGCACACCCACGTTACACTTAGTTGAAATGGTCTTATTCCAAATGATCACTTGTGCTGCTCACCGACTAATGCTTTGAAATGGCTAATATTTAAATTGATCGGAGTGAGAAAATCGACTGATATCCTTCCCAAATTGGGGCTCACCAACTCCCCATCTCGCATCTCCTCTGCTCACATGTCTTCCTTCGCCCTCACCATTTCGTTGTTCGATGAATTTGCATGAATCCTTCTCAGAGTAAACTTAAGCAAGCAAATGAAGACTCGATCTCGTTCGGATCATCCGGTAGGGACTGCGGTTGAAACCTTTCACCCATAGGGAAACCATTACCTCACCCTCACTAAACAATACCCTTTCATTTCAAGATTGGCACGCTTTGAAACCCGTCTAACCATCTCCAGAAGAAGAGGGACTATCCTTGAGGCTCCCATGATTCAAAAGAAGATCGGCCATTTCCAAGCCCAAGAGCGACGGAAAGCAATGATCCGTCCTGGGGACCAGCTGAAATTCTCCTCTCAAAAAAAAAATTGAAAAAAGAGAGAGACAAAAATAAAAAAAAAAGAATAAAAGAAAAAAGAAGAAAAGAAAGAGAACCTATTCCCTAGCGATCCTCTTGAAAGCAAAAGTCAAAGGATTCGGTCGTTACTCAAGAGGAGTCTCAGAGTGAATAAAGAGACAACACGGATGTCCCTCATCATTACCTCTAACCAATTCTGGCCATCGTCTCGATTTTAGAGGATATTCCCACTACCTTGACCAATTCCAAACCGTCCTCTCGATTTTAGAGTACATTCCCATTACCATTACCTTTGCCCTTGACCAAAGCCGAGATTGACCTCTCATTCTTAGAGGCATTGAAGATGCAATCATGGATTCCCTCACCTTAGAAATCCCAAACACATCCCTGCAAGCCAACCTCTCGTCTTTAGAGGTTCAGTCAGCAAAAAGCCCAGCCGACCTCTCACTTTAAGAGGTCATGATATCCTAAATCATCCGATGGCCGATCGAAGCCCTGAAACCCAGTCGTAGTTCCTACCGAATAACAGTTTCAGACCATCAAGCGAAGATTGTGCAAATTCCATCCGTTCATTTGACATTTCATGTGAGCATATTTCATTCCTCCTCCGCAAACACTTGCCGTGGACGTCCCACTGGGGCTTCACATCCGTGTCTCCCATCGACACTCCAAGAGGACATGTTTTTAAATTCCCAAAATCCTCAAAGGTCCTCAGATCCTTGAATTCCAACATTCATTCTTTTCATTCGGGATAAGCCCGAACTACGGCGACCTGAGCTCCTCCTAAGGAGGGGAACGTAGGCAACCATAATTAGTCTGGTCGAAATCACAAACAAATCTCAGAAAATCTGGTCTCCTCAAGGGCCGTACCTATACACAGATCCTTCGTTCCCTCTTTCCGAGTTTGATTCTCGATATTAGTGGGCTTTCTCCTCAGGATTGATCAAAATATTTGTTCATATCAGCTTTGGTGGTTGAATAACCCGAACATCAATAAAGGGTTTTAAGCAGCTTTGTGATCATCACGAATAAGGCAAGTTTTCAAGTGTCTCGACGAGTCTTCTCTTTCTACATCATAGGAAGATAGAGACAAACACTGTTTCGGTCAACAGGGGCTTCCATACACTTTTCCACACCTTGTGATGCTTATACTCTCCCAAAAGAGTCAAACCCAAAAGCGAGTGTGTCACAGAATCGGGATCTATTTCCACCCTCAAAAGATGTGCCCCTGCACGTAAACATTTCCGAGTCTTGTCCAGCGACTGATTGACTGCGGTTTGAAATGATGAGTTGCCTCTTCGGCCACAAGATGACTCTGTCTACGATAAAGCTGCATGGAATTTCCTCAAGCTGGGGCTTTGGTTAAGGTATCCCTCAGGCTCTCCTTACCAGATTTCCCTCCAGGTTTGCTTTACACTGTCAACTGGGGCTTCGCCTAGCCGGGATCATTCTCTGCACTTTCTCTGCTGCTTGCTGTTTCAAATGCATGATACACTTTGTTCTCATCAGCAACAACTAACCTACTGCAGCCAGTACTCCCGGGAGCGTCCCCGACTTGCCTAAGCTGCACCATATCACCCATCACTCATACATTTTCCCACCTCATGGGAGAGGGTCCACCCTATTATAAACACTTTCGTTCCATACACAATCCATCATAGCATAATGGCTACATACATATCCGCTCGTCAAGCCGTGCAAAATCCCCACTTCCTTTCCATCCCCAGCTGAGATGGACTTGTGCAACAAAAGATTAATAATGCATAAGCAAAAGGTTAAATAAAATGCAAAGTGCCTAGAGTGTTGTGTCTTTCCCCCCGCAGGGTACAATGATCAAGTGATCGTGAGGACTGCCCCTCAAATCACAATTTTGGACAAGGATCCCAAATCCTGGAGGTGGCAGATCCCGCCTTTATCAGGCCCGTCTCCTTCAAACTCGTCAGCACCGTCGAAAAGAGCTCCAGCTGTCCAGTCTCCAAGCAATGCTTGTCAAAAAAAGAGCTTCAGCTGCCCCAGTACCCAAGCAATAATGCTCACCAGTCCCGACGACTTCAAAGACTATTTTGCAAAGACCGTCCCATGAATGGCCACCCCGCAAGCGTCGACAAGTGGTATAGGTCCCTCCGGCAGCCACGGTCATCAAGCAGTAGCATGAGACCCTCCAGTAGCTACACCTATCCCCAGCAGAATCAATGGTAGCATGAAACCCTTAACAACTACCTCCCATCAAGTAGTAGCACGAGACCCTCCAGCGGCTACAACTCTCCATCACCAACAACAACGGTATTCTAAGACCCTATGACAGCTACAGGTGAGCACAACACAGGTATGAAAGCATATCTCTGTCAATTACTTTGCTAGAAGCATCAATCTTGTTCCAGGTTGGATGCCTTCAAATAATCCCATTCTAGGTAGTGATACCTTCAAATGATCCCTTTTAGGTCAAGAGACCTTCAAATAATCCCTTTTAGGTCAAGAAGACCTTAAAATAATCCCTTTTAGGTCAAGAGACCTTAAAAAGTCCCTGCCAGGTTGGATGCCTTCAAATAATCCCGTTCCAGGTCGGATGCCTTCAAATGATCTTGTTTAGGTCAAGAGACCTTCAAATAATCCCTTCCAGGTTGTGATGCCTTCAAATGATCCCTTTTAGGTCAAGAGACCTTCAAATGATCCCTTTTAGGTCAAGAGACCTTCAAATAGTTTTCCCTATGTTCAGACTCCTTCAATCAGTTTCGTCCTCGAACTACGACCAGCTTGATTCCCTCCAGGGATATGTAGGAATCCTTTCCCCAAAGGTCCAGCCATCCGATCTCCCCAGATCATCGTCCAGCCCTCCGCCTTATCCCCCTGTCGCTCATTGGGATTGGGTCTTATTTTATCGACAACCTCACTTCTTCCATAAGTGACGTTGCCGAGGGGCTCTGTAAGTACGCCAATCCAATTTGCAACCTTTTTAGATGCATTTTAATATGATAAAATTGCATTAAGGGGTGTTTTGGTAAATTCCCGGTCTATTCCGAGACTTTCGGAAACATTCCATAAGTTTCTCGCGAAGGAAGTACTTTTTTGTACTTTGCTCAGGCCAAGGGACCTAAAGGGAATAAATCTATTTTGGACCTTTTGGGTATTATCCCAGAATGTTCCAGAACCAGATTTGGCACCAAAAATGGTTGGTGGCAATTCCTGTCACGCGACAACTCGAAGCCTTGGAAAGTGGTTACAGAGTGCCGTGCAACACAAGGTGACCATGATCAGCAGCTATAAATAAGACCCTCCCCCTCTCAGAAATGGATCCCTTTTCCACTCCACAACGTTACCCTACAGAAATTACACCAGAAACCTTTCTCTCTCCTCCCACACACAACACCTACTAATCCCCATCGATTCAACCTCTCTCCTACACACTTCAACCATCCACCTTCATACAACCCTATCCAACTGAAGTTCTGAAGGCTAGCACCCCACCTGTGTTCAATTCCACATCCAGAAGCTGAATTGAAGGCCAATACACCTAACCTGGTGTATTGTTGGTGGATTTACAAGGGTAACAATTCCTTACATCTCTCTCTCTCTCTCATCTACTTGCTTCATTGCAATTCCCCTCCCTCCACATGATAATCAGGCTCCATCCGCCTCTGATTATCAAGTGACAACTACCATCTCTCTGTTTAAATTCAATTTGCTTGGTTCAATTGCTTATTCATGATGTGATCTATTTGAATTATTGCAATTTGGTTGTCAAGGGAGTGTGGATCTCCCATATCCACATCCCCTTGGTCGATTAGTGGTTAATGCATTATTTCTGAGTCGAATTGATATGGTATTTGGATCTGAATCGTCTTCTGTTGAATCTGTTTCTCGATTGTAAGGTTCCTGCAGATGGTAAACCTGTGTCACACGACACAATTGGACAATGGTAGTCCTGTGTCACGCGACACAATTAGCCCATCTGCAGAGGATCATCATTTCATTTGTAAGTTGCTTATTCAGTCCACTTGTCACTCAGAGTAGGGTGTGAATCCCCAATATTCACACTCATTTGAGATGACTGTGTTGATCTCTGTGTTTCTGTTCGTTTGGTGTTGCTGCAGTGTGAGTTCTGTAAAACCTCTGCAGAGTGCTTTGTTGTGTCACGCGACACAATTGATCCATCAGATCCTGTGTCACGCGACACAATGGGTTTGCATCAGGTTCAATTTCAGTTGTAAGTCCTGTTCTTCCTCGTTGTAAAGTGGGATGTGGCCTCCCATGGATCAATGGCTCACAAGATGTACTGTTCTCCCTTTGAGCAATAAAATAAAGCATTAAAATGCATTTTATACATATTCTTGTCATACACACTTCGCACACACATTTAGATGCTTTGAATGTTGAACGTTGAAAGACTCGTCTACGGACGAGGCGTGTTGGGTGAACTCTCGGTTCTTCCCAACACATAACCTGACCCCCGAACCCATTTTCTCATTTTAAAAGGTTTTCAATGTTTCCTTAAAAACGGCGTGGAGACTCCTTAATTTTTTCGGCGAGCGCACATTCAAAACCTATTCCCCCTTGTGACGGGGACGAGAGGCATCAGCCCGTCCAAAGGTCCTGGCATAATGTCGGCCTGCACATAGTATCTATGGTCGATTTCCAAGGTCGACCAACAGAGGGTGCCCACCTTGGCAAAATTCCTTAGCCTCTCAATCAACTGCCCACTCCACTCAGGCCTCCACACCTGCTTGGGCACTCTTGGGTAGTCCGAGGGAGCGACAAACTCCCAGCCTTGTCGTCTCTCCACTCGGATGACATGGTTATTCCACCCAGATACCTTACTCGTCATGGGGTAAATGAGTTTTGGCTGATTAGGGTCACTCCTTATCACCATTATCCTCGAATACTCCTTATAACTGACGGTGAAGATGTGGTGGAAGGCAGACTGACAAGGTTCAAAACCTAGGCTACGACATAACACTCTGAAGCCGGTGAGTAACCTTACGGCATTGACACCTAACATGGCCGGGACGACCTTCATATCCCCAAGAAATTCACATATAAAGGGATATAGGGGAAGACGGAGGCAAAGTTGGAACTGCTTGAAGAAGAAATGGACATAATTTAAGGAGTACATGAAATCCTCCATAGCCTTCTCGTCTTTGACAGGCATACTGGGGAAGTAACTAAGTCAGTACTCCTCCCTTGATACCCCATACTTGTAATGTAATTCCTCTATCATAGGTTACCCGGCTCTAATAGGTTTGGGCCTAGGGATATAAGTCCTACCTCGGCCAGATCTACCCCGTCCTCTATCTCGACCTCCAGATTGGGCTCCCTCGGTAAACGCATCAACAATCCTCCCCGAATTCGATGGAGAGTAGCATCATTTCCCCTTCCCGTCTTAGCTACACAAATAAAAGAACAAACGGTCAAAATATGACCAAGGCAAAATTAAAGACGAGGATAAAGAAGCATCCCTTCTCACCGTACCAGTTAAAACCGATCAGGGATCCTTACCCAACAATGAAGGACGCTCCAAATGGTCAGAATTCAAATAGTAGAGGTTTATATGGTCAACAATCTCAGTCCAACCTTGGAATAGCACAACGTTGGGTGACTCAACATCAAGTCGATCTATCTTAAACCAACTAGGATAATCGAAGTCGGTTCTAGGAGATTGATACCTCATCAAGATCTCCCCTATCTCGTTCAAACTCAACATCATCCACGACCCATCAATTCTCTGATAAATCCTAAGATTCTGGGTGTGGTAACAATAAAATGCATTTGGGTTGCTTCTCCAAGTACGGGCCACGGCTACAAACGAGGAGGGTACAAGATTGGTTCAAGAAAAGCTTCAAGAACAACAATGTCGGTTTTGAACAAATTCACCAAGAACAATACCAAATCCCATAAATTACGAAGTAAAATGCAGAAAATAGAGAAGAAGTAAGGAATTTATACCTGAATCAAAGGTTGATGATGAAAAGCACGAACAAATCAAGCTCAAACAACAGAAATTGACCAAGAAATCGAAGGCGAACTACGATTTTGAAACACTATAATTCTCTCTCAAATACGAAGGGTGATAAAAGAGTAGAAGTGAAGGGGTTTTCAGCTTTTATACCCAAATCTGAAATGGGTATGAGTAAAAATCCGGCTAAAGGGGCGCCGTCTCTTCCTAGCAATTAATGTTCTAGAGGATTCCCAAGGCGAATGTAAGACCTCGATATTCGTGCCCATCATTGTCGATTTAACCGGTGGATAATGAATCGTCTTATGACACGTAAGCGTCCGTTCGTATTCGTTTAATCTGAGGTAGAGCACCACTTCCTCCTCGGTATATCCGAGCTAGGAAATCGGGGGTCACTGAATGGTATAAACCGAGATACGAATGTGGATCGGGCCCAGCAAACCACAATGGATTGAGCCCAAAATATAATCCACACAAGTCTCAAGTATGACAAAGAGAGTAGGATTTCCCTATCTTTACTCATTTTGGTTACTCGTAATTCCCACTATGTCAAACTAGATATATAAGAGCGAATATTGAATAAGGCACAACAATTATATATGCCGACAAGACATCATCTCATATATCGAGCAAGGCATTCAACAAAACCGACCAAGGTCTTATCAAAAGACGAGGAGCTCCATGCTCGGTCATCAATAGAGCAAGGAAATGGGCTTCCCTATCCTTATTCTCCACTTCCTCGGCGTCAAATCAAGCCGACCAATCGACCTATGCCGAGTAGATCACCTACAAGTCATACGTGTAGAATACATTATCTAATTCCACTCAAATAAGGAATATGAACAGTTATAATCCCATTAGTATTATAACCTTGTCTCACACGAACTCATATTCAACATGTATTTTACAATGCTATGCGTATATATATAAGCCATAATTTACATTATTTTGGTAACACATGTTTTAACTCTAAAATTTTATCAATTAATTTCTCTATCTAAACACAAGTAATTACTCTCACGTCGGAGGGCATTCGCAGGTAAAGCCCCGTATTAGTTTAAGTGTTTGTTTCTATTTTTCAATATATTCAATTATAAATGATACAATATTTCGCTGAATTTGTGATAATACGAACGTTTTTGGGATTATTAGAAAAGAATTAGCCATAGAGATTGGAAATGAAGGCCCATGAAAAGGGTTAATTTTTTGAGTTAATTTTCTTATTTGATTCTCGATTGGAGTGAATTGTGTATGAATTGATTGTCCGTTTCTGATGCAAAGCTTTGCGGGAGGAGGAGGAGGAGGAAGGAGATTATCAACAGCAGGAGATGGCCATTTTGGGCCGTGGCCCGTGGGTGGCCCGCCGTCTGTTTGGCCCACACCCGTCCAGCCCGTGGCCCGTTATCTGCTTGGCCCGCTTCGTATACGGGACGGGCCTGGACAAAGGATGTCCGCACGGTCCTATCTTTGGCCCGCGGATCAGAAGATCCGTTTGGTCTGTGGCCCGTTTGACCCGTGGATCAATGAGGTCCGCACGGACCTGTCTGTGTAAATGTCTAAAATGTCTTCAAATATGTCCGTTAATAAATCCGTTTAAGGGGTATTTTCGTCCAATTTACACATAACGACTCATTTATCAGATTTTAATTTTTTGGGACATAATTACCCCTCCCAACAGCCATATTTAGGGGTAAATTTGGTCCAAAAAATAATATAATTAGTATAAATAGAAGAGGAAGTCTTACCATTTTTCTCACAAAAAAATTTCAATTCATGATAGAATTCTCTCAAACCCAAACCATCAAATTATTTCCAAGTCAAATATTTATGATTACATCGTAAGAGTTGAAGCCTTGAAGGTAATTTTATTGTTTTAATTATTTAATTGTTTACTCGCTAGTTAAATATTGTGTTTAGTAGTTATTTTTTTTAATCTTCATAAATTTTGAAAATTCCAAAAAAAAATTACTTTTATTCCAAAAATTACAAAAAAATTATAATTGTTTACTTTTATTGTTAGTAAATTATTGCCAAAATTATTTAATCCTTATAAATTTTCGAAAATTCAATTTTTTTTAGTGTTGAATTTTTAATTTTAATTGCTAGATAATTTATATTGATAGTTATCATTGAAGATATAGTTAATGATATATCTGCATATTCCCCCCCCCACACCACAAAATCAAACTCAAAATCAAAATATACCCATTTCGGCCCGCAACTCAATAGATAATTCCCCTTTGCACCGCAATGATCAAATTATGTTTGATCTAATTAATCAATCCTCGAACCCAATCAACATACTCCGGATTCGACCCCAGATTGGATGAATAAGCCCAACACAAACTATACATCTAGAATCTATCATCATATAGAAGACATGGATGAGGGTGGGGAGGGGAATGAGGATGACGATGACGATGTACAAGTCACCCACGAAACCCGCACAATTCCAAATACATCTACTACCGATGTTTCCTTGGGTAATGCACCTAGTGGGGGAAGGGGTAAGGGTAAGGAAAAGGCACAAACTAGAGTGTCCAAATATGCCTATTTATATGATTTAGTAATTATTGACGGTGAAACAATGGCCAAATGCAAGAGGTGCTCAAAATTTTTAAACTCGGCGGGTGTACATGGTACCTCCCATATAAAGAGGCACATGGATAAACATGATAAGGAAGCCGCTAAAGGGATAGATGGTACCGTGAAAACGCAACTAAATATACCATGTGTCACTTACCCAAAAGTGGACGTCGATTTGATAACGATGTTACTAGTGAGTTGTCGATTGCCTCTTTCACTTTCAGATGACAATAGACTTACCCGATATTCTAGAGGCCTCAACCCGTCATACCAACCAATGAGCCGCCAAACTATTACTAGGCATATAAAGAAGCTCTACCAAACTCGTCAACTTCAACTTGGGAGCGACCTCCAAAATTCAAGGGTAGTGTTTGCTTGACCACCGATGCTTGGAAGGCCACTCTAAGTTCTAGTTCTGAAACCTTTACTTGTATAACCGCTCATTGGATTGATGAGGAGTGGATGTTGTAAAAGAGGGTACTTTCTTTTAGAATAATGCCCTATCCCCACACGGCTTTGCGATGTACAAGTCATATTAAGGATGTATTGAGTGAGTATGTTATCACCAACAAAATTTTAACAATATCCGTTGATAGTGTGACTTACAATACCTTCACTGCCACAATGTTGATCCAAGCTCTTAATCCTCCCCTAGATGGCGCTTTGTTTCATGTTAGGTGTGCATGCCTCATTGTTAAGATGTGTGTCCAATACTAGATCCACTCACTAAAGCCTGTCACCAATAGCATCAACACAGCCTCCCATGATATCAAAAATTCCGGCCCAAGATTGAAAATTTATGTCGATTTATGCGCCGCTTATAATATGAAGTACAATAAATCTCAAGTGGTTGAGGATATTAAGTGGAACTCAACATATAAAATGTTGAAGAGAGCTGTCGAATATAGGATGGTCCTCACGGAATACTTTTCTAGTCATCAAATGGGCTACCAAATTAGTGAGTATGATTAGTCGATAGCTACAAAGCTTTTAGAATTACTTAAACCTTGGTGGAGGGCAACCAAGATTTTTTCGGGAAGTTATTATCCCACCTCCCATCTTTTGTGCCGTGAAATAAATGTCCTAAGTGAAGTTATTAGGCAATTTAGATCACATGCCTTGTTTGGAGGTGCCGTTATGCAAATGGAAAGTAATTCAGGAAATATTATGAACATTTTCCCCGTAGTTTCCCAATTAGCGACCATAATGGATCTTGGGATTAAGTTCTCCTCATTAGGTGGCTTGTTTGATGAATTTTATGAGAACACGAGGCCCGACCTTAACCCAGATGCCGTAAACACTTTGTCAAAGAGCAAACTTAGGGAAATTCACACAATCCTATATCGTTTGTTCGACCACTATTGTAGAACACTAAAGGGACCAAACACAACATCTGAAAGAAAAGGGAGTGAAGCAAAAAAATGTTAAAAAAAGGATGGAGTTTCATGACAAAAGGAAAACTTCATCCTCTTCTAGTAGTGGTTCTCAAAGTGGTGTAGATGAATTACACCAATACCTTGAAAGCCCATATTACCCCTTAAATGGTGAAGGGTTTGAAAACTTGAATGTCCTACAATGGTGGAAATCGCATGCTAATATTTATCCTATTCTTTCGGTGATGGCACGTGATCTACTTACTCCTCCGGTGTCCATGGTACCAACGGAGGCTGCTTTTAGTGCTGACGGTAGAGAGGTGACGTCAAAGCGAAACCAACTCAAACCAGCTCTTATCGAGAGTTGATTTGTCTTGCGGATTGGGATGACGCGAATTTGAGAAAACAAGACACATTCTGGGATCTTGAAGATGATGATTATGAAAGCCTCCAAGAAGACAATCTCAACGAAGAGAGAAGAAGAAGAAGAATAAGAATAATAATAATAATAATAATAATAATAATAATAATAATAATAATAATAATAATAATAATAATAATAATAATAATAATAATAATAATAATAATAATAATAATAATAATAATAATAATAATAATTTAACAAATTTAAAGACTTTAAAGCAATAACAATATTGAAGACCTAAAGTTTTTTGAAGACTTTGAAGAATTGAAGACCATAATTAGTTTGAATATTTGAAGACTCATTTATTTTCAAGACTTTGTTAAATTTGAAGACCATAATTACTTTGAAGATTTGAAGACTCATTTGAAGATTTGAAGACTATGTAATTTTAAATTGTATCATTTGAAGATAATGAAAATTTTCCCCAAAAAATTATGAAATAAATATTCATAGAGTTTCCATTATTAAATTGATTACATTATTACCTCATTTTCTTTTATATACTTTCATTTATTTAATTTTTTAATCCTTTTTTATATAACTATTTGTAAAAATATCATTAATAAAAAAAGTCTAAAATATTATTTTCTAGTCAATAAAAAATTAATAAAAAATTAATATAAATAAAGGATAGTCCGTCCCTCTTTTCTTTTATATAATTTAAATTGCTTAGTTTTTTTTTTTATCTTTTTTTATATACTTTTTTTGTAAAAAATATCAGTAATAAAAAAGTCTAAAATATTATTTCCTAGTCTATAAAAAATTAATAAAAAATAAAAATAAATAAAGGATAGTCCTTCCCTCTTTTCTTTTATATACTTTAAATTGTTTAGTTTTTTTCTATCTTTTTTATATACATTTTTGTAAAAAATATCAGTAATAAAAAAATATAAAAAAATTATTTTCTTTGTCAATAAAAAATTAATAAAAAATAAAAATAAATAAAGGGTGGCACGTCCCTCTTTTATTTTATATAATTTCATTTGTTTTGTTTTTTTGTTTTTATCTTTTTTTATATACATAAAAAAGTCAAAAATATTATTTCGTAGTCAATAAAAAATTAATATAAAATAAAAATAAATAAAGGGTAGTCCGTCCCTCTTTTATTTTATATACTTTCATTTGTTTAGTTTTTTTAATCTTTTTTTTATATACATATTTGTAAAAAATATCAATAATAAAAAAAGTCTAAAATATTATTTCCTAGTCAATAAAAAAATTTAAAAATAAAGGGTAGTCCGTCCCTCTTTTCTTATATATACTTTCATTTGTTTAATTTTTTCTATCTTTTTTTATATATAGAACAACTAATTTTCTTATTTTAAGTGATTTTATATTTTAAAAAATAGTTTATTAAATAATAAATTACTTTTTGTTTTTTTCATATTTTTTCTATTTTTTTTTTGAGTTGGTCTTACAAAAAACGCGTTTTTCCTGGCATTTAGGAAAAACGTGTTTTGTTTTCCCCATTTGTGCCAGTGCCAGTGTGACAAAGTGCCAGTGCATGTGTAACAAAGTGTCAGTGTAAAAAAGTGGCAGTACCAGTTTAACAAAGTGCCAGTGTAAACAAAGTGCCAGTGCATGTGTAACAAAGTGCCAGTGTGAAAAGTGCCAGTGCCAGTACACTAACACTGGCACTTTGCTAAACTGGCACTGACGCTTTTTACACTGGCACTTTTATATACATGCACTAGCACTCCTCACACTGACACTTTGTTACACATGCACTGACACTTTGTTATACATGCACTGGCACTGAGTTTATGGACAAATGGAGCGATCGCGCCCATTCTTGGATGCTTGTCACTCTTCACACCGGCACTCTTTTACACTAACACTGGCACTTTGTTGCACATGCACTGGCACTTTGTTACACTTGCACTGGCATTGAGTTTCTGGACAAAGAGAGTTTTTAACTGGCACTTTTTTAAATGTGCACTGGTACATTTTTACCATAACCCTAGCAATTATTTAGACAACTGCCAAATGCAAATAAATTTCCTTCAGCAATCAACTCTAAAAAAATTGGAAACGCATTAATACTCAGAAACAAAATTAAACAGCACGACCAATACATTCCTCATCAAACACAGAGAACAAACTACCGGATGCAACACGCAAAGTTGCGCCAGATTGACGATCAGATTGAACGGTTGAATTTATAAATTTTGCAACCAAATTTTGAAAACTGTAACCGAAAATAGATCTACAAAACGAAATTGATAAACCCTAAATCGATTGGAGAAAGGGATGCTGTTTAATTTCGTGCAATTATCCTCAACGGCGAAGGAAACCTTTACATGTCGACGTCTTCTATAAACATGTTTTTTTCTAAGCTTGAGGAAAAATGCATTTTTTGTGAGATTTTGACATTTCTTTTTTAAAAAATAGTAAAATTGGAAAACTCGTTTGGCCCGTGGATCTTTCGATCTGGGCCAAACGGACGAGCTTGAACGGTCCAAAATGGGACGAGCCGAGCCAAATTTAGATCCATTTCATCACACGAACTTACGAACTTCAACCCGTCCCAGTTACGAATTGGTCCGTATGAAACGGCCAATATGTTTGACCATCACCCGCAAAAACGTTTTGAGGGTGGCAGTGATAAATGATGATAGTGTGGAATTGTTGACAATCGTTGTGTTTTTTTTTTAATGTTTCGTCACACCTTTCGATGTCTTACATGTTTAAGATTGACTGTTGTTGTCCTTGGCCAACTTTTTGTTCTCCTTCCTTTCCAATTCTAGTTTAAAATTTGCTTTTCTTTTTTTATCTTTTTGGAGTTTAAAGTTTTTAATTGCTTTATCTATAACTAAATAAAAGCTGAAGTGCAAAGCACTTCAGCACACCCACCTTTTTCCCGCCAAAACATGCATGTAGACAAAATATGGACTACATTCATTTTCAGTTAAGGCCATTTATTAAAAACACCCCATGCAACTGTCCGAAAATACCCCATTAATTCATTAAAACAACCTTCAATTAATGCTCTCAGTCATTATGTTTTGGTTAGTGTGTAAGCATGCATATGATGATGAATAAATATACCTACTAAACATACCCCATTTATTTGTGCAGAAACCAAAAAAAAAAAGAAAAACAGTTGCCAACATTTGTTGCTTACAAAATTTGGCAACCTGAACTAATTCAAATAAAATACTAAATATTATTAAATTTGTCATATTTTTGAAAACTAGCTGATGTGAGTTTGAATGCCCAATATTTTCAGAGTGCTATTATATACACAGTAACATCAAGTATGCGGTTATGTGAATTGTTTGGTGTTTTATTTTGAGGTCAAATGCCTCGTGCTTTGTCTTAAAAAATATTCAATGAAGACTGAATTTCATATTAAAAATAAGGTGGGCACAGGAAGTATGTAAATTTATAAGATGAGGCTTGTTTTGGTTTATTGACATTTGAATTCCTTTCTTACCTGTGTATTATCTTTTTCAATTTTTGAAGCTATAACTACTCTGGCTATGGACAATCAGCCCGGGGGCGTGGATCGTTCAATTCATTCAAGAAAACTTTTATTATATGGGCAATACCGGTGGGTTGCCTTCTCCGTATTTTCTTTTGTGATTGGATATCTGTTTCTTGTCATCCTTCCCTCTGCAATCCATTTCTTTGTAATTGGAGAGTTATTCCTTAAATGGTTATAGTTTCCTAAGTAATCAGCCCTTTGTGGTTTGAAAGTCTGGATTATTGACGATAAGGAACTAACTATATATTAACAAGTCCAATATGAGCTCTTTTTGATGAAATTTAGCTAGAGGATTGGTTGTTTTCTATTATGTAATAACTCACTCCAAGGGTGTAGTTTACAACCTTTTTTTTTTTTTTTGAATTTGATTATGTAATGTACAGTTTGAAAATGGATTCCCGTTGAATATGAATCACATGGTGCATTCTCGTCATAATTTGATGTAAGATCTTTGTCATGGATTTTACATAAGCACATATTACCTATCATATTACTTATCAAGGTATATGAGCCACACACAAAATTCACTCATTCAAATGCCAATAGTTATTCTGTGTCACTCAGAAATTGTGTTTCAAGCTCTTCTTTTTTTCTTCTTCTTATAAAGAGGATCGATGGTGGTTCCCCACTTACCCCCTTATTTTATGGTGTCCTTAGGAGCCAAGGAAAGGGATTGATTATCAGATTAGGCATCTACTTTATTATCCATACTCTTGGACTCCTTCCCTTTAGCATTGGCCCGAATATTGAAGAATTGTCTATGTTCTGTGTCAAGTTTCTATTTGACTTTGGTTGACTGAATATTATATGCACTTGCTCATCATTAAAAAGATAGAAGTTAGTTATAATTCATACCGCTTCAAATGTAGTTTTAGTGTTTCAAATTTAATACCCCAGGAGATGAACTTATTTTGGAAATTTGTTTAATATAATGCCCATGTTTACTTTTTTTTTTTTTAAAGATAGAAAGTGGGCTCTTTGGTGGAAAGGAAGCGTACGATAGTAGTACATATATGATTAACACTTGACTCTTTTGGGTGACGATTCTTGGGCTTTTCTAAATCTACTAACTTCTGATAAAGTTCTATGGTTTCTATTTCCATGTGTTCGCAAACCTGTCTATCCAATCAAGGTTGTGCAGTTTGAGCTCAAAAAATTGTTTCACCGCAAATCAAAGTTTTCACTAATGTCCTGATGTTTACTGCCCTCCAACTTGATACTCTGCTTGTATGCCCAATTCATCAAGTTTTGATATGCCAAGTAATTCAAAGTATTGACCATTAGCGAAAAATAAGGATCTTTAGGAATTTAATCTTATGTTATCTTCAACATTGGTCTTTCTAGATTTATGTAATGTTTCAGGTGTATATGGCTACTACAAAGAGCATAATAGCATATAAATTTCTTTCATTGTGATTATGTTGCGGCACTATATGTGATTTTTTATCTTTTATATTTCAATAACATGAAGCATGCAGTTTGTTGTTCTTATTCAAGATGGGATGTACGGTGAACATGAGCATTATCAATATTATGAGCAACTACTAACAAATATATTTTTAAAAGGTGGAAAACTACACCGTTAGTTTCATCCTTTTTGTTTCTTACTACTAAGATTTAGTCCTCTTTCTTACTACTAAGATTAAGTTAAGTCTATAATCATTGGTACTGCTAAGATATTTGACATGATCAATTGTATGTTGTTCTGTGTAGGGTAACTACTCCTAAAATTAAATATTTCAACAAAGAGATTGGCCGTGCATTTATCATGTCTTCTTTGCCAACTTTAAGAACGTTTGACGCAAGAAAGTGGTGAAATTTATTGGGGCATTTACAAGACCTTCAACTGATGGCCAAGTCGAAAAGGAACTTGGAGGTGCACGAGCAGAAAATATAGCGGATCCATTTAAGCACGTCTTCAAGAACTTATAGTCTGTTTTGATACCTCAAAACTAAAAATCTCTTTGTTGAAATATTTATTTTTAGGAGATGTTTATTAGTTCTTTTTTGTTTTTTTACTTTCCAGGATTTTTTTTAGCTTTAAATTAATAGATGACTTAATGACATTATATTTTTCTTCAATTAATTGCCTTTAAAATTTATTTTCTTAAATTAATCTTCGTAGTTATAGTCACTTTTTGTAGTTTGTTTAAATTTTTTGTCGAAGTACCATGTCATGCGTTTAACGCACGGGTGTTACACTAGTAACTAAATAAAAGCTGAAGTGCAAAGCACTTCAGCACACCCACCTTTTTCCCGCCAAAACATGCATGTAGACAAAATATGGATTACATTCATTTTCAGTTAAGGCCATTTATTAAAAACACCCCAAGCAACTGTCCGAAAATACCCCATTAATTCATTAAAACAACCTTCAATTAATGCTCTCAGTCATTATGTTTTGGTTAGTGTGTAAGCATGCATGTGATCATGAATAAATATACCTACTAAACATACCCCATTTATTTGTGCAGAAACCAAAAAAAAAAAAAAACAATTGCCAACATTTGTTGCTTACAAAATTTGGCAACCTGAACTAATTCAAATAAAATACTAAATATTATTACAAATTTGTCATAAAAATATATTATTAAAAACGAATGGAATAAGAACAGTTTTCAACATTAGTTGGTTGGACTTTTCTGCAACCTGTACACAATCAAACATAAATAATTATTAGAGCTCAGTCCATTTCAAATTTAAAAATATATTATTAAAAACGAATGAAATAAAAATAGTTTACAACATTAGTTGGTTAGACATTTCTGCAACATGTACACAATCAAACACAAATAATTATTAGAGCTCAGTCCATTTAAAATTTAAAGATTAAAAGATAGTCCATTGCTATCAAAGTTTGTCGCAATAGCAAAACCAGCATCTAGGAAACCAATATAGATGGCACCATAATAATTTTAGATATATAACATCATCCAGTTCAGAACCATATATTGTTCTATTGTTTCATACAAAACTATACACCTATTTTAACAGTTGGGCCAAATATAATCTATATATGTTATTTTTACAAGTAATCTATTATAATCTGATTAAGAGTGTACAGATAATTCATTTTATATCATATCCATTTATGTAAAAAAACATTTTTATAAAATTAATAATTAACTGTTTTTTGCAGCATAATAAATAAAGTTATAGAGTACTCCCTCCGTCCCAATAAAAGCTTCACCAATTACCCAAAAGGGCGTCCCGTTAGAAGCTTCACCTTTCCTTTTTTGACAAAGAATTTTTACTATTTCACCCACTCATTCTCTCTCCTATTTCACTATTACACTCACAATATTTTTCAAATTTACTATTTCCTCCACTCATTCTCTCTCCTATTTTACTATTACACTCACAACATTTTTGAAACCCTTAATTTGCGTGTCGGGAAAAAATGATGAAGGTATTATTGGGACGGAGGGAGTATTATTTATCAGCAGCATAATAATTAACTATAGCTCATGCTTCAAGTAGTTTGTCCCATAATGATATATAGTCTCTTAAGTTTTTCTCCATATAAGGTTGCCCATCTTCTTTATTCCCCCTCCATATATCACATCAGGTAAACACCATTCACAAATAATATTCTACTTATTTTATTTGTCCGGTTTGAAAAAAATAGATTCACATAAAGAAATTGCATGATGAAGATCACAAGATCAACCACTATTGGCGCCAAAAGAAAGTTTAACCAAGCAGTAAATGGTATGTATTCTAATTGCACTACAAGAAAGGAGGATATTTACGGCGGTGGACACATGTCCGCCGTATATATTATATATATACGGCGGTTGTGCATACCGCCGTATATAACTAATATATACGGCGGACTAGGCCGCCGTAAATAAGTAATGTACGTACATTTGGCATGTACGTATATGAGATCAAAGTTATATACGGCAGTATATCAGTAGTCGCCGTATATAGTACTTATTATCGGCGGTTGATACGTGTCCGCCGTAAATAATACACATTATTTACGGCGTGTACAATATCCGCCGTAAATGTTATTAAATATTGGGAAACACAAATTTCCCTATTCAGTTTCGCAGTAATCTCTATCTCAGTCTCTCTTTCTTTCCTCCATAGCTAGGGCACGAATTTTTCGACGCCGGTGACCAAATCAGCAGGTAGGTATAGCGTATTTACTTTTAATTTTTGGTTTTTGTTGTTCTTGGTGTGGTGTTGTTGAGCGTTGATTTCTTCGATCTCTGTATCTCAGTCTCTCTTTCTCTCCTCTATAGCGTATCTCAGTCTCTCTCTCTCTCCTCCAGCCAGGGAAATTGAGCATTGATTTCTTCGATCAACAACAATCAGGTATACATTTCTTTCCCCTTTTCTAATTTACTTTTAATTTCTGGGTTTTTTTGTTCTTGGTGTTGTGAGTTGTTGTTGATGTTGCTGTTGTTGTTGTTGGTATTGCTTCGGTCTCTGTTTGAACTGAAGCAATTGTTCAGTGTTATTCTTGATTTCATTCTTTAAATTTCGTGCACACTTATATAATCATGAAAGTCTTATCTAGTTCATGTCAGTTAATAAGCTATGAATTGAAGCTATTGTGTTTCAAAGTTCTTGTTGTATTATAGTGCTCTAATTTAATAACATTATGCCTCTGTTAATATGCTTCCTGCTTATGTTTGAACCGGCTCATTTGGAATCTTTGTTAGAGTAGGTTTACTTCCTTGGGAATGAGCAGTTCTAAATTATCCGCGATTTGGTAGTTGAGAGTGAGTGTTGGTAATGGATAAATTCTAGATATGTGATTAAGCTCGTGTAATCATATTGAATGTGTACAAGCTAATGCACATGGCGATCGTGGATGAACTGAAAGTCTCAAAAAGTTGAATGCTGATTCCACAGCTCCCAAGAAAGTGTGTCAATTCCGATCAGAGACATGTCAATTCTGATCAGAGACATTGCAAAAGAGAATCCTCTTTCCCTTTCCAAAAAGTATTTCTAAACAAATTGTATTCAGTACCCTTTTTGGTTTTGAGATAGAAAATGAAACCACTTCCATCGATTTAATCTACTTGAGATTAATTTGAGGATGTTAAAGGAAACGCCAAATACCTTCTTCAAACCTTTGTATCGGACACTTACGATCTAGGACGGAGGAACTACATTGTTTTGAGCAAGCCACAGATAATCTTGACTATACTAAACTTTGTTACATTGTTTTGGTTTATAGTATTTTGTAATGTAGATCTAAATAATATTATCATTGCTCTATTTAGGGGACAATTAACGGTATAGCTCTTTTCATGTTTAGTCTGTCCACGCACACGCCCTAACTTGATAAAGCACATAATCTTTTTAGCAATCTAGATGTTGTTTTGCACATCAACCTAGTTCCTTAAATTAGCTTCTCAATTAGGGGGGGGGGGCTTGTGAGAGAGAACGAATGAATGTTGTCATGGGGTTATACTATATCATGGGCCCAAGCTCGACTAATAGGCTAGGCTTCCACAATGTATATTATCTATATCGAGCCAAAAGTTGTACATATTTAGACTATGTTTGTTTATGAGTTTATTTTTATTCTAAAATTTGTGTCTCTCGGTCTTATATATAGGTTGTATTTTAACGTTAAAAATATCAAGTCAAGTCATATATGGACAAAAGTTAGATTGATTTGGATAACGAATTTCAAATGAGTATATGTCTGGGGTTGACAACTTTCTCAATTTTGCATTCTCAAAAAAGTCTGTTGGTGTTAAAGAAATATATTGTCCTTGTAAAAAATGCGCAAATCGTTACCAAAAAGACCGTGCAACCGTGAAATCACATTGTATTGAAGTGGGCTTTCAAAAAGATTACAAGAATTGGATTAGGCACGGGGAAGAGTACATTTCGGCGTATAAGAATGATAATAATGATAGGACAACTGAAGATGGCATTGAAATTGAATTGGGCGTGCAAGATTGTATGAGGCGAATGGTACATGAAGGGATGGGTATGCCGGATAGTAACCAGCCAGGAATTGAAGAAATCGTACAATCAGATGCATCCACCGCAAAGTTTCTTAGACTTTTGAGAGATGCTGATCAAGCCTTGTGGGAAGGGTGTGATAAGTTTACAGTACTCACATTTATTGTAGAACTTATGCACTGGAAGGCTAATTATCGAGTGGCCGATAAGGGATTTACTTCTTTATTAAAAATTTTCATTAGGGCATTGCCTCGCCGACGAAAGTGCCAAGTTCCTATCGTGAGGCGTACAAGATGACTACAGATTTGGGTTTCAGTTATAAAACGTGGGACGCGTGCATTAATCATTGTATGTTGTTTCGAAATGAAACTGAAAAACTTACTAAATGTGAAATTTGTGGAGCCTCTAGATATAAGCAACAAGAAGAAGGGGGTAGCGGTGAAGGTGCGGAAACAAGTGGCAAGAATAAACTTCCCAAGCAGGTAGCGATGAAGAAAGTATGGTAGTTTCCCTTAAAGCCAAGGTTGCAAAGGTTGTATTGGTCATCTAAGACCGCGACACTCATGAGATGGCATGCCGAGAAAAGAATAGACGATGGTGTGCTGAGGCATCCTGCAGACTTTCGTGCGTGGAAGGAATTCGATGAACGTTATCCATTATTTTCAAGTGAAATTCAGAATGTTAGATTGGGATTAGCATCTGACGGATTTAATCCTTTCAGAACAATGACTATATATCACAGTACTTGGCCGGTTGTGCTTATGCCATACAATCTTCCACCTTGGTTATGCATGAAACAACCATATTTCTTCTTGTCGGTGCTTACTCAAGGCCCAAAAGGGCCGGGCAACAAGATATATGTGTATCTCCAACCGTTAATTGATGAGTTGAAGGAATTGTGGGAAGATGGTATATCAACTTATGATGCATCAAGGAACGAGTTGTTTACTTTACGAGCTTCACTATTATGGACAATAAATGACTTTCCTGCATATTCAATGTTGTCTGGATGGAGCACTAAAGGTGAATATGCTTGCCCTTGTTGCAATGTGAGACCTCAAGCACGATGGTTGGATCATGGTGGCAAGTATTGTTATATTGGTCATCGACGCTTCTTGCCTAGGAGTCATGATTTTCGTAAGGATAAAAGCTCTTTTGATGGTACTCATGAAGTGAGAGATAAGCCCAAGTTATTGTTTGAAAAAAAATTGCTTAAACAAGTTGAAAATATGGAAACAGAGTATAAAATAGAAGATGTTATTAAAATGAGGAAAAGGGAAGAGGGTGAGAAGCAACAAGCCAAGTTGGAGAAAAGAAAGGTTCCTAAGTTGTATCACAATTGGAAAAAGAGGAGTATCTTCTTTGAGTTGCCATATTAGGCAAATAATCATGTTCGTCATAATCTTGATGTTATGCACACTGAAAAAAATGTGTGTGATAATGTGCTACATACTCTGTTAGGTACTGCGGGGAAATCAAAATATAATGATAAAGCAAGAAAAGACCTAAAAGAGATGAACATTCGGAAACCATTGCATCTACAAACGCTTCCATCTGGCAAAGAAATTATGCCTCCGGCTCAGTTCACAATGAGTAAGAAGCATAAAGACACATTCTTGAAAGTTCTAAAGGGAGTCAAAGTCCCTGATGGCTACTCGTCAAACATATCTCGTTGTGTACATCTAGAGGAAAGAGCTATTTGGGGTCTTAAGAGCCATGATAGTCATATTTTGCTCCAACAACTACTCCCTTTAGCTGTTCGAAAAGCGTTGCCTACTTCTGTTGTAAAAGCCATCATTGAGTTGGCAAATTTCTTTAGGCAATTATCCTCAAAGGTGAATACACTTGCTGATCTCAAAAAGATACAAGATCGGATGGCTGTCACACTATGCGCTCTCGAGAAAATATTCCCACCAGCTTTCTTTGATGTTATGGAGCACTTGCCGGTGCATTTAGCCGAGGAGGCCTTGCTAGCAGGCCCAATACAATTTCGTTGGATGTATCAGGTAGAGAGGTACATCCATATTAAATTTACTTTGAAAAAAGTTAAATTCCTTTTTACATCTGCTTTAGCATAAGTAAATTTTTTTGTAGGTTTCTACTTACATTAAAATTATATGTTCGAAATCGAGCCCATCTCGAGGCCTCCATAGCTAAGGCAATTGTGGCTGAAGAATGCATGACTTTTTGTACGCAATATTTGGATGACATTGAGATAAAGTCCAATCGTCCTAGAAGAAATGATGATGAAGGTGATGAGTTAGGCCGCTTTGTAGGAAAAGAAGAGTTAATTACCCTTGATTACATCACACGAGTACAGGCGCATATATATGTGCTTTTCAATACTGAAGATGTTGAACAATACTTAGAGTAAGTGATTCCTTACATGAGGCTTACATTCCTTATATCTTTTATATTTTAAATTAATACTTAATTCATATTTTCAATCTGCTCAGAATGCATCGTGCACATTTGAGGGAGACACTACCTCGTAATCAACGACATCTTATAGAGAAAGAACATAATGATAAGTTTGTTAGCTGGTTTAAGGATTATGTAAGTATGAAACCACTTTCATATAATAGTTTCAATTTATCGTTTTAAATATTTTCTTATTAAATTTTGTTTTTTATAAAAGGTATGCACGACGAAAGATGTAGTGCCCAAAAGAATTATAAGTCTTGCATTGGGTCCTCATATGGATGCGAGGCGGTATAAGTCTTACATAATAAATGGTTTTCAATTTCGAGTGAAGGATGTCGATAGACGAAGGAAAACTCAAAATAGTGGAGTCATGCTAAATGCAAGTGTGACAAGTTTTGCAAGCCAAAAGGATAATAATCCCATTGTAGGGGATGTTAACTTCTACGGGGAGTTGATTGAGATCCTTGAAATTCGTTATAGCAACTCAATAAGATTTGTATTGTTTAAATGTGATTGGGTTGATAACCGGACATGCAAGATGGAAGATGAGCAAAAATTTACTCTTGTAAACTTCAATCATAAGTTGTATAAGGATAATCGAGTTGGTGATGAACCATTCATATTAGCATCTCAAGCTGAGCAAGTTTGGTATGTTAAAGATCCTATACAAAGTGATTGGAAAGTTGTGATGAGGATTACACCAAGAGATAGTTTTGACATATATTCAAATGATGATAAACAAGTTTCAGATTCGATTCCACAATTGGTACCATTTTGCTCACAAAATTTGGATGAAAATGTTGCTAACGAAGAAGCATCGTGGGTGCGAGAGGGAGTTGATGGGGTCGAGATTGAAACTACTAATATCAATGATGTTGATGTTGATATGACCGATAATGATGATGTTGATATGACCGATAAAGATGATGATTAGTTTGAGTAGTATTTGTTTAGATCTTATTTGCTTACTATTTACTAAGACAATGTTATCACTTATGTTACATGTTTCAATCAAACTTGTTATTTTTGTATGGTTGAATATTAATATTGTTACTTCTATATAATATGTATTTGTTTAGATCTTATTTGCTTACTATTTACTAAGACAATGTTATTACTAAAATTTGTGTCTCTCCGTCTTATATATAGGTGGGTTGTGCTGAAACTGTAGTGTGGTGGCTCGGTTGGGAATTGGAAAGAGAATTTGATTGTGGTGGTGTGTTTATTGTTGCACTTTGTGAATTTCGTGGTGATAATTATGCCTCCTAAGGAGAGAGATGCTAGAGGGGTGGAAGTAGCAACAAGAGGGTTAGACAAAACCCGCAACCCGTAGTCCCTAATGTTCTCACTCCCCCTAATGCAACGTTGCTGTATATGGGTTTAACCCAATTGACCTCTGCTCAGAAGAAAAAATGGAAGATTTTGGAGGGTAGAAAATTCCAAGTCACCACTTTCCTTCATATGCCGTTTTTGAGGGATTTGGGTTTAGACACATTAGTAACGGAGTTGATGACGCAGGCCGGGTTAGGTAACTTCCTGGGGAAGAGGGCCGATACCTATTTAAGATACTCCCTAGAGTTCCTTTCAACATTGGAGATAGGTAAGGGGTCACAAGCAAACTCAATTCGATTTAATTTGGATGATAAAGCATATAGATTGACCTATAATGAGTTGAGGGAAGTCTTTGGTGTTGATCAGCCAAGGGGAAACTTGTTGGAAGTTGATGGGGCGGGATGTTTTTTCTTTTCTGAGCTCACGGGATTACCGTGTAATAAGAAGCATCTGCGGGCTTCCTCTCTATCTCACCCGGCCTGAAAGTTATTTTACAGAGGATTATCGATGTCTTGGCTGGCCAATGGAGAGCCAACCCAACTTAATGTTGCAATGGTGAACCTCTCGAGAACGGGGTTGAGGAGTGTGCAAGTGATCCCAGACTGGGTTCATATTTTTGTTAGTAGATGTGAGGCATTTTCTCTTAGCAAAAAGGGAAACATATCAATAGGGGGGATGATTATGTTGCTTGCGGAAGCGTGTTTGGAAAACCTAAAGCCCGAGGCGATGAAATTAATGGGGGGCATGGGCATTTATTCTCGGGATTGGCTTGTGCAATATGATAAGTTTGTGAGGGACCCGAGGGCGACAGACAACATGTCTTTATTGTTTGAATATGGTACTCCCAGGAGGATGGTCCGTTGCAGGGTAGGGGCCACGTTTCCGAGTGGTGAACAGGCCAGACATTGGCGTATGCCCGGTGTTGATGATCAAATGGATCACGTTGATGAGGAGGACGATGAGGAGCAGGAAGAGGAGGATCAGGAGAGACAGGGTGGCCAGGGAGGAGAGCAGAACCAGAGCCAGTAGGGTTCTTTTGATCAATGGGATACCATGAGGGCATTTCTGGAGGAGCAGGAGCGATCAAGGATCGCTCGGGAGCAGAGCCGACATGCTTTAGAGGATGCTAGATGGGGGGAGGTTATCGCTCGGGAACAGAGTCGACAGACTTTAAAGGATGCTAGATGGGGGAAGGTGCAGGATCGTTTTGAGGGGTTGGAAGATGAAACTGCCATTTTGGGAGCCCGGTATACGCAGCTGGAGGCTTGGGCGATGCAGACAGAGCCCCGGAGTTACGAGCCAGTTTCAGAGGATTATTTGACTATGATGCATTCGAGAGCCGCTGCTCTTGCACAAAGGCGTTCTTCCCGTCAGACCTACTATCAGGGACAAACCTCCGGCTCTCATCAGTGATGTTATTATTTATGTTTCATGTTTCAATCAAACTTGTTATTTTGTATGGTTGAATATTAATATTGTTAATTGTAATATGTATTTATTTAGATCTTATTTGATTACTATTACTAAGACAATGTTATTACTTATGTTTCATATTTCAATCAAACTTGTTATTTTGTATGGTTGAATTGAATATTAATATTGTTAATTGTAATATGTATTTGTTCTACTTCTTTTGATCAAACTCTTAATTCCTACAGGATCTTGTTGCAGCAGCTCTCTCAAGTTACTTTCCACCTCTATCATCTGCTTCTCTAGGTACTCTTTTGATGCCTGTAGAAATTTGAATATATTAAATGAATATTCAATTTTTACTTTGAGATGTCCCCGCCCCGCTTCCCCACCGATTTGGTACCCGCGGGAGCCCCAGCCCCCCGTACTATTTTATACTTTTTCTGTATCAAGCAAGGCTTGCCCTATAGTGTTGTTGTTGTTGTTGTTGTTGTTGTTCCTTGTTGTTGTTGTTGTTGTTGTTATTCCCCCTGCCCCGCTTCCCCACCGATTTGGTACCCACGAAGCATGTTCCTTCTTATTGTTGTTGTATTTGTGATGTGAATGCCATGTTAAAATTGAATAGAGTAAATAGGCAAAAAGCAATGATCTCTCCCTCCGTTTTCTTCAATTTTTTCAATTTATATGAAAATTGAAGTGAGTAAATTTAATGTAATTATGTGGTGGATTTTGATTGATCAGTCAAAGATTCTTTTCTTAAAAGAAGCAGATGGGAAAATGTGATTTAACTAGCCGAGTCAATGTGATTGGTATAAGGCTTGTTGTGCTGATTAAAGTCATCCCGCTTGCATTTGCTACCCAAATGATTATGAGTGCATGATTGAATCATGTTTTGTTCGAGATGGGCATGTTAGTAGAATTCTTCATGTGCAGATGTGTCATACAAGAGGGAGAATGTTAAGTTTTGATATACATAATTGATTCTCTATCTAACAGCTTAAGTTTTTATGTGAGTTGCAACTTGACAAAACCATTACAGGGACTCTTGAAGGTCTGGGATTTGCATTGATTTTGCATTATAAAATAAATCTCAAATTTAGTCAAAATTAAATTTCTGAATGGAAGGTTTTTTACTTATGGGCTTCATCTCCTTTAACATTATTAATTCTTACAAGATTTCAATGTAGGATCCACGCAATTTGATTTTCATAGTAAGTTTAGTGTTTTCAGTTATAATATAATCTTCTTTACTTGAAACTGTATTCAACCTAAATCTCTGTGGATTTCAATGACATTAAACCAACATTTTATATGATGATTTTCCGAGATATCACTTTGGTTGCATATGTCAGAATTTTGCAAGTAATGCTTCTAGAACATTATCTGACATCTCCTTCAAATCTTTGAGGATCACACATAATTTGATTAACACATGACTACGCCGTGTCCCCCTGCTAACGGTCAAACATTTACAATTTTCTTTAAGGTGAAGTATCAACAATTTGTGGCATAATAAAGTAGAATGCTGAATAATATGGTTTGCTCATGTTTGATGAAGTCCTTGCCTAGACATGTGAGGGATTAACACAGTCCATACTGTACATTTCATTAGTTATAAGATCTAATTTCTCATGGTTCATCTACAATTTAATTTCGCATGAAGCTTCTCTGTATCTGTTTATGGCACATATATCTGTTATGGTTGAATTCAAAGTAGTTATCAAACCAACTTGTCTTCCTCTATATTATTGATTGGGTGATGGATGCCATAATGCTTTTTTGTGAATCTTCATATGGTTTCAATGCTAGTCTTTTATTGCGTCTATAGGTTCTGAGGATATGAATGTACATATATCTGTTGCTGTTGTTGTTTTCATTTTGAGTGTTGTTGTTGCTGTTTATAGGTCTTATATAAGATATATAAGACCAATATATGGTCTTATATAAGATACATAAGACCTATAATAAATTTATAGGTCTTATACCTATATTATAAGACTGTTTTTTTGGGTCCTTTACTTGGTTTATCCAATTTTTGTGCTAGAATTGAATTGTCATATGACAGATATGCCGCCAAGGAAAAATTTAATAACAGGTGAGGGCTCGAACCATAAAGGAAGAGGGCTGGCAAAAGCAACCAGAAAATGGGGTAGAGAGAGATTGAATATAATATGGAATGAATATGGTCAACCAGTTGGTGGGGAAATGGCAAAACTAGCTACTCAGCTAGGACATTTTGCTAGAAATGGGGAACATTTCCCATTAACTAAAGAGTGGCCTCAGATGGACCGTGCGTGCATAGATGCCGTATGGAATGACGTTCTGGTAAGTTGTAATCCATATTTCTTACATAAATCTCTAGTACGTAGTCAAAAGTCTTATGATTCTCTAACAATTGTTTTTTTTCTTTGTTGAATTGTGTATATAGGATAATACAAATGCGCCTCCGGAGTATTACCCAGTTATGAATATTGCTCTCAATAAATAGTGGCGTGACTGGAAATACCAGGTGAGACAAGCATATAATAAGTATTACTCAGTTATGAATATTACTCAGTTATGACTTTGTTATGAATATTACTCATTTATGACTTTGTAATATGGAAATGTCAGGTGAAACAAATGTATAAGATGTATAAATCCGATCGGGATGCATTGGCCAACCCACCCCATGCGTGCGTTGCGGGTCAATGGGCTGAACTTGTTGCGATGTGGGGTACGGATAAGGCTCAGGTATATTTCAAATTAATCTCAATCTATTATCGTGAATGTCTTATATAAGTAGTCAAATTAATACTAATATTATCTTTTATTTTTTTCCAGGAATTATCACAAACAAATAAAGCGAATCGAGAAAAGCAAGCGTGCCTGAACCGAACCAGAAAAAAGTCCCATCCCAAAGTCATTAAAGAGGTTTGTCATCGTTCAATTTAGTTCTCAGTTGTCAATTAATGTTTTTTTTGTATCGTATATAAATATTTTTTTTTGGTCAAATGATTCTATTATAAATTGTAGAGAGCCGACGAGGGTTTACCAACTGATCGCGTAAGCTTGTTCATAGCTACGCGCACGGGCAAAACACCTGCAGATCGAGAAACCTCTAGTATGATTGTAAGTTAAAGTTTCAACCTTTTCTGTTTCAGTTTTGTTATTCTATATAATACTTTTTTCATTTCTAACTTCATTTTCATAATATTAATTAAAGTTAAAACATTTATATTGAACATGCTGTTTTTGTTACAGCAAACGTTTAATGATGCAATTGAAGAGCTGCCAGAGGAGCAACAAAACTCTCCCAGGGCGCGCGAAAAGATTTTTACAGATATGATGGGCACTGATGACCATGGGAGAGTGCGATGTATGGGAGGCGGTGTTAACAAAACTAAGGTGTTTGGTAAATCCTCAACTTCTCAGACAGCTGTATTGGAGGCGGTGTCATCCGTCAGAGCAGATTTTGAAAGGCAACTTCAGGAGCAACGCCAACAAAATGAGGAGCAACGCCAACAGTTTCAACAACAAATTGATGATTTGAAACGTTGTTTTATGGAACAACGTGGAAAAGACGGTAATGAATAGGTGGTGATATGTTTCTCAAAGTTGTGGATTTTAGACATTGATTGAGTTTTGGATACATTCAACAACTAACTTTTTTGTATAATGGTTATTATGTTTGGATACATTCAACATTAATTTTGTGTTAATGATTATTATGTAGATTGTAAACATTGATTGCGGGTGTATTTTTGGTTATATACAGGTTGCATTTGTGTGTGTACAGGTTGAATTTGGTTTTTGCGAATGTATTTTTGGGGAAAGTGAATTATACAGGGCTGGAGGGAAAAAAATAGGCTTATTTACGGCCGAACCCTTCATCCGCCGTAAATAAAGGCCTAGACGACTCGTGCCTAAAGGGGGGACGAGGGAACCTGGAGGGGGTACAAATGGGACGACTCGTGCCGTGGTGGACGACTCGTCTCTAATAAGTCATTTACGGCGGTGACCACATCCGTCGTATAAAATGGGAATGGACGACTCGTCCCCAAAGGGGGGACGAGGTAACCTGGTGGGGTGCAATTGGGACGACTCGTGACGCAGCGGACGACTCGTCTCTTATTTACGGCGGTTACACCTACCGCCGTATAAAGATTACTCAAATATGCCAGTAATATATGTATGTATTTCATTTATATACGGCGGTGGTATTTCCGCCGTATATAGTATTTATGGTGGGGTATCCGCCTTAAATACTATATACGGCGATGTTTTATACGGTGGACTATATACGGCGGCTAGTCCGCCGTAAATAGTATATACGGCGGGGCGCGTTTTATATACGGCAGATTTTAACCGCCGTATATAAGCCTCTTTCTTGTAGTGTTGGTTTTCTTTTAATTTTGAAAAATCCATTTTCTATGCATTTTCTGGACTCTTTTGATAATCCTATGACAAAATGCTTAAGGAATGAAGGTCCAGCAATGGCCCAATTTCTGAAAGTTGTCCCAATTCAAATTATGTGACCCATACTAAATATTAAAACTAAAGTGAATAAAATAACCTATTTTGTTGATAATGACTTTTACTTAGATTTTTGATTTTTTTTTTAAAATAATAATTTATTTTGATAGTAATGTTTTCTGGCCAGATAGAAAAAATCTTAAAAATTTGGTCCATCAATGGCCCAAATGATCATATCTTGCACAAATTTATTATTAGAGCCCATAAATAAATTCAAAGTTAGTAAAAAATACTATTGATACAATTTTTTTTAAAAAATAACCTATTTTGAAAATATTTAGCTTTACTCGAATTTACGAAAATAAAGAAATAACCATTCACATTTCTAATATTAAACCATGCAAGTTATGAATTTTGAGTCTAATCATATGAAGTTCCACAGATCTTCCATGTTAATTAAGATGTACAACAATTAAAACCTACCTGTTTTGAGAGAGTAAGGCCTTAACAAGAAGCAAATCTTAGAAGAGAAGAATATCTAAATTGGCTTAAAAATTGTGGACAGTGAAGTTTGAACTGTGCCTGGACTGAAAGATTAGATGTATAACAATTAAAATCTACCTGTTTTGAATAATTTCATGCAGTGTAGAGACTCCAACAGCCAAGATTACATCATCAGCTTTTATACCTTCTTTCCCCCACACAACTTCTGTGATACACCACATTTCCTCATCAAAGAAGACATCTGTTACTCTTCTTCCCTCGAGAAATTTGCAACCGTCGCTTTTCATCACATCCATCCATGGCTCAAATATCTTTTCCTTGACTGTACCGCGACACCATACCAAGTCAAAATCTTTCTGTTGCATAAAATAGAAACATAAAGATTAAAATGTAGAATGCAAAAAACTGAAGGAAATATAGCATGAAGATAATGAGTAGGGAGCAAGTTCGCTAAAAAATACGCATAAATTCCAAAAAATAAAATAAAAATGGCAGGTTTTTTTTTTCTGAAGTTTGTCCATCCCCCCCCACCCAAACACACACAACACACACAAATCAGTTTTTGTGAACAATATATAACAACATTTTGATTGACATATTTTTCCAGCATGGATATACCAGTATTTCACAATGAAAGCCTCAAGCATTAATATTAGTTATGCACATCAGAAATAAAATATTGTTTAGTATTAGTTTCTATATCAATGAATAATAAGTTGAAAGTTGTTTCATTGTTGAACTTTCTCAAAAGTTGATAATTAATATATGTTTCTATTGTTTGCAACCGTCGCTTTTCATCACATCCATCCATGGCTCAAATATCTTTTCCTTGACTGTACCGTGACACCATACCAAGTCAAAATCTTTCTGTTGCATAAAATAGAAACATAAAGATTAAAATGTAGAATGCAAAAACCTGAAGGAAATATAGCATGAAGATAATGAGTAGGGAGCAAGTTCGCTAAAAAATACGCATAAATTCCAAAAAAAATAAAAATGACAGGTTTTTTTTTCTGAAGTTTGTCCATCCCCCCCCCCCCACCCAAACACACACAACACACACAAATCAATTTTTGTGAACAATATATAACAACATTTTGATTGACATATTTTTCCAGCATGGATATACCAGTATTTCACAATGAAAGCCTCAAGCATTAATATTAGTTATGCACATCAGAAATAAAATATTGTTTAGTATTAGTTTCTATATCAATGAATAATAAGTTGAAAGTTGTTTCATTGTGGAACTTTCTCAAAAGTTGATAATTAGTGGTGGAAGGTAGCAACTGCTACCGGGTTACCAAACAACAATATGAGCAAACAAAGAAAAATGATAAGGGCGCTAATTTATACCATCCATGGTTTTCTCAAATATGAGCTGGCACCTGGACCAAATGAAGCCCTGAAATTACAAATAACAAATACACATAATGAGATCATGTATACACCATTTAATAAGTAGTAAATATAATTGTCAAATCATACTCTAAATTGAAAGCATCAAAACCATGGGGTATGTAGTTGTAACACCAAAATAAAATTACTAGACAAAGTTCACCTATTTTAAGCCATAAAAGATTCATTGAAAATTAATAAAAAATCATTTCTTCTTTAGATCTGTAGATCTATACATAACTTGTCTAAATATTAATTGAAAATAAAAAGAAGTTACATTTTCTCTGTAGATCTATATATAAAATATCAAAATATATAAACAATGAATTCATATTCAAAACTTATAATCTTGTAACACCAATATTAAAGAATCGAAACGAGTACACATATTTAAGCAATAAAATATTTATTGAAAATAAAAACCAGCATTTTACTTTAGATCAATACATAATTGTCTAAAAGAATATTAAAATATCTAAAAAAATCATTTTTTCTGTAGATCTAAAATGTCAAAATATTTAAATATTGACTTCATATTAGAAATTTATGTACTGGTAACATCAATATTAAAGAATCGAAACGAGTACTCTTATATTAAGCAATAAAATATTTATTGAAAATAAAAACTATCATTTTTTCTTTAGATCTATGCAAAAAAAAGTCAAAATATCTACTTAACGACATATTATAATCAATAAATATTCAATAATTCAAGCATTATGAGTAAAATCTGATTAGATGCAGTAAATATTGTATAATGGTTTAAAAAAAGATTATTGTAACAAATTTTAAAACGGATCTGAATATATTTGACATGAATAATTAATTTTTACATCAAAAATTGCATCAAAAAGAAAAGCAAAATATATTGAGTTCAAAACAGAGTTATCGAGGATGATTAGAGAGAGAAAATAATGATTAGGGTTGTAGATCGAGAGAGATGAGGAGAGTTCAAGGGAAGAAAATGATGTTAGAGCGACGTACCATGAGCAAGTAGGCAGCGGCGTACCATGAGAAACTAGCAGCGGTGTAGAGAGAGGAAGTAGTAGAGGCGGATGAGAAAAGAGAAAAAAGTAGGTTTAGGGTTTCTTTCTATTTATATGTCTATTTTTCCTTTTAATTATCTGATAGGGTTTTGTTAGGCTTGAATTTAGTAATGGGCCATATATTATTGGGCCGAAATGTAAAGACAATGATGAGGACTTACCTTGAATCTATAAATATATAAAAGGAAGATAGTTGCAAATTTTTGCAAAATCAAGGACATTTTCGTAAGAGTCTCATCCAGCTCATCAGTAAGGGTATTTTCGTAAATACATAATTAATGAAATGGAAAAATAAAAATTAGATAAGCCTGAATGAATGGGTCAAACTTGCATACAATTCTATTGGATGTGGGAGAGGTGCACGGTTTAAGAGGAAGAAATTTGAAATTCAAATTTCTGTCTATACTATTTACTCTCTCCAACCCTCCTCTTCAATCACACCCAAACAACCACAGACACACACACACACACTGACATGAACAAACACACACATAGCTCGGAGGTAAATTGATGGAGTCTATTACTCCCTCTGTTTATAATGAATGATCGCCGAATTATTACAGTTGTGATGATTGAATTGCATGTGTGTTGAATCAGGTAAGTAAAATTATTCCGTATCTTGGCTGGGCAACCTCCGGACGGCGATATTTGATATTGCAATCGAGGTAGCAGCCATGTCGGAGTTGTCCTCTTGCCTGATCTTAAACAAAAGAGTTCAGATTTGGCTAAAAAACAAACCCCTTTTTGTTCCCAAATTCAAAATTGAATTAGTATCTATCGGGTGGAGTGGCAATAAATTGAAGGCGTTGAACCATTAATTGGCGGAGGAGCGACAAGAATAGGCGGAGCTGTGGTGGAGTCTGTGATTTTTGGGAGCTTTTGAGGAGAGAAAATAATCAATTTTCTTGGAGTCTGTGATTTGTGGGAGCTTTTGTGATCTGTGAGTTTATTCGGATATCTGAGATTTCAACGAGGTTGGAGTACGTCGGATTCAAGGTAGAAGTGGGTTACAGATTTGGAAATTGAGGAAGGGGTTGGGTGTGGTGGAGTGGAGTGGAGTGGAGTGCTTTCAATGTTGGTGGGGCGGTAGGAGAATGAGGCGGTGACGGAACGGACCAGGGAAAGAAGCAGGACCGGTTACATCGTGGGAGAAGGATGAAGAACTAGAGCCGAAAATTATGGAGGTCTCCACCGGCACCATAATGGGTTATCTTATTAATTAACCCATGTTTACTTGTGAATTAATGCATCTCAAAATAGTTCTTTAGTGTGTGTTTTATGGTTTCACATCCTGTTTGTGAGGACCTCTCCTAACCCGGGACCTATAAACTCGTGTCCCAGCTGGAGGGTCCCCAAACCACCTTCTAAAATTAAAAACTTTTCCTTTAAATAATTTAAGAGTTAAATAAACTTTTGAAACCAAACTATAACCTGTTTTAATTTACAACATTACATGGAAAATATTTATAAAATGTTATACATATCCCTTTTCTCAATTTAATAATAACCACACTTATTCCCAACTCCCAAACAGTACACATACCCTGACAACCCAAAGGACGGTCCAAACTCCTTTCCGGCCTCACCGGTTCGGTCTACCAGTCTCAGCTGAAGCTAAAAAAAATTAAAGGGAGACGGGGTGAGAAAGAATCTCAGCAAGTTATTATGCATGCAACAATATGCCATATAAGATGCAACACGTAAGCAAGTTGTTCCACATCATACTTGGAATACTGTAAACACATTACATTACCTGATCTTACCTTTTCCCGTCTGAACAATAAGTCGTACTACGTGGGTATGGGCATACATCCTCATGGGAACCCATCCTCTATATGTGTGAACGACTTAGGCCTATTCACGCCTTACAAGACCCATTTTTCAGGGAACCATGTAAGGTATCAGTATCCTATGAACTGCTTAGGCATATCCATAGTAACTGAGCCCCAAACTGTGGCCACAGTAGGGGAGGAGGTCACAGGTATAATGTAATCCGAGCACCTTATGGAAAAATTTCTCATAAGTGATCGTATTCCATTATACCCCCAAATCAGCTGATATCAAACATAATCATAATCACATTCAAGCACATAACAGTTACTTGAATTTAATCCACACATAGGGATAACCGTATATAACATGGTACGACTACTCATGTTTAACAACATATACAACATGGTACAATTACTCATGTTTACAACATATACAACATGGTACAACTACTCATGTTAACAACATATACAACATGGTACAATTACTCATGTTTAGATCTCAATTAGTGTAACATATATATAAACACTAATGAGTCAATATAATCCACTTATGGCATGTATGCTCATAAACAATACAATAATGACGTGCAACAAATATTTCACGCACCAACTTAACATATAACCATTTCCAAAGTAATCACGTAGGGTATAACAACATACAAGTACTCTACGCGTTCACAATATCACATTTCACGACTTCCTTTTCAAATTCCATAATCAAATACCAAATTTCTATAAACTTTGGCTCTCAAACCCCAATGACTTGCAACCCGGTTCAACGCGATATTTAGACTACTTCCCCAATTTCATTTTAACTACGTGAGACCTCATTATGTAGCTAAAGTGTTCTAATTCACCATACGCTGAAGAGGGTTCAATCTTGTTCTAAGTGAATAGGTTTCTAAGATTTAAAAGTTAATTCAGAATTTCTGATGCAGGGCACGACTCGTGCCCCTTGGCACGACTCGTGCCTTTTCTCTCCATGTTACTCAGAACGACTTGGACCATTGTTCACGACTCGTTGTCACGAGTGGCAAGAAGGGCACGACTCGTGCTCCTTGGCACGACTCGTGCCAAGGCCAAAATCAGATACCAGATCCCAGACATCAGAATTGTTCTACCCAAATCCATTTTTCTTCCTCCTTCCTCTGTTTTCCCAAGGCCAACACCAGTTCCAAACATACCAAAACTAGTTTAGATACCATTTTTAACTCATAGCAACACTCAATCCGTGGTTTATAACATTTATACTCCACTAATCCCAAAGGTGATCCACTATTCCATTACCCTTTAAATGTTTATCAACATTAAGCCTTTTCTAACCATTTCTCAAACCAAGAAAATTAAACACCAAGTTCCGAACATGGTTAACAATACATCTCAAGATCATTTAACTTCATGTGATAATTCCCATTGAACAAAAATGATTCTAGACTTCCCAACCGCCATTGAAACACAACTTCATCAATTCCAACCCAAATCCTATGGCCATGATACCTAAATTTTCCTTTTCAACCCAACTCATTTTCTTTCCCTTTCAAGCACCCCAATAAATGTTCAACCCTTTACAAAGTTCATTTATAACACATAATATCAGATTTTATATAAAATCCTTCCGGTTTAATTCCAAAGCCATATTAAGTAACCAACCGTTATAACAACCATGTATCTTGCCTAATACCCCTTATACCATACATATATAATCCCTTATAACAACCATTCCTTTACCAACCCAATCAAAATATTTCTTCATCTCCATACTAATTTTTCCTCCTTCCAAGGCCAATCAAATGAACAATTTGCCGATAATTATCTACATGGAAATAACAACATCACATAACATATCAAACAACGACTTTACAAACTTGGCCATTAACCCTCTTTTCAACCCTTTACTCTACTACTTCCCAACACCTTATTTTAACATTTCAAAACCCAATTTAATCATGTCCAAACTAACTTCCTTTCATAAAGAAAAATCCAAATAATTTATTAAAATATCAAGAATCAATTAATTCACCATAATATCCATTTTTAACATAACATGAACAATTATTAGAAAGAAATCATAATAACTTACCTAAAAATATGTCGAAACGGAAAGACGATCTGATCGGCTCTAAACGTTCTCCTCGCCTTCCTGATCGCTCCGCCGCAGTCGGATCGTCAATCGGACCAACGGTTGATTTTCTAGAATTTTTGGAAAATATTTGGGAATGGAGGAAATACTCTTTTCTTTCTCTCTTCCTCTCCATTTCTCTCGTACTCTCTCTCTCTCTCTGCGCCTAGTTGAAAGAAGAATGGGGAAGGAGAAAGGAAGTGGGATATTTATAAAAGAAATTTTCATTTAAGCCCCCAAGAATTTAGTTACTACCCTTAATCCCTTAGGTTCCACTATTTACACATAGGGCCTTCATCATTTATAAAGCTTTTTTTTTTATTTAAATTTCACCAACTAAAGTATCAACTACAAATTTATTATTTATTCAATTTAGACATTAAATAATTAAAATTAATTTATTAGCATCACTAAAATATCAAATCAATTATTAAAATGTTAAAACTAACACATAAAGATCCCACTTATTATGAAATGCAATCAATAAAATGCTACGGCCCACTCCACGTGCCCAACACGTGAGTAAAATGGTGCCTAGGTTTCGGGTCGTGACATTGTTGCATATTTTGTGGAACTCAATATAACTTGTAAATTTTAGAGGTAGGATGGAGGTAAAAGACAGGATAATGGTGGCTAAAAGAAACCATTTTATTCATTCCTGTAGTTTTTTCATGGTAAAGCTACTAGGATTACGCCAGCTGTTTGCATCCTTCTCCTAATCTCTTTGATGATTACTTGACTGCAACAGGTAAAGCACTAGAGACAAAACATGTCCTGCTAGCCGCAAGACAAATCAATTTTGCGATGGATTTGATAGAGAAAATGAGAAGAGTGAATTTTGTTTTTGAAATACATGCTCCTGAAATGGTGAGTAGAAAGATTGTGAAGGAGTGGTTTTTTTATGGGAAATTGAATTTAATGCAATTTTAATGTAGTGCTCTGTAAATATATATATATATATATATATATATATATATATATATATATATATATATATATATATATATATATATATATATTTTGAAAACTCTCCACATTTATGATGAAAAAAGATGTGTGGCTGATTTTTTTTTTTAAAAATCCCTGTTGATTTTCTTCAATCACCAATTTTATCTATTTCTATTTATTGAAAGGAAAGAAACAGTTATGTATCTTAAAAAGGTATAAACGTGTTTATTGTCTTATTTGTTAGTGATAATTTTGTTTTTTTTTTTTTTGAAAAAAGTGGTAATTTTAATTTTCAGTAAGCATAATTAGGTAGTCTTAATTTCTTTTTTCTTTTAAATGAATCTTAATCATCTTTTTTGAGACCAAACTAATACTACCCTATCACCCAAAAGATGTGTGTCTAGGGTAAATAATTTTGTGTTTAAATCATACCTTCTACTTAGTCATTGCTATTATTGATTTAAATATTAAAATTTTCATATTCTTTTTTATATAGGTTTATCATCTCACCCAAAAAACATTCTCCATTTTTATTTCTTCCCTCTTTTTTGCTTCATAGGATCACCAAGGGTCACCTCTAATTTTCTCCATCAAGCATCAATGCATTAATGCAGTCATGGGAATTATTAATAACTTCAATTCAAATAAGAAAAAAAAATACTATATGTTTAGGCAGTATATTTGACATAGTTATAACAAATTAGTTACTTGATACAATAGGAAAAGTTAAGTTCTAAAATTTTAAATATAACATGGAAAGGTTTTTTTTCGGAATAAATATAAAAAATTAATTAAGGGAGTTGTTAGTTACAAAATAATGAAAATTGATATTGAAATTATTAAATAAAACATATACGGAGTATGTGATTTCATTTAAGAAAATTTCTAATATACTACACGAAAAGATATTTTATGAAATTATCAAATATTAAACATTGAATATGAAAACTTTGACTTTTGAAAATTATTAAAATAGTACATGAGAAGATATATATATCTATAAATATATTAAAGGAAGATAGTTGCAAATTTTTGCAAAAACGAGGGCATTTTCGTAACAGTTTCATCCAGCTCATCATTAAGGGTGTTTTCAAAAATGCATAATTCATGAAATGGAAAAAATAAATAAAAAATTCCAAACATCTGTCCACTTTGCATGTAGCCCATTTGTCTTCTTTTCCTTAATAAATCTAACACTACTCAAATTGTTATTGGGCAAGAGAAAGGTGCACACAAATACAAGGAAAATTTGAATTCAATTACTCTGTCTTTCCTTTACACACAAACACGCACGAACACACACATGCACAAATAAAAAGTCGCTAACAAAAATGCAATTTGAGCAGTGATTCAGAACCGTTTCTTGGCGAGGCAACCAGGAAGGCATGAGAGACTCTCTCTCTATGCAACCTACAGTTGCAGCCATGGCAGATTTCTCTTTCCCTTGCTTGATTTATTGCAGATCTGCTCTATCCTATTTCTTTCTAATTCGTCATTTCCTATTTTTTTCGGGTAATGGTTTAACTGTTTTAGAGGTGGGAGAAATTACATTTGAAGTTGATGAAGAAACGGAGAGAGAGGCGTGGAGAGAGAGCGAGGGAGAGAGTGTAGGGTTTGAAGATGACGGGGCGAACAATGTTGTGGATGGTTGTGGTGTGTCGGCGCGAATGGGTAGGATGGGTGGGGCGGACTAGATTAAAAGATGAAGAAGAATCAGAGAGAGGCATAGAGTAAGATGAGGCGGCGACACTGGTAGCTGTTGGTGGTCGGTAGCCGGGGATGTGTAGGTGTGTGAGGAAGATGAAAGAGAAAGAGAGCATGTGAAGTTTTAATATATGTCTATATGTAGTTAAAAATAGAATGTCTTCTCTATCTTTCTTCTGTTTTCAAATATTAACTCATATCCTAAATTAAATGCATAAATATATTGTTAAAAATTTAATATATGGCTATATGTAGTTATCAGAGTTTTTTGTAAAACATTTTAGTCTCTATGTTTTAACCTATAGTATATTAAAATTTCGTGAATTTGTTATATTTGTTTGATGTAATTGTGAGTTAAATAAGTGAGTAAATATTTTATAAGTGGACCCACAAGTTAAATATGTGAGATGACAAATGAGGTATGCCTCATATAATAATAATAATAATAATAATAATAATAATAATAATAATAATAATAATAATAATAATAATAATAATAATAATAATAATAATAATAATAATAATAATAATAATAATAATAATAATAATAATAATAATAATAATAATAATAATAATAATAATAATAATAATAATAATAATAATAATAATAATAATAATAATAATAATAATAATAATAATAATAATAATAATTGAACTGTATAAACCGAGATACGAACATGGGCTTGCCCGGGTCAGGCCCAAATGGGTTGGGCCATAAACATAATCCAATATATCAGCATTGAGGCTCAAGCAATTGGGCCGAGGTATCTTCCTCGTATGCCGAGGAACATCTCCTCGGCCTCAAATCAACGATGGACTCTTCGTACCTGGCTTATCCTACTCCGAGATGTCACAAATGACGAGGAAAGAAATGTTCTCACCTCGGCATATTATCAAATGACGAGGAGAGAGAATTGTTTATCCCGACATATTACTTTGCCGGCCAATCATCAAATGACGAGAAAGCAGAATCATTCACCTCGGCCTAATTGCCAAGGCCGAGATAAAACATTCATGCTCCTCGGCTTTCCGGCTAGCAGATTACACAGTCCTTATCAAACAAGGATTCTACAATCATGATCCAATCAGGATTACAATCACCAACACCAATTCAAGTCAAACAATGACTCCTTAACAGATATAATTCTCTTAGGATTATATCTTATCTCTTTACACGTTCACTTCAACATGAATTCTATCAATCCATCCCTATAAATACAAGCCCCATGGCTCATTATTTGGTACGTTACTTTTTATAATACAGAAACTCTGTCAATTTAGTTTCTCATATACAAACCGTGAACTTACTCTCACGCCGGAGGGCCTTTAGCCGGAGACGCCCCGGCTTAGTTTACGTGTGTTCTCTTATTTTCAGGCCTTGCAATCACCGGAGCATTCATCATTGGTTTTGGGCTGATTTGATGATTTTGGCATCATCAATTGGTTCCATTGCCGGGAAATCAATTCAAACACCTTTTGTTTGGCCTGGAAAAGTCTCGTTAAAAGCCTGTTAATCGCCGGAAATTTTCTAAGTTTTGAACGGAAATTTCTGGTCCGTTTGGGCTCTATTCTTGAAACCGCCAGAATCTGGAAATTTCAATCGGAATTTACCCAGATTTTATTGAAGTCGTTTTAGCGTGGAATTCTGCCCCAATTGTGGCCTGAATTTTTGTGTTGGTAAAATCGCGATTGGCCGTTTGTTTGTGGTCAAAATTTGCCCTAATTTTGGCCATAAATTTGGATCTATTGGAAATCGTGATTTTTGGGAAATTTGCACTTGGTAATTTGTTGTTGATTCGCAATGGATGGACAATTTACAAGTGTAACTGCTGAGGACCAAACCCAAGTGAATGGGGTTAACACAGGTGCCGAGGAGCTACCTCCTCCTCCTCCCCTACCTCAGCCAGACGCCCCTCCTCCCCTCGCCATGACTCTTCGTTCCAAGGGTCAGGTGAATGCCGAGGGAGAGGGTGTTGAGCTTCCTCGTCCTACTCGTCCTCGTGGGAAGCAAGTGGGAAGGAAGAAGATAAAGAATGCCGACGCCGGTCAAGCAGGGGGGACTCAACCCATTGACCGACGCTCTTCGTTACATAAACAAATGGAGACGTTGCAGAGGATGTACGAGACACAAGTTGCTCTTTTGCAATTGGACCCAAATCATTCAATGGCTGAATTCATGATGCCGTCTATGGGCAACCCTCTCGGAAGGGAGCAAGGTGAGCAACGAGCTCCTCCCCTCGAACCTGCTGAACCACCAAAGCAAGCTCCCCGAGAACCTACCCGTCCTCGGCATGACAGTAAGAAGAAGGATCAGGTGGTTGACCTATGAAGCCACTTAACTCCCAGGGAAGAGGAAGTGAACTCATGGGACCTAAGAACAAGGCTCAGTCTAAACAGGCGAATGTCACCACCTCGTCTCATCATAGCACCTCGGCGTCCTGATTCTCCTCGTTCTCGTCGACATCGTCCTGATTCTCCTCGACCTCGGCATCATCGTGATTCTCCTCGACCTGGTCGATTTGTTAGACCGAGGACCCCAGAACCATATAAAATGATACTTGGTGGCCAAGACCTAGAGCCAAGGCATGATAGGGCACCCTCCAAATGGGATAGCCACCTATACGACGCGGAACATAGTAGGGTAAATGGTCGTCTCAAGGACAAATCGACCCGCAGCTCCCAGCGAAGCACTCGCTCTAGCAGCGACAAGGGAGTGGAAACCAAACAATGGGAGCTGTTAAAACAAAGACTTGATGACATGGAGATGGGAAAGAAATTTGATGACGATGACTTTGACTGTGCAACTTGTCCGTTCTCCTTGAGGATAATAGCGGCACCACCTAATCCTCACCTTAAGATCCCTAATTTTGAAAATACAACAGAACCACGGGCGCAAAGGACCATGTGCAAAGTTTTGAAGAAACCATGAACCTCCTCACGGTAGCTGATGACATGCTTTGCAAAGCTTTCGCGAGCACCTTCTCCGGAACAGCCCTGACCTGGTTCCGTGAACTAAAAAAAGGTTGCATCGATAGCTGGAGAGGCATGAGGAGGATGTTTCTAAACCACTTTGCCACGGCCGGGAGGAGAAAGATGAGATTGACTGACCTTGCCAATATTGAGCAAGGAAAGGGAGAGACCACCCTTAGCTACTAGAACCAGTTCCGAAAAATGGCAGACCAAGTCGAAGAGAGCCTCACTGATAGGGAGGTCATTTTTTGTTTCAACTCTGGATTGAAATCTGGTCCCCTCATCTATGAAATCTCCGCCTGAGAGCCTAAGTCCAAAGCCGAATTATACCAAGTGGCATACGCCATTGCAATGGCTGAGGACAAAAGCAAGAAAAGAGGATCCGACAAGGCGGAAACAGAAACGATGGGCAATCGCCAGAATGATAATGGGAACGGTAAGGGATCCAAGGGGAAGAACAGAACAAGAGGCACAGAGAAACCTGAGGTGTTCACCCCCCTAACCAAACCCATTTCAGAAATCATGCAGCTAGTAAATCTTCCACCTTCCCGTCCACTAAGTGATAAACCAAAGTACCCTCGTGACGCTTCAAAATACTGTGATTTCCACAAAGACAACGGCCACACCACGGATGGCTGTTGGGCCCTCAAGAGGATAATACAACGGTGGGTCGACGAGGGAAAGCTGGACCGCTATGTCATGAAGAAGGATGGAAAGCGGAAGCGAAAGGAGGAGGAAAGTGAAGATGACGACAAAAGTGAAGACGAAGAACGCAGGCCTCCCAAGGCCAAATTGCATGTGATCCGTGAAGAAGTTACTTCCACCAGAAAGCTGAGGGACCAGATCCATGAACTAAGCAAGGTGTACCACGTGCCTGCTTGGATTCATAAGGCGGAAGAGGTCATCAGTTTTTCACCCAACCGGCAGCGGGGAGCCGTGCTGCCCGGGAACAACCCTTGGTGATAAAGGGTCGAATTGACAATGTGGAATCGGAAAGATTACTTGTGGACACGGGGGCCTCCCGTGACATTCTATATTATTCCGCTTTCCAACAGATGGGATTGAAAGACACTGTACTGGAACCATATCATGGTAGGCTCGAAGGATTCACCAACCATAAGGTTGGAGCTAAGGGGACCGTGGAACTAGAACTTGAAGTCGGTGAACATCCCTTCCTAGCCAAGGCCACAGTCAATTTCGTAGTCATGGATTTGACTAGTGATTATCATGCAATCATAGGCATTCTAAGTCAAGCTAAACTTGGGATGGTGGCCTCCCTTCCCCACCAACGAGTTAAATTCCCCACTCGTGCTGGAATTGGATGTGTGAGGGCAACCCCCAAAGACTTCTTGGAGCATGTCGTGAAGAGCAGAAAGAAATCCAAAAGTGTGGAGATAGATACCCCCGAGGAAAACATCAAGATCTCAAAGTCTCAGAAAACCACCGAAACTAGCTCCAGAATGAGCTATATCCGTGAGGTACTTGATGATGAGGAAGAGCCTATGGTCCTAGAAATTGTAGATGACCAAGGCATAGTCCTACCTGTACCTGAGGAAGAGCCTATGGTCCTAGAAATTGCAGATGACCAAGGCATAGTTCCGCCCGTCTCCGAGGAAGATCCCATTCTCATCAACGGCCAGAACTCGGGGGCCAACCATGACTTAGGGAAGGTCGATCTTCCCAACGTTGATAAACTTATGGAGGAAGAAGGCCTCAATGTGAACGACAACGAAGGGAGGGGAATTAGAGAAATTATTATCGAGTCTCTAGAATTTCGAGACGGTTCTGAAATGAAGCCTGTAGATGAGCTGGAAGTGGTAGTCATCAATCCTGACTATCCTAAACAAAAAATTAAACTCGGGGGCCAACTATCTCCAGAAGAGAAATAAAGAATCATCTCCCTCTTGAAAAACAGTCTCGACATTTTTGCCTGGAGAGTCGAAGACATGAGGGGAATCAATGAAGAAGTAGCCCTCCACCGCCTAGAAGTTGATCCTTTGGCGAAGACCATCTCCCAGACAAGGATAAACTTTACAAGGGACAAGGAGGAAGCTATTAAGGAAGAGGTGCGGAAGTTACTTAGCGCTGGAATAATTCGTGAAGTCAAGTACCCCGTTTGGTTGGCCAACGTAGTTATGGTGAAGAAGCAAAATGGGAAGTGGCGTATGTGTATAGACTTCACTGATCTGAACAAGGCCTGCCCCAAGGACAGCTATCCTCTCCACAGAATTGACAAGTTGGTTGAATCCATTGCTGGACACCAAACTCTTAGCTTCCTAGATGCCTATTCAGGCTATCATCAGATAAAAATGGCGGAAGAGGACATCGAGAAGACGGCCTTCCAAACACCTGGGGGAAATTACTGTTACATCATGATGCCCTTTGGGCTCAAGAACGCGGGCGCCACGTACCAACGAATGGTGAACCAAGTATTTGAAGCTCAAAGAGGTCGCAACATGGAAGCCTATATTGATTACATGGTCATAAAGACCAAGGAGGGCAGTCACGCTCCTAACCTGGAAGAGACAATTAACAACCTCCGAGCTAATAACATGAAGCTGAATCCAAGCAAGTACGTATTTGGAGTAACGGCGGGAAAGTTCCTAGGCTTCATGGTATCTCAAAGGGGAATAGAGGCTAACCCTGAAAAAAATCAAGGCACTCACTGACATGAAGGAACCTACCACCATCAAGGAGGTTCAAAGATTAAATGGAAGAATAGCGGCCCTTGGAAGATTCATCGCCAAATCTGCCGAAAAGTCACTGCCCTTCTTCAAGGTATTGAAGGGTACTAAGAGCTTCTCCTGGACTCCCGAATGCTCTGAAGCATTCCTCCGGTTGAAGAAGTACTTGGGTTCCCCTCCCTTGCTCAGCAGTCTGACTACCGGTGAGATGCTCTATGTCTTCCTAGCTGCCACTGATCATGCTGTCGCAGCTGTCTTAGTTCGGAATGACGAAGGAATTCAGAAGCCCGTCTACTATGTCTCTAAGGCACTGTCTAACGTGGAAAGCAGATACTTTAATGTGGAGAAGATAGCGTACGCGCTACATTGCATCAAGGAAATTACGTGCCTATTTTTCTGTACATCCTATCACCGTATATACGAATGAACCACTGAAGAAGATATTACATAAGTTGGATGGCTTCGGACGTCTCCTTAATTGGTCCATTGCTCTTACCGAGTTTGATATCACCTACCAACCAAGGAAGACCCTCCTGGCACAGCCTTTGGTTGACTTCATGGTCGAGACTGCCTTTATGGGTGAGCATCTCCCCACCTCCCGAAAGCAAAATGCACCGGAGGAAAAAGACTCTCCCATTGAACTCCCATCCAACTGTTGGATCCTGTATACGGACGGATCAGCTACAAAAGAAAGAAGCGGAGCTGGAATTGTACTAGCAAGCCCGGAAGGAGAATACACTGTGCAAGACGCCATCCGTTTCAAGTTCCCTGCCTCCAACAATCAAGCTGAATATGAAGCTCTAATATTTGGCATTGAGTTGGCCTCCTTCTATGGAGCAACTAAGGTGGCGGCTTTCTGTGACTCCCAACTCGTTGTCAAACAAGTAAAGGGAGAGTATAACACCCAAGACCCCACCCTTGCCAAGTATAGAGACCTTGTCCTAGAGATGACGAAGAGGATGGAATTTTTCGAGCTCAAGCAAATAGGCAGGGAAGATAACCAAGTCGCAGACGTTCTCTCTAAACTAGCAACCATGGACGTGTCTACATCTAAGACCAGTCCATACGTAGTTTATGCCGAGGAACCTGCATACGAAAGACTACAAGTCATGCTCTTAGATGGAGAGGAGAGATGTTGGATCAATGACTACATGGAGTACATTGAGAAGGAGAAACTCCCTGAAGATGAAGCTCAAGCTAAGCTTATCAAGAAGAGGTCCCCAAGGTTTGTTGCGATGAATGGAGTCCTCTACCGAAGATCTTTCACGAAGCCCCTGCTAAGGTGTGTCTATCCCAAGGAAATTGAGAACCTCTTGGCAGAAGTACATGAAGGTGTTTGTGGCGGACACCCGGGGGCCAGAACCTTAGCTGACAAAATCATATCGCTAGGTTACTATTGGCCAAACCTAAGGGAGGACGCGCACGCCTACGTTAGAAAATGTGACAAATGCCAAAGGTTCTCTGACATTCCTAGACTACCAGCAGTTGAGCAAACACTTGTGATACCTACGTGGCCGTTCGATATGTGGGGGATCGACATCATCGGACCCTTCCCTCCCGCCCGTGGTAATTGCAAGTACGTCATAGTAGCTGTTGATTATTTTTCCAAGTGGATAGAAGCAAAGGCATTGGCCAAGATAACGGAAGAGAACGCAATCAACTTCGTCCACGACAACATCTGGTGCAGATTTGGCCTTCCACATACAATTGTCTCCGATCATGGACTACAATTTTCTACAGCATTCACTACAGAGTTGGGAAGAGTCAAAGTCCGCCATGCAAAGTCCTCAGTTAGCAGACCCCAAGGCAACGGTCAAGCAGAAGCTGCCAATAAACTGGTCCTAACCGCCCTTACCAAGAACCTTGAGGGACGCGAGGGTAGATGGTTGGACGAACTTCCCCTAGCCTTATGGGCTGTTCGCACAACCACCCGGGGGCCAACCGGGGAAACCCCATTCGCACTGACCTTTGGTTCTGAGGCTATGGCACCAGCTGAGATGGCCATCCCTACTGTGAGAAACTCCCACTATGATGAGCAAGTCAACAAGGTTAATAGGCTCCTAGACCTAGACCTGATAGATGAGAAACGACTAGCCGCGCAGATGAGGATGGTAAATTACAAGCAAAGGACCAAGGCGTATCATGACAAAAGGGTCATCAGAAGAGTATTCCAAGTAGGCGATTGGGTACTTAGAAAGATTGAAGCAACCGGTCGGAAAGCAGAACAAAATAAGCTCTCCCCAAATTGGGAAGGTCCCTATATCATCACTCAAGTCATTCGAGAAGGGACCTACAGATTGAAGACCAAGGAGGGGAAAGATCTCAAGCATCCGTGGCACTCTGACAATCTTAGAAAATATTATCACTAGTCTAGTTTATTTTGCTTTAGATTAGTTTCTTGTTTTCCGTCGTTTACTTTTTAGTTGATAGGATTGCAGTTCGATGTAATCACATTTCAGTTTTACGAAAGCAGTTTCTTCCAACATGCAAAGCAACTATCAACTCTTCACACGGACACCAGAAGACGAGGACGTCATCCCCGACTCTTCAAAACATACACCTTAAGTCTTGACAAGGGTCCGCCTTGACTCAATGACTATCAGCTCCTAACAGCCAAGACCGAGGGTCCTCCTCGGCCTAATGGCTTACCACCATACATCCTGACAAGGGTCCGCCTTGTTACCAGGATTACAAGAATCACAGTCAAGACCAAGGATTCCTCCTTGGCCTGATGACTTGCCTCACGTCAAGACAAGGAAACACCTTGTCACTACGACTAGAAGGCATCACGTCTGAAACCTGTGCACGAGTCATCTTCCTCGGCATAAGGAGACGAAAAAGAAGAAATCACCCAACAGTCGAAGCCGAGGAGTCCTTCCTCGGCCTATACGACTTAGAGTACAGTTAAAGCCGAGGAGTCCTTCCTCGGCCTAATCACTTGCTCAACAATTAGGGAACGAGGGACCCTCCTCGGATCCCACCGTTACAAGTTTAGTGCCTATGCCTAGCATACAAAGAAACAATTCATTGAAACAACATGAATAAAGACAGAAGGATTTTTTCATTGATATTCAAAGAAAGTTACAAATCCTACCCATCTATTACAAAAGACAAAAAGCAAGAAAGGAAAATCTATCCTAATTTTGCTGGCCATCGTTAAAAGGCTCTTCAAGCCACTGCTCCGTGATAGTACCAGGGGGAGGAAGAACGGCTTGATCAGCTTGGGCATCAGTCTTCTTGGCCTCTCCTCCCCCGGCCTCGGCGTCCATGTCCTCGGGCTCTCCCTCATCCTGAATTGCCTCCACCAAGGCTTTGATATTGCCAGGGACGACAGGGGTTGGCTTCCACACTTCTCGGCACGCTTGAGCATCCTTCTCGGCTATTACTTCTAAGTTATACTCAGAGAATGGAACCAAGTGGTGGAGAGCTCTAGCTTCCTCGGCATATTGATCCCGGCATATCAGCATGGCCACCTTGTTAATGTCCAAGCCGGTGGAGGGGTCAGCCAAGATACTACGGGCAAGGTGGAGATACCCGTCCTCGAACATGGTTGCCGTTTTCTCATCCACGGCATCTTGAAAGGCCGAGCTGGCCATCATGGCGTCCTTAAAAGCCTGGCTCTCCTTAAAACGGGCAACAGCCTCCTCTTCCCTATCAGGAAGGGTAGCCTCAAACCCTCAGCATTTGGCTTCGGCCTCCTCGGCCCTCGTTTGGACCTCAGCCTTGGCCTTCTTCGCCTCCTCCACCTCAGCATTTTTAGCCAGAGTTGTTCCTCGGCTTTATCTCTGGCATCCTTGGCCTGAGCACGAGCTTCCTCGGCTCTCTTGACTTTGGCCTCAACCTTGGCCTGAGTAGCTTCAAGCTCGGCTTCTTTGGCTTTCAAAAGCTTAACCAAGGAAGCCTTATCAGCCTTACTCTTCGCCTGGGCGGTCTTGGCCTCAGTCAGGCGCCTGGCTTTTGTCTTGGCCAAGACATTCTCGTAAGCCGTGATGGAAGCCAACTGAAAGAGAAATCAATGTTAGAAATCCAAGCAAATCTCAAACTCAATATGACCGAGAAGAAGAGACATTCACCTCAGCAATTAAGAGCCCTTTGTGATAAAGCAAGTTATCCTCGCTAGGAGCCTCTTTGATGAGGGCCTCGTAAGCCTCCTTATCCATAGCTCGCTGAACGGGAGCTCATCCCAATCTCACCAAGGGTCCCTCCCTAATTTGCAGAGGAAGACCCCTAAGATGGGGAAAGTTGATGGCCATGCTCTTAGCTAGCTCGTCGGCCTCGTCATAAGTTTTGATGGTCTGGATGGTTAAGGGGGGAGGAGCCTCAGCATTGGAAGTCCCACTAACAGTTGCCCGCTTAGCTGCAGGCTCCTCGGCACTAGCAGCTTGGGATATTTTGGAGCCAGATTTCCTTGGGACGAGGCCTGTCTCCTCGGCCCCAACCTCCTCGGCATCAACACGGGGGCCATCCCCCTCCCCAGTTGCTAGGTTTGCCCGCTCATCAGACCCCGCCTCCTCAGCATTAACATCTTCATGAAGTCGGAGGGGAAGGGGTTGATCACCCTGAGCATTTAGCACCAAGTTTTGGGCATTTGCTTCTTCCCTCCTCTCTACTAAGCCCGACTTCTTGATTTGTTTCCTCTTCTGTTTCACCAGCTCCATGGGACTTAGTCTCTTCATGACTAGTGCTGCTTCTTCCTCGGGGGTTAAAACTGCAAAGACAAGGAATAGATGGTTAAGTACGAGCAGAGGAAAAAATAAACATGCAAAAAATGCAAGTATCAGAGTTAAATATTTACATCCAACCACGTCTATTTCCTCCAGACATTGGTCCAGGGGACGGGTCTTGCACCTCGTACAATCCTCATGAAATACGAGGCCGGGGTGTATCGTCCAATCGTTGAAACGCCTTCCCCTCTTGACGGTGACGAGGGGCACCACCCCGTCCTTCGGTCCCGGCATCAGACCTGCCTGGATGTAGTAGTGATCAGAAGATTCGATTGCCTTCCAGTCGAGGAGCCCCACCTCAGCAAAGGCCTCTAAGCGCTTGATCAAAGCCTTGGTCCATTCATATTGTTGAACAGGACCTGATGAAGTTGGCTCCTTGCAAGGAGATTGAAACTCCCAACCTTGGCGGCTCTCAACCCTAATTGCATGATTTTCCCAGCCTGCAACTTTACTTGACATTGGAAGAAGAAGCTTGGGTTTCTTGGGTGCACTTCTAATGACGAGGAGCCAACTGTCCGAGACAAAGCCGACTTGATAGAAATGCCGAAAAGCTCCCATGGTCGGCTCAAATCCTAAACTCCTGCATAGCACTATGAAGCTAACAAGGACCCTAGTACCGTTGGCTCCTAGCATGGCCGGCACTGCTCTAACATCATCCAAGAATTCATTAATGAAGGGATCCAAAGGAAGACGTAGCCCCTGTTGAAATTGTTTGAAGTAGAAGTGGACGCAGTCTTCACTGTAGTAGAAGCCCTTCTCCTCCTTTTCTGTCTTCAAATTGGGTTTGCCAATATAAGTTAACTTAAACTCGGCCTTGTCCACCCCGTACGTGGAATACAATTTTTCGAGCATGGGATCCCCGGCCTTTGGAGCCCTCTCCCGTTGTTTTCCTTGGCTTCCTTCTCCTCGGCCTCCCCTTCTTCGGACCAGGCGGCCATCAACTTTGGCACCTTCCACAAAGGCGTCAACTATGTGGGTGGACGAGGAGGTCTCTCCTCTTCCCGTCATATCTGCATAAAGACGAGGGGACAAAGTTAGTTACCTCGTCAATGGCTGATTTATGACGGGGAAGGGAGATTCCCCTCCTCGTCATTTCATAAGGCCGAGGAGGGAGCCTTACCACTCAGACGCTCGTGAATTTTATGATCTGAGGCCGGGTAGAACAGTTCGATGTGCTCCATCATCTCGGCCCTATCCTCAAAAACTATAATATTGGGGGAATCAGACGCAATCCTATCTATTCTTGTGGAATCTGGGTATTGAAGGAACATCCGAGTTCGACCATAACCTCTCAACTTCTTTCTTATATCATCCAGGGTGAGCATCAACCATGGACCTCTCTCTCTACGATAAACCCTCAAGTTGCCGGTGTGATATCCATAACGGAATCGGGGAGAATGGTCCCAAGAACGAGCCATTTCTAAGGGGAATCAAAAATTAAAGGGGGAATTCATTCAATATGCAAAGAAATTCATACAAAATCCAAAGAAAATCAAAGATTTGAAGTTTTCGGAGTTAAAAGTAAAAACTCATGAAGAAAATCTCCAATCTTCAACAATGGCAGTTCATGTTTCTTGGCACGTTCGAAACCCCTTCTAAAAAGTCCTAGAAAACGCAAAATCATGGAGGGAATGTGTAGAAAAGAAGAAATATCATACCTGAGTTTGAATGGACGGTTGGAATTGCTAGAAGAACGCTACGCCGGAGAACTAAACTTCGCCGGAAACTGGAAGTGATGAATCTCTGAGGTTCGCCGGTGAATCTCTTGCCTATGCTCTCAAACGATTGAAGTATGTAAAGGTTTAAATGAAACGGTTTTAGCTTTTTATACTCACATAATCGGGTCGAACCCATGGATAAAGCAATAATCCAGGTTTAACGCCTCATGAAATAAATGCTATCAACAATTTTCGAGGCACGTCAGACCTGGGGGCCCACGCGTAATCATCATGGTATTAACCGTCAGTTATTTGAAGCGACGCCAAGGACACGTGTCAAGCCTGTTCGTATCCCATAAGCTGAGGACGGGATGACTTTCTCCTTGTCCTAAGCCAAGCTAGAAAGTCGGGGGCCACTGAACAGTATAAACCGAGATACGAACATGGGCTTGCCCGGGTCAGGCCCAAATGGGTTGGGCCATAAACATAATCCAATATATCAGCATTGAGGCTCAAGCAATTGGGCCGAGGTATCTTCCTCGTATGCCGAGGAACATCTCCTCGGCCTCAAATCAACGATGGACTCTTCGTACCTGGCTTATCCTACTCCGAGATGTCACAAATGACGAGGAAAGAAATGTTCTCACCTCGGCATATTATCAAATGACGAGGAGAGAGAATTGTTTATCCCGGCATATTACTTTGCCGGCCAATCATCAAATGACGAGGAAGCAGAATCATTCACCTCGGCCTAATTGCCAAGGCCGAGATAAAACATTCATGCTCCTCGGCTTCCCAGCTAGATTACACAGTCCTTATCAAACAAGGATTCTACAATCATGATCCAATCAGGATTACAATCACCAACACCAATTCAAGTCAAACAATGACTCCTTAACAGATATAATTCTCTTAGGATTATATCTTATCTCTTTACACGTTCACTTCAACATGAATTTTATCAATCCATCCCTTTAAATACAAGCCCCATGGCTCATTATTTGGTACGTTACTTTTTATAATACAGAAACTCTGTCAATTTAGTTTCTCATATACAAACTGTGAACTTACTCTCACGCCGGAGGGCCTTTAGCCGGAGACGCCCCGGCTTAGTTTACGTGTGTGCTCTTATTTTCAGGCCTTGCAATTACCGGAGCATTCATCGCTTGAATTTGGGCTGATTTGACGATTTTGGCATCATCAATAATAATAATAATAATAATAATAATAATAATAATAATAATAATAATAATAATAATAATAATAATAATAATACTACTACTAATAATAATAATAATAATAATAATAATAATAATAATAATAATAATAATAATAATAATAATAATAATAATAATAATAATAATAATAATAATAATAATAATAATAATAATAATAATAATAATAATAATAATAATAATAATAATAATAATAATAATAATAATAATAATAATAATAATAATAATAATAATAATAATAATAATAAAGTTTTGTCATTTTAGAAAATGTGAAGTTTTAAATGAGACACTCATTTGAATAAAAAGTGAATCTTCAAATGAGACGGAGAGAGTATAACTTTAAAATATTATGAGTATAGATAGTGAGATAAAAGAAAAAAAAGTAGAATCATAAATAATTAATAGATAATTGTTGTGAATATAACAAATGAATATATTATTATGTAATAAGTACTAAAATAAAATCATTTTAAATGTTATAAAATAAAAATTTTGTAATTTCAAATTGGAAGGGAAGAGGTCTCTATACTGCTGAGACCAAATCAACCCCCCTTATGTTTGCATCTTCTACTGAATGACCCTCCTTCGTTTCACTTTTATTCTTCTTCACATAACTCCATGCGATTCCTAGGAGTTGCAACTGTTAGTTTTTGCTGCTCAAATCACCCGGGAATTTTCAGTTTGAGAAGTAACGGTTAAATCTTCTTTCGATAGTTGTACTACGAACATGATTTTCAAAGAAGTATTTAATAATATTTAATTTTATTTCCTGAATATTTTAACGTAATGTATATCTACTTTTTACTATAAATATGTTCTATCTGTTATAATATTTGTGTGGTATTTCTTTCAATATCTCTATTCATATATAATACTTTTATCGTAATTTCGCCGTGCATCGCACAGGTGTACTGCTAGTCTTATGTAATTGACACAATTGGGTTGAAATATTAATTTGATCTTTGTAATTGGGAGTTGATCCAAATTAATTATGTACTTTATCTAATTTAATTTTTAATGTCAACATTTAAAATTAACTGACGGTGAAATAAATCTTTTCAATTTTTCAGGTAATCATTTATCCAATATTACCAATGGTATGATAATATTTAGTACATTTATATTTTAACTATTTATTTTTTATATACTATTTATATATCAAAATTATTTTTTATAATATTTAACCGACAAATTAAAATGCAGAAAATATTTTGCCGCAATCGAATACTCCCTCCGTCCCACGATAATATGCAAAAAGACCCCTTTTGAACGTTCCACAATAATCTGCACTTTCCTAAACTGGAAATGGGACCCACTTCTCTCTACTCACAACACTTTTCAAATTTACTATTCTCTCCACTCATTCTCTCTCTTATTTTACTTTTACACTCACAACACTTCACATTTACACTTTTTACCTTAATTCTCGCACCGGCACAAAAAGTGCGTACATTTGTGGGACGGAGGGAGTATATCAATAAGTGGAGGTGAAAATACCTGTTACATTTCCGATCAACATGTAGTTGAAGTAAAAATTTTAAACGACAGTAATGTTGGAGAAAAAGTTTTTGTCCCGAGAATGTCGTTAACTCCATCGAATCTACATTTACCATTCAATTTCGAAAGAAGACAATTTCCGTTGGTTGTATCATATGCAATGACTATCAACAAAATTCAAGGTCAATCACTCACTCATGTTGGGCTGTTTCTGAAAAGACCTGTTTTAGTCATGGTCAGTTGTACGTTGCTTTGTCTAGAGTAACTACTCGTGCTGGGTTGAAGATATTAGTGGTTGATAAAAAGGAAAAACTGTAGATGAAACTACAATGTTGTCTATAAGGAAATTTTTCAGAATTTGTAACTTTTTTATTCATGCATTTATATTTTTGTTGATGAATTTCTTTATTTAAAAAAAATTCTACATTGAATTCCTTTGTAGATATAGTAACTCTTTTAATTTTAACTAAGTATTTGTTACAATTTTTTAGTCGTGCGTTTAATGCACGGGTGTATTACTAGTTATTTAAAATAGATAATGATATCGACTTGACATTCTCATAATAAAAATTACTCACTTTCTCCCTCATATTTCATTTTTCATACACATAACATTTTTTTTTTCGTGACAAATCAAATTAAAAATCTTATTAATACAGCTTGAAGGGGAGTACAAGATAATGATTCACTGTCCGTCACAAAAAATTACTCCTTAGACTACCCACAACAGTTTCATCCCACTCCCCCATTTCATCTAACACTTTTTCTCATCCACCTAATATTTCATCTACCCATTTCATTTACCTCCCTACAATGGCTAACTTAAATTAAATTTCAACTCCCTCAAATTCATCATTCTATACCCCACTACTTTTATTTTATTTTATTTATATTCTCTATTTTTATGATTAGTAAAATAATAATAATTATTATTATTATTTATAATTAAAAAAATATTTCACACTTAATTAAAAAAATATTGCATCAATTTAAAGGTAAAAAAATAATGATTTTTTTTTTTTAAATAAATGCTAAAATGTAGAAGGATAATTGAGAAATGAGTGTTTTTTTGTGTCCAAATTAAATGAAACTTATATTAATTTATAGAGAAAAAAATGATGAAATTTGGTTAAAAAATTATTATTATTAAAAATAAGAAAAATTACAATAAACTTAGCTCGCGACACAAGTAATGAAAGACAATAAAATTATTAAATCACAAATTTCTGAACTTTGTCCATATGTGCTTGACTAGATCCTTCTGCAATTGTTGATGAACTCTTGGATCACGCATTTCCGATCCAGTACGCAGATGCTCTGCAAATGCAGGTAGTAACTCAGTCGACAATGGTTGCTGTGTACTAGACCCACTTGCCTCGGATTCATCATGATAGTCAAGCCAATTCTGAGAATACGTATCCCGTTAATCCTCAACAATCATATTATGTAATATTATACATGACCTCATGATGATAGTCAAGTCGTCTATCTCCCACAATCGAGCCGGTTCTCGAATGATTTTAAATCAAGCTTGGAGCACTCCAAATGCACGTTCTATATCCTTCCGATATCCCTCCTGATATTTTGCAAATAGCTTATCTTCATCACTTTGAGGAAGTCTAATTGATTTGACGAAAGTCGGATAAGAAGGGTAGATACCGTCAGCAAGATAATACGCCAAATTATATTGACGTTGATTCACATAGAAATTAACTCGTGGAGCTTTTCCTTGTTCAACATCATCAAACAATGGCGAACGGTCCAGAACATTTATATCGTTCAAAGTGTCCGTACATCCGAAAAAGGAATGCCAGATCCATAAATCATGAGTGGCAACTGCTTCAAGAATAACACTTGTGGTTCCCTTATCACCTCTAGTAAATTGACCTTCCCAAGTAGTAGGACAATTCAGCTCAAATTGAAAACTGAGTGTTTTTTTTTGTGTCCAAATCAAATGAAACTTGTATCAATTTGTAGGGAAAAAAATGATGAATTTTAGTGAAAAAATATGAAAAAAATAATAATTTACTAGGTGATAATTCAGCTCAAATTGAAAACTGAGTGTTTTTTTTGTGTCCAAATCAAATGAAACTTATATCAATTTGTAGGGAAAAAATGATGAGTTTTGGTGAAAAAAAATTTAAAAAAAAATTAATTTACTAGGTGATAATTCAGCTCAAAGATTTGGGATAATTTTTTTTTTTGAAAATACAACGGACCAATTAAACGCTGACACGTATTGGATAAAAAAAAAAGAAAAACTTTCAACCCGGATGAAAAGTTTCATCCCCCCTTTTCAACCAACCCCATTTCACACGGCCATTGGAGCAATTCAGCTAGATGAAACTCTTTTCATTCCCAGTTTCAACTCACCATTGTAAATAGCCTTACTGTATGTGTAGAATGTCTCTAAATTAATTAAGGCTCCGTTTGTTTGGGAGAAAATGGAAAACATTTTTCCCATTTTTTGGTGTTTGTTTAGCACCGGAAAATGATGAAAATATTTTTTGAAAATATTTTTCCCACTTTTCTAAGTAAATTGATTTACGAATTTTTCATATGTAAAATATTTTCCGGAAAATGGTAACATCCTCACATACACACACACACACATACACTCCCACGTTACCCACTCCACGTCAACCGCCCCTACCCCATCCCCATCACCACCCCCTGCCCCCACCCACCACCCACCCACCCACCCCCACCACCACCCACACACACACCCCCTGTTGGGTAAAAAAAAATGCATTCCTAAGGGTGTTTCTCTAAGGTCGAATCATGAGTGGATTTCTATTATGAAGGTATATATGTGGCTGGGAACCTGACTAATAAATCAAAAAATAAATAAATAAATAAAAAAATTAATCATTTTAAATTTATTTGTAACAACTCCTTCCCCACTTCACTCACCCCCCCACTCCACTCACCACCCCCTGCCACCCTACCCCCACCCGTTGGGTAAAAAAAATAATCATTTTTCGGAAAACAGTTTGTAGTTAAATTCAAAAATAAAAAAATATAAAAAAATCGAAAAAATCGACGAGACGGGGGGGAGGGGTGGTGAGTGGATTGGGGGAGGAGTTGTTAAAATAAATTTAAAATGATTAATTTTTTACTTTTGACTAGACCGGGGTGGGGGGGGAGAGGGTGGGTGGGTGGGGTGGGGGTGGGGTGGCAGGGGGTGGTGAGTGGATTGGGGGAGTAGTTGTTAAAAATAAATTTAAAATGATTTTTTTTACTCGACGTGGGGGAAAGGGGGGTAGGGGGCTGGCAGGGGGTGGTAGTGGATTGGGGGGGGGGGAAAGGGTGGGGGGAGGAGGTGGTAGTGGTGAGTAGGGTGGGGGAGGTGATTGGGGTGGGTAAATTTATAGTCAACTCAATCGAACATTTTTCGAAAAATATTTTCCTTACCAAACAGTCGAAAACATGTTTATCTTATTTTTCGGAAAACATTTTCATTTTCCGATAAAGATTTTGCAGGAAATCATTTTCCGGAAAACGTTTTACGCTAAACAATCCGAGCCTAAGTGAAAGTCGAGTTTATAATTTTTCTTTCTAGACACTTATTTAGAGCCTGAGAAAATTTTAAAATTTGGTTTTATTAGGTTTAATTAATATTTGATAAAAAATTAAATGTAATTTTATTTTATATAAATAAAAATAAATTGAATATTTGTAATCTACAATTTTGAGTAGATTAATGTGATGTATTTATTTTTTTAAAACCAAATTTTCGTTAATGAGAAATTAATGTTCAAAATATACAATTAAAAATGAGTTTATGAAATTTTTGTAAATATAGAAATTCATATCTTATATTGTCTAGAAAGCACAAAATATGAGTGTTTATAAATTCATCTAATTCAAATAGGTAACAATAAAGTGGTTTTACTCTTTTACCATGCAACCTAGTGGTTTATTTGGCCAACCATGCAAATAGTGGCCCAATTACTATAGTTTTGAACAAGATCAAATTCGTAACACGAGGATGGTGCAAAACACCATCTGAGCCCGAGCTCGCAAAGGGATCTGCTCGCAAAAACATGAATTGGGGCACAGTTCACACGACCGTATCGTCGCTAGGAGATAAGCAGCTTTAAAGTTTTGTCCAGCTCACTCGGCTTGTGGGTTGAAACCAGGCAGTTCGGTGCGGTCTGGTTCAGCATGGTGCATGGTTCAGTTCGGTCTAATGCAGCCAAGGTGGGGCGGGCAGTGTGTTGTGACGCGCCCCGAACCGGGGACCTACTTGGTCCCAAGTCAAGACACGCTCTAAAGACGTCTTTCTTTTTGAAAAACTTTCGAAATGTCCTTTCTACTATGTAAATTTTTAAAACCTACTTAATGTTAAGAAAATTTTTCTAACTTACTATTAAAGGTAAACCATTTCACTTCCAATACTAACTCACACCACGTTCAAACCATTTTACCAACCAACCACACTTATTTACAGACCACAGAACGTAGTTCCAAATTTAAAATATTTACAATCCTTTAAAAGTTTCAAAATAAGGATAACAGATTATAGTCTCGGAATACTACCCAAGGTTATACATTTACGTAATGTAACCTTACAAAATACCTTCCTCAAAACTGTCCCCACTAGGCGCCCTCTCTGCTCAACGAAGCTTAGCCCCTGGCTGGGTTATATCTAAGAAAGCAATAAATGGACGGGGTGAGAAAAATCTCAGCAAGTTATTATGTATGCAGCAATATGATATGCAATCATAGCATGAAGGCATATAACAATAAGTCATCACACACACACACACACACATATATATATATATATATATATCACATTCTTATCAACACAAAGAACGATATACACATAAACACATAAGTGCATTAACGTAACACTTAGAAGGATACTGAGCCAAGGTTTAATCCCAAATGGATATAACAATCACAAGTGGATATCCCAATCTGAGCAGCATCAACAGCTGAAGAAGCGGTTCCGGAACCCAATCACAGTAACAACAACAACAGGGGACTTTGACACAAAGTCATATCCAAATGTGCAACTAGACTTCCCTTGAGCTAGTTCACAACAACCCAAACCATGGCCAATGGATGGGGGAAACAATGGGAAATGAGTGTATGGATCATAATGAACTCGGTTCAGGTGCCATTACAATTTCATACCACTGCCCGAACAACCAAGTACCAGCTGGACTTTAAATATAAGCACAGTAATAAATACTTGCTTAATAAACAATCAATGTATGATTCCAAAGTAGGGAACCATACCAATATAGCATATCAAACTGATAGCAACAATGATAACAAGTATCAATCAACAATAGCACCACGGCTAAACCAACCTTGAACCAATTCAACTTAGGATTCCAAAGTAGGGAACCCTAACCCAACCCATCATAAAGATGTCAAACCAATGCATAAGGTGTAACGCATAAGGACTACACACTTATAACAATCATTCTAAGATGTAACTTCAATCGTATAAGAATATTGCGCAAGCTAGGTTCAATGGTTCCAACCTACTTTAACCAACATCTAAACATCTTCAAATGATCACAATGGAAATAATAAACTATCCTTTTGTTATTCATACCTTGTACTTTGATGGTAGTGTTCCATATATAACCATGAGTAACTTCTATAAAGGTGGAAGATCAATTTACTAAACTTTGACTAACTTTGGTTAAGTAAGTTGTAAATCAAGGCTGTCATCCATTTTCCGAACAATATTTAAACCACTTCCACAATTCCATTTTGACCAAGTAAGATACCATTGTGTAGCTAAAGTTCTCTACTCTAATCTTAGTTAAAGAGTGTTCATTTATATCCTAGGTAGATTAGATTTATACAGCTTTGAAAATGGTTAAGAGTCACCAGGGCAGGGATTGACTCGTGCCCCGGGGCATGACTCGTGCCCCATTTAACCCCACCCAGATTTAGTCGTCCCCCCAACCGGCATGACTTGGCTTAAAACTGTCGCACGACTAATCCCCTATGCCTGGCACGACTCGTGCAATCTAGCACGACTCGTGCTCTTTCCCCAGAATTTAGTTTTAAGCTGAAAACATCAGCAACCAATAATCCAATAAGAATTTTGTTAGTGTTATGCCCTAAGCCTATAGTTGATAGACTTATGTGTTGACAATATTTATTATTATATGAAAAGTTTATTATTTGATTATTATATGTTTTACATATTTATTTGTAATAATCTCTATCCCTAATTATTAAGTGAATAATTAGTATAAATGTTAATGGATGATCATATGATGATTATATGCATATAGATGCACATTAAATTTATGGGTACTTGTTAGAGAACAAGTGACTGGACTTGACCCGTATGAGATTTATGTCATGGTCAAATGCCATAATTAAATCTCATATGGTCACTTCATTTAGTCCCTAGACCTGAGATTATCATGACCTTACATATGATGAAAGTTATGAATGATTTTAGTCAAACGATATCTTAAGATGATATTTATAAAGGTTATCTTTGGCATGATCGGATTCATGATGGGAAGGATGATAAGTCAAGATGGAATTTGTCCCTCGAAAGAGAGATGTTTTGCTTGGCCCCCTCGATAAGTGATAATGATGAAAGTGTATGGTCATACCTCAATATGATTGGAATTATCATTATACTCAAGATCGAGAAAGCATTGAACAAAGACAAGTTGACATGGACCATGACTTGTGTTCAATATAACATCGTGAGACAAAGGGAGAAATGGAAGTGTACCATTGGAAACGTGAACTCTTACGTTATATAATTTGGGTAGACATAATGGCTTGCTAGAGTCCGCTTATGTCTTATGAGGGTCGATATGATCGGACTCATTGCTAACATAATATAATCCTATTGGGTCACACACAATTAGAATGAATTGATTAAACCAATGAAAGAATGATTGAGAAATTCCTTATCAGGCATAAGATATCGCGCGACAGATCTTGGCCATAGGGCTCGACTGGTCGTGTGACATAACATGCCACTAAGGCAGTTTACAGACTAGTTTCCTAATTTGATTAGGAAACAAACACCATACTAAAGTAGTATAAATATAACGTCTGTAAAACCCTAAAGCTAGTCGAATTTCTGAAAAGAAAATCACATAGAGTTTCTCAATATTCTTCATAGGTTTAAAAGATCTAGCAATCTTCAAGAAATCGTTCTTGGTTCATTCGAAGGTGTGGATACTATTAGAGGGTCTTCGCTCGTACAACGATCAAGGCCTAGATTCGAAGTTTGTATTCAGAATCACATTAATACATTGTTCGATAGCTCAAGAACGGAAAGCGTTCAAGGTTGGTTATTTCTATCTCATAGAATTCAATTTAATTGTATAGAACGGATCCTAGGCTCTTGGTTTTTGTGTTATTAGATCTTAATTCCGCTGCGCATGGACCCATAAAACCCAACAGTGATATTAGAGCACCGTTCGTATGATTAAGTTTGAATTAACATGCTAAGAAAGTTGATATAAATTGTTTATATGGTTTTTTGCATATTTTGTATGCCATAGTTTGATTGTTTTTGAAACAATATGCCTAAATCATGTTCTATTCACTTCGAATTAAATCTTTTAAAAGTTGTTTATATGATTTAATTGCTCTGTGATTAAGAATTGATTGAATCTGCAAATCTGCAAATCTGGTAACCTTGTGTCATGCGATAAAGGTTGGCTGTGTCACGCGACAGAACATGCTTGTGTCACGCGACAAAGCTTACCTCTGTCACGCGACAAAACTTTCCCAATCTGGGTAGAATCAGTTTGTTACATAATCCTGCTAATCCGTGAATGTGTTTGCAATCTGATATGTTTATCTCTTAATCTGGATGCTATAAATTTCTGGAAATTAAGTTTATAGGGCTATGCTAGATTAATTCATTGTTTATGAATGCTTAGTTAATTAAAATATGATTTTATTAATTGTTGTGATGCATGAATTATGTGTTCTTATGTGTTAAGAACTTGGTTAGATGTTTAGTTGAAACATTATATTGTAATTTCCTGAATGTTTAAATTGAAACATTGAAATTTTGGTTTTCTGATTGTTTATGAGAAACAAGTCATTTTACGCCAAATTTAAAAGGAAACTGACTGTTTATACAAAGTATTGATTATGTTGCAAATCAGAGCTGATTTCTGATTGTGCATGTCAAGGAGAGTTCTGTCGAAGGAGAGATTTGGTACATAAGTAGTCCTTGTGGCTCACCTACCTTCCTGGGAACTTACCTGGTGCGCGATTATGATTATCTTTGCTGATATACTTATAATCTACTTTAAAGAACCTTCATTTAACTTTTATGTTCTTTATGCCAATTCATGATTAAAACACTTGAGACCATTCGGATAGTTTTGGGTGGGCTTGCCATAGCAAGGTACTTTGATTCTATTCATTTGCGAGCAAGATGAGGAAATGGTGGTTCCTATACGTTTAAAGTGAATGAACTTAATTGGGTTATCAAAATAGTTTTGGACCCAAGGCATAAGATGAGATTAAAATATACTTAGACATATGATGTCTTGAATAAATCTCATAAAAGATCTGAGAGTCATATATGTGATATGATTATTGTTTCTACCTAATTAATTTAGTTTTGAGCGGTTTGCCATAGCAAACTTGAAATTAAATTAAAGTTGGATCTTAGCCCATTAAATGTATATTATGCTTGTTTGCATTGGAAGGTGTATAATTTAGTGGGAGCATTTATTTTCATGTAAATGCATTATACTTCTCATATAATATGTTTACTCATATGTGTTCATATTTTATGTATATCTTTTTTTAGAATAAATGGCATCAAACAATAATCATTTGTCACTGCGATCTGACCTTGAGAAGGAAAAGTTGGAAGAGAATGGTACAAACTATATGGATTGGATCCGTAGCGTGAGAATTGTTCTCAGGCAAGAGGAGAAATTGTACCTTCTCGAGGAACCTATTCCACCTGAACCTGCTGCCAATGCTACTAGGGCAGTGAAGGATCAATATCTGAAGCATAAGCGTGATGCTACTAATGTTGGTTTCCTCATGCTCTCCGCTATGTGCAAGAGCCTTCAAAAGGATCTTGAGCACTTGGGGACAGTTGATCTAAACAATCGACTGATGGAAATGCTCCAAGTTCAAGCAAGGCAAGAAAGGTATAACATAGTTAAGGACCTAACCTCATGCAAGATGAGTGAAGGACAAGCTGTTAGTCCCCATGCTCTAAAGATGAAGGGCCACATCAAACATCTTGGGAGGCTCGGTTTTCTGATTAGCCAAGAGTTGGCTACTGACATGATATTGAATTCATTGCCCGAAGGTTTTAGTAATTTCATAATGAACTATAACATGGGGGCATGAATAAGAACCTTTCCGAGTTAGTTCAAATGTTGAATACTGCGGAAACCAATATTGTCAAGAAGAAAACCGATCAAGTGTTGATGGTTAACAAGGGGAAGGGTTTCAAGGGTAAGGGAAAGGCAAAAGTTGCTAATCCTAAGGAAAATGTTTCCAAACCCAAAGAGGGTGCCAAACCCAAAGAGGCTAAGCCCAAGTCCCAAGAGGACGCAGTCTGCTTCCATTGCAATGAGATTGGACATTGGAGGAGAAACTGCGTAAAATATAAGGATGCCCTGAAGAAGAGCAAAGGTGTTGCTTTGACTTCAGGTATCTTTGTTATAGATATATTCCTATCTACTTCTAGTTCTTGGGTATTGGATACCAGATGTGGATCTCACATTTATCTAAATGTGTAGGGTCTAAAGAACAGAAGGATGCTTAAAGATGGTGAAGTGGACCTACGTGTGGGGAATGGAGCAAGAGTTGCTGCATTAGCCGTAGGAACTTATGAAGTTACTTTACCTAGTAGACTAATACTTGTTTTGAACAATTGTTATTATGTTCCAGCTTTAAGTAGGAATATTATTTCGATTTCATGTTTGGATAATGAAGGTTTTAATTTTCTTATATGTGATAAGAAGTTTTCCATTTACAAGAGTGATATGCATTATTGTACTGTTATTTCATTCAATGGCCTTTATATCCTTGATGTTGAAAATCATGATAATGATGTCTATAACATTAACAAGAAATCTAAACCCAATAATGTAAACCACACTTACTTATGGCATTGTCGTCTTGGCCATATAAATGAGAAACGCATTTCCAAACTTCACAAAGATGGATTTTTAGACTCACATGATTATGAATCGTATGAGACATGCGAATCTTGGTTACTTGGCAACATGACTAAGGACCCATTTACCAAAATTGGTGAAAGGGAGGGCGACTTATTAGGCCTCATACATATCGATGTGTATGGACCTATGAGTAGCAATGCTAGGGGAGGATTTCAGTACTTCATAACATTCACTGATGATTATAGTAGATTTGGATATGTTTATCTAATGAAACATAAAAGTGAATCGTTTGAGATATTTCGAATATTTCAAAATGAGGTGCAAAATCAACTTGGCAAAACTATTAAGGTACTTCGATCCGATCGAGGTGGCAAATATTTGAGCCAAGAATTTGACAGTCATCTTAAGAGTTGAGGAATCGTTTTAGAACTCTCTCCACCCGGAATACCACAATGGAATGGTGTGTCTGAAAGGAGGAATAGAACTTTGTTGGACATGGTTCGTTCTATGATGAGTCAAGTTGAGCTTCCTTTATCCTTTTGGGGACATGCACTAGAAATTGCTGCTTTCACTATAAACAGAGTTCCTACCAAATCGTTCTTGACATATGAGATGTGTCATGGAAGAAAACCTAGTTTGTCTTTCATGAAGATTTGGGGTTGCGATGCATATGTCAAGAAGTTAAATTCTGACAAGCTAGCACCTAAGTCTGATAAATGTGTTTTCGTGGGTTATCCTAAGGAAACTAAAGGATACTATTTCTACAACCGAAACGAGAATAAAGTGTTTGTTGCTCGAAATGGTACCTTCTTAGAAAAGTAGTTTCTTCGCAAAGGAACCAGTGGGAGTAAAGTAGATCTCGAAGAAATTCGAGAACCCGAAAACAACATTGAACTAATGGTAGAAACTGAACCAAGTTCACAAGTAGTTGTGGAATCGGTTCAAGATGCACAAGTCCTTTGCCGAAGTGGTAGGTCATGATCCGAACCCGAGAGATATGGATTTCTCATTACGGAAAGTGATGAAATGGAGTTAATCGAAAACGATGAACCTACTTGCTATCAAGAAGTGATGTCCTCTCCTGATTCGGAAAAATGGCAAGAGGCCATGGAGTTTGAATTACAATCCATGGCTGATAATCAAGTTTGGAACTTGATTGATCCACCTAAAGGTGTAAAAATCATAGGATGCAGATGGGTCTTCAAGAAAAAGACCGATATGGATGGGAAGGTGCACACCTATAAGGCTAGGCTTGTAGCTAAGGGATATAGGCAGATTCATGGCATCGACTATGATGAAACCTTTTCGCCTGTAGCTATGCTTAAGTCTATTAGAATATTAATTGCCATAGCCGCATATTATGACTATGAGATATGGCAAATGGATGTCAAGACAGCTTTCCTAAATGGGAAGTTACTTGAGGATGTATACATGATACAACCTGAAGGTTTTGTCAGTCTAGAAAATTCTAACAAGGTGTGTAAGTTGCAGAAATCCATTTATGGATTGAAGCAAGCTTCTAGGAGTTGGAATCTACATTTTGATGAAGCAATCAAAGAGTTTGGCTTTATCAAGAACGAAGATGAACCTTGTGTATACAAGAAAATTAGTGGGAGCATATCACTATTTCTAGTGTTGTATGTCGATGACATCTTACTCATTGGAAATGACATTCCTGCACTACAGACTGTCAAGTCTTAGTTGGGAAAGTGCTTTTCAATGAAAGATATGGGCGAAGCTGCATATATCCTTGGTATCAAGATCTATAGAGATAGATCTAAAAGGATAATTGGTTTAAGTCAAAGTACTTACATTGACAAAGTTCTTAGAAGATTCCAAATGGAAAATTCTAAAAGAGGAAACTTGCCAATGTTGCATGGTATATCTCTTAGCAAGACTCAAAGTCCTAAGACTAATGATGAGCGAAAGAGAAAGAATGGTATTCCATATGCTTCGGCAATTGGGTCTATCATGTATGCTATGTTATGTACTAGACCCGATGTCTCATGTACTCTAAGCATGACGAGTAGGTACCAATCGGATCCCGGCGAACCACATTGGATAGCAGTCAAGAATATCCTCAAGTACTTACGAAGAACTAAGGATGTATTCTTGGTCTTTGGAGGAATGGAAGAAGATCTTGTAGTAAAAGGCTACACAGATGCTCGCTTCCAAACTGACACAGATGATTTCAGATCACAGACAGGATTTTTGTTTACGCTGAATAGAGGAACTGTTAGTTGGAAATGTTCCAAGCAAAGTACCGTCGCTGATTCTACAGCCGAAGCTGAGTACATAGCGGCATTTGATGTAGCTAAGGAAGCTGTTTGGATCAAAAAGATCATAAGTGATTTGGAAGTCGTTCCAAGCATCAAAGATCCTATTGAACTTTATTGTGACAATAATGGTGCCATTGCACAAGCAAAGGAACCAAGGTCACACCAGAGATCCAAACACATACTTCGACGTTTCCACATTATCCGAGAGATATGCGAAAGGGGATACGTAAAGATATGTAGAGTAGACACTGATGACAACGTGGCGGACCCATTAACTAAGGCTCTCCCGCAAGCTAAGCATGATGGTCATGTTAGGTCCATGGGTATTCGATACATGAGAGATTGGGCCTAGTGCAAGTGGGAGACTATTAGTGTTATGCCCTAGGCCTATAGTTGATAGACTTATGTGTTGACATTATTTATTATTATATGAAAAGTTTATTATTTGATTATTATATGTTTTGTATATTTATCTGTAATAATCTCCATCCCTAATTATTAAGTGAATAATTAGTATAAATGATAATGGAAGATCATATGATGATTATATGCATAGAGATGCACATTAAATTTATGGGTACTTGTTAGAGAATAAGTGACTGGACTTGACCCGTATGAGATTTATGTCATGGTCAAATGTCATAATTAAATCTCATTTGGTCACTTCATTTAGTCCCTAGACCTGAGATTATCACGACCTTACATATGATGAAAGTTATGTTTGATTTTAGTCAAACGATATCTTAAGACGATATTTCTAAAGGCTATCTTTGGCATGATCAGATTCATGATGGGAAGGATGATAAGTCAAGATGGAATTTGTCCCTCAAAAAAGAGATGTTTTGCTTGGGCCCCTCGATGAGTGATAATGATGAAAGTGTATGGCCATTCCACAATGTGATTGGAATTATCATTATACTCAAGATCGAGAAAGCATTGAACAAAGACAAGTTGACGTGGACCATTACTTGTGTTCAATATAACATCGTGAGATAAAGGGAGAAATGGAAGTGTACCATTGAAAATGTGAACTCTTACGTTATATTATTTGGGTAGACATAATGGCTTGCTAGAGTCCGCTTATGTCTTATGAGGGTTGATATGATCGAACTCATTGCCAACATAATATAATCCTATTGGGTCACACACAATTAGAATGAATTGATTAAACCAATGAAAGAATGATTGAGAAATTCCTTATCAGGCATAAGATATCGCGCGACAGATCTTGGCCATAGGGCTCGACTGGTCGTGCGACATAACATGCCACTAAGGCGGTTTACAGACTAGTTTCCTAATTTGATTAGGAAACAAACACCATACTAAAGTAGTATAAATATAACGTCTGTAAAACCCTAAAGCTAGCCGAATTTCTGAAAAGAAAATCACATAGAGTTTCTCAATATTCTTCATAGGTTTAAAAGATCTAGCAATCTTCAAGAAATCGTTCTTGGTTCATTCGAAGGTGTGGATACTATTAGAGGGTCTTCGCTCGTACAACGATCAAGGCCTAGAGTTCGAAGTTTGTATTCAGAATCACATCAATACATTGTTCGATAGCTCAAGAACGGAAAGCGTTCAAGGTTGGTTATTTCTATCTCATAGAATTCAATTTAATTGTATAGAACGGATCCTAGGCTCTTGGGTTTTGTGTTATTAGATGCTTAATTTCGCTGCGCATGGACCCATAAAATCCAACAAATTTAACCAACATACTCTGTTTTTCAAGTGACCAAAACCCATTTTAACATCAGCAAAATAGACCCCAAACCCTTTTATAACCTTCCAAACAAATTCACATGGACCAAAAGCCACATGCAATACCTCTACATAAACCATTAACCTCTTAAACTCAAATATACCACTATTATTTCCCTTTCACCACCACATTATAACCCAAAATAAGTTCAACCTTTACAAAAATCATTTTAAATCTAATAACCTTGTTAAAAAATACCAAAAACCATGTTATTACAACAACATATCCAATAGAACTTAAAATGAGTAATTATGTGAAAGAACTCATAATAACTTACCAAAATAAGTCAAAATTAATAAAGTCTTTCTTCGGCTAGACGCGATCCCCTCAGCTTCGAGAACGATTTGGTGAAGACGAATCGAAGAACGGAAGAGAATTGAATTTATAGGAATTTTTAGAAGGAAAACTAGGTTGAAGGCTTTTCTTCCATGGAAAATAGATGAGAGAGATGAGCTGAGAATTTCTTTTGACAAATGAATCTTCCCATGGAATTAAATCAAGGGATAACCATTAAACCAATTTACCCTTTAGCTCCTCAAACAAGAAAGCAACTAAAAGTAGATTTCCTTAGGTTTTCATCTCTACACCTAAGCACCTCAACACTTTCCCAACTTATTATTTAATATTTCAAATATTATTATTTCACTACCACTTTCTATATTTATTCATTTTAGACTCAATTCATTAACTTTATTTCATAACTATCCTAACTTCACATAATTCATCAAAAGCATAAAATGAGCACATAAACTTAACAAGAAGTATAAAAGACCTAAAATGATATACTACCACCCCAACCCCACGTACTTAACGTGTGCTAAAATGGTACCTACTATTAGGGTCATGACATTCACTCCCACTTAAAGAAAATTTGCCCTAAATTTTAATTAAACTTACCTAGAAGGTCAAACAGTCCCGAACACTTATAACATTTAAACCAAAGACTTAGCATAATAATGCAATAGCGATGCAAATGCATAGAACATAAAGATACTAAGAGCCAGGGTCTATAAGCGCGCACTCGCTCAAACTCGATATATATATAAAAAAATGATACTTCCTATCACTGATTCACGGCAAATCACGGCCTGGAACCTTAGGCCTGCCTGAAGCATCCCATTTCTGACCTTGTGTAACCCCGGTGCCACTTCCCGATGGTTGATTCTTTGCCTTAGGACAATCCTTCTGGAAATGGCCCAACTGACCACAATTCAAACATTTGCCTTGTTTCTTCCAACAGTACGCCTCGATATGCCCTTCTCTCTGATAATAATTACAAATCTTCTTATTCTGATTCCACGGAGTGTTATCTCGACTATCTCGTCCTTGTTGTTGTCTCCCTTGTCCTTCTTGACTTCCTGTACTTAACCCTTCCGTCTTCCTCTTGTGCTCTTCAATGTCGTGCTCAACATGATATGCTCTATCCACGACCTCTTGAAAACTTTGAAACTTATGAACTACCAACGACGTCCGAATAACCATCTTCAAACCCCGAACAAATCTCATAGCCTTCCTCTCTTCTATTGCGACCAAGTGAGTACAGTACCTTGACAATTCCATGAACTTAGACACATATTGTGCCACGGTCATCATATTCTGCTCCAAGTTAAGAAATTCCATTTCTTTCTTGTCTTGATCCACAGTTGGAATAAAGTGCTCCTTGAATTTCCGTATAAAATTCTCCCATGTGTAAGGAACATGGGCATCATCCCAACTTGCCTTGAGAACTCTCCACCAATGTTTAGCCGCACCCGAGAATTTGTACGCTGCAAACCTGACTTGTTCATCCTCGGTACATCTCAGCACTTCAAAAATCTTTTCCATAGCCTCAATCCACCTTTCCGCCTTTGCTACATCCGGCTCCCCATCATAACCGGTAGGCTTCAATTTCAAAAACTGCTCTAATCCCACTCTCGGTACTGCTTGTTCTCCTTGTCTTCTTTGGTCATTCATGGCTTTCATAGCCACCTCTAGCATTCCTTGAAACATTTATCGAGTCTCTTCCCTTACATTACCACGGCCTAAAGGTCCAGTCGGATCACCTCCAACTCTTGCCATAACAAATGAGTACCTGCATAAAACATTTAACGTCACTCACTCAATCCATACTACTCGCCTAGGTCACGTAGTCACTCTAGACTATCTAAACCTAAGGCTTTGATACCAACTGACGCGCCCCGAAATGGGGACCTACTTGGTCCCAAGTCAAGACACGCTCTGAAGAAGCCTTTCTTTTTGAAAAACTTTCAAAATGTCCTTTCTACTATGTAAATTTTTAAAACCTGCTTAATGTTAAGAAAAATTTTCTAACTTACTATTAAAGGTAAACCATTTCACTTCCAATACTAACTCACACCACGTTCAAACCATTTTACCAACCAACCACACTTATTTATAGACCACGGAACGTAGTTCCAAATTTAAAATATATACAATCCTTTAAAAGTTTCAAAATAAGGATAACAAATTATAGTCTCGGAATACTACCCAAGGTTATACATTTACGTAATGTAACCTTACAAAATACCTTCCTCAAAACTGTCCCCACTAGCCGCCCTCTCTGCTCAACGAAGCTTAGCCCCTGGCTCGATTATATCTAAGAAATCAATAAAAGGACGGGGTGAGAAAAATATCAGCAAGTTATTATGTATGCAGCAATATGATATGCAATCATAGCATGATGGCATATGACAACAAGTCATCACATATATATATCACATTCTTATCAACACAAAGAACGATATATACATAAACACATAAGTGCATTAACGTAACACTTAGAAGGATACTGAGCCAAGATTTAATCCTAAATGGATATAACAATCACAAGTGGATATCCAGATCTGAGCAGCATCAATAGCTGAAGAAGCGGTTCTGGAACCCAATCACAGTAACAACAACAACAGGGGACTATGACACAAAGTCATATCCAAATGTGCAACTAGACTTCCCTTGAGCTAGTTCACAACAACCCAAACCATGGCCAATGGATGGGGGAAACAATGGGAAACCAGTGTATGGATCATAATGAACTCGGCTCAGGTGCCATTACAATCCCATACCACTGCCCGAACAACCAAGTCCTAGCTGGACTTTAAATATAAGCACAGTAATAAATACTTGCTTAATAAACAATCAATGTATGATTCCAAAGTAGGGAACCATACCAATATAGCATATCAAACTGATAGTAACAATGATAACAAGTATCAATCAACAATAGCACTGATGGATGTGGTTTTACCCATCCAAAAGATATATTTCCTAGCTTATTTGATGCTCGAAACCTTGAGAATTTAATGTATTTTGTTAGTATTTTGATAGTTCAGGGACTGAAGTGCAACAATGCTGACAATGGAGGATTTGTACCCACTTTGGAAGTTCAAGGGCCAAGTTGTAATTTATTGGAAATTATGGGACCAAACTGAAAATACTGAAATTTGGGGAGGAATTCGGTTTATAAAAATTCATGGGCTAAAGTGAAAAATAAAATCTCAAAGAGCGAGGTGCAAAATAATTTTTATAATAACCAAAGTGTGACGGCAAAATTGCGAGACGAAACGAATATATATTGGTTCTAACATCAAGGTAGGAGGCGACCAAGGCTTTGCTAAAATGGGGCCAAGGTATGCAGCATGGGCCGGCCAAGTGGAGCATGAGTGGCCAAGGAATTGAGGCCAACTGTGAGGCAAAGGAAAATACAAAGGAACATTGCACTGTTTGATCAGAACGACTTGGCTGAGTTGGAACGACTCGTTTTCACGAGTCAAGCCTTGGAGCGAAGTGGGCCTTGAATTGGGCCTTGAATGGCTGTTTCCGTGTTTAACCTAGGCATGTATATGTATATATTTGCAGTCAATATTATGGAAAAAGGGAGGATATGCCGTGCACTGTAGAAGGAGGAAAAGAAAAGAAATACTTCCTTCGTTCCGTTTCGATTCAGGTTTATGATTTATATTTTATTTTTGTAATTATTATGAGTAGCTAAGTTCTTTTTAGTTCACGGATTGGTTGTAGCCCGTATTTGATCTTTATGCTAAATCTTTAATCTTCTTTTAATTGTGGGGTTAGTTCATCCTAATATTCATAATTGATATTTGGTATGATTCTTGCACTTGCGTGGAGAATCGTGCATGAACACTATTAGGGTGATTGGACTCGATTGACGATCTTGCGTGAATCGATTGAGTCTAGGTTTCATTAGTTCTTTTGCTCTTAATGAATTGAGTTTTTGTCGATTTGATCTTGCGTGATAATTGATAATGACTCAATAATAGAATTGCAACCCGGCCATCTAACCGTCCCAATTCTTACAAAAGTGAAGAAACCCTAAAACTCAATTAATATTTTTATCAATCAAAAAGCATAAAGAGATAATATGTGGTGAACCCAATCCGTGGGCTAGTTGTTTAATCCTTGAATTACTTCTGCAAATCTGCTTATTTGTTACTTTAGTTGTTTAATTTTCTTTCGTAATTAGTTTTTAATAAATCAAAACCAAAAACCCCCCTTTCTGGTTACTTTTAGCATTAATTAAATTTACTTGTTAAACACACGAGTCTCTGTGGTTCAACCCTTACTTGTATCGCTACTTCGGTAACTTGTACTTGCAAGGTATTTTATTACACAGTGGAATTTTCTCCATCAAGTTTTTGGCGCCGTTGCCGGGGACTTATTGTGATTTTCAACAAGTTTATTTAATCGGTGCATGTTTGGTCGCCGGTCATTGGATCCTAAGTTGGTTCCTTTGAACGACGATATAGACAAAGTTGAGAGAGGCATTCCCTCTACTCAAGCGTGCGAAACTGATTCTGAAACTTCTGTCACCGAGACAGAGGTAACTTTGAGTGACTTAGAAACTTCTTCCACCGAGGGAGAAGAATTTGAATTTGAATTTGATATGGCTTTGCAAGCACCTACTATGGATTCCTTCTCTAGGCCGCGGGTTGACACATCTGTGTCGTGCATTGTGTTAACGGATGCAACAAAAAGTTATGAGGTAAAAGGCCATCTGTTTAACATGATCCCTCAGTTTCATGGCCTCCACTCTGAGGATTCTTTGAATTTCTTGAGGGAATATATGATGATTGTGTCGAGTTTTTCGTTGAGAGAAGGTGTGACTGATGAGCATCTAAGACTGAAATGTTTTCCCTTTACTTTGAGAGATAATGCTAAGATGTGGCTTATGTTGCTCCCGCCTAGGAGCATTAATACTTGGGATGAATTACATGATATATTTTTGAGAAAATACTTCCCACATGCTACGTTAGCCACTTTTAGACAGAAAATTATAGGGTTCACACAGGACTCTTTTGAGGCATTTCATGAAGCATGGGACAGATTTAAAATGCTCTTGGTGCAGTGTCCCCACCACAATTTTTCTCTACCTTTATTGCATCAGACCTTTTACGGGGGGCTGACACAAGCCGATCAGGCTATGGTTGACAACGCAGCCGGAGGCTCTTTAGGAGCCAAAACTGCGGATGAGACCCAAGACCTTTTTGAGAGACTGGCATCTAATTCGCAACAGAAGGGGTCAAGGGGTAAAACAAATAGTGTGAATGGAATAGGGATGAATGATGAGATTTCAAAACAAATTGCACTTCTTAATCAAAAATTTGATAAGTTGGCCATGAGTAGTACATCCAATTCTGCATCCAATGTGTCATCTGTTGGTAATGTAATGCATGATAGTTGTGTAACTTGTGGTTCTAACACTCATTCTTATGAAGTTTGCCCTACCACTAGTCCCCATTTATATGATCAGGTGCAGGCGATGCAGTCATATATGCAAAGGTTCCCACCAAGCAACAATCAGTATGGGAATGCATACAATCTAGGAGGGCAAGCAGGGCCGAGACATCCCAACCTGTCATGGGGTGGAAATCAACCGAATAAAACCCTCCATCCCCAACCTCCACAGGGGCCCTTTGAGAGGAACAGAGAGCCTTGGGAAGACCCCATGATGCAGTTAAAGATGGAGCAACAACAGTACAAGATGGAACAACAACAAGCCTTCAGAAATCATGAGGCTGCCATGCAGAAGTTACAGACCCAAATTGGACAGTTGGTGGAAATGGTACAAAACCAAAGACAAGAAAATTTTCAAAACCCACCAGAGCAAGCCAAGTCTATTGTGACTATTTGGGATGAAAGCGATGAGATTTAGGAGGTATTTCTCTCTTCTCTCTGTGATGTTGATAGTGATAATTATGCTTGTGAGGAAGAGAGAAGTTTGGGGGTAATTCATGATGTCTTTTATACAAGTAATCGTGAATCCACTTGTCTTGATGCTGAAAAAACCATACCCTCTGGTGGTGTGGATGTGTTGAATAAAGAAAAAGAAAGAAAAGATCCCGGATGTTTTACTATTCCGATTACTTTAGGGGGTCAAAATTTTAATGGTTTAATGGATCTAGGAGCTAGTGTCAACATAATGCCATATCATATTTTCAGGAATTTGGGATTACAAAATTTGCAACCTCCTACAAGGAATTTGCAATTGGCTGATCAGTCGGTTAAACGACCATTAGGAGTTGTAGAGGGTGTGTTGGTTAAAGTAGATAAATTTGTAATTCCAGTTGAGTTTATGATGGTAAGTATGGAAAATCATGAGGGTGATGAATTTGGGGCTCCCATATTACTTGGGAGACCTTTTTTGTTTGACACCAAATCAGTGATAGATGTGCCACATGGTAATATTGCATTGACTGTGATGGGGGAGGAGATTAGGTTCCCCATGTTTGAAAATTGTAAAGAACCTCCACCTAAGAAGGAATTTGTAGGGTACATTATGTATTTTGCGATTAAGAATTATTGTGTGGATGACGGTGAGAAAATTAGGGATAATGTGGACGTTTGTCACATGGCTAGCAACATTAAGGCCGATCAACACTCGAGGAGTGACGGACCATATCAACCCCTAAATCACTCCCAAAAGGAGTTGAGGTCATCACACAACCTTCTTGTCCCCTTAAAATCACAGGTGCCTAGAGAGGAGAGTTATTTGCTTGATTTATCTGAGACTATTTTTGCTAATATTTTTGTTCAAGATAACCTCTTTGATCTTGTTGAGGAAGATGTTTCGCAGGTGAAGGAACAAACTAAGTTTGGGGGCAAGATCCCCAACAAAAAGAAAAGAAAAAGGGTGAAGCATAAAGACCCAAAGTTTCGTGGGCTCCACCTGAATTAATTAAGAAAGGGACCTACGTATGGAAGGAAGTGGGCATTTGTGCCCGAGAAAATCAAAGGTGGTCAAAGGGCCGAAAAGTAAAGGCCAAATCCATTGGGGCCAATCTCAACCCCAAGTAAGTGGGGCAACGGTCGGGCTAACGACCTTAACCAAATGCGCTAATTGGGAGGCAACCCAAGTAGGTATGTTTTATTGCTTTATTTATTTGCTTTGTTGTGTCATATCGTCCTTTGAACCCGATACATGTTTTTGTTCTCTTTGCTATGAGGACATAGCATGTTTTGAGTTTGGGGGTAGATATCTCTCCGAGTTTGTGGGTTTATAGGGGAGTGTATATAGTGTCACCCTTCAAAAAAAATAGAAAAATTTAAAAATTTTGTCCTCATTATATGTTTGGAAGTTGGCCAACGTCCGTGATGATTTGAGAGAGTTTTTGATTGAGTTTTGCTAGTTTGTGCCAATTTGAATATGTTAATTAGAATTGCATTAATACATGTAAAACACAATTGCACCACCATTCCTTCCATCATTTTTCTTGATCATTGTTACCAATTTAGGAGACCTTTATAGGATCACTTTGACATTCTCGGGGTCCCTAGAACATGTTTGCATGACTGTTAATAACACATCAATTAGGCTATTCAGGAAGTGATATGTGGCTATTTCTTTGAATCCTATTTATGAGCCTTTAACTTTCTCGTCACTTATACAAAATTTTCCGCTAGAACCCCTTTTGAGCTTGAAAAAGAATGGAACTCTCACAAAGTGGGAGGTTATTTTAGACCACCATTCGCCTTCTTTTGTACTCTCATTATCCTACCCTTTTAACTTATATACTATTTTCTTACCTTTTCAAGAAAGTGAAACTAGGGAATGAATGGGAATTTTTGGGTGAAGTTTGGAAAATCAAAGGGTTGAGTGGAAAGTGGTCATAAAAAAAAGGGGCATGTTATGTAATGAAAAGAAGGGCTTGAGCTAAAAGTATTGAATGCACATTCTCCGTGATATATTTGTGCAAAGTAAAAAAAAAAAGGAAAAAAAAAGGGAAAAAAAAAGAAAAAAAGTAAAGCCGAGCCCTCTCTAATGTTGAAGTGGAAAGTGATCAAAAAGAAAGAAAGGTGATCAAGCCCAAGTTTGAAAGTATACAAAATTATAAGTTTGGGGGTTAAATCAATGGGTTGGCTTGGAGCGGAGTGATAAATTTCAATGTGAGGATGTAAGATGAAGACTTTCTAGTTTCACTTGCTTGACTTCGTATGTCCTTGCCTTCATTTGGAGCCGTGAACCTAGCCCACGTTTATCGCGAAACATTACAAACCGTAAAGCCATATTTGATCCCTGAAGAGTAGCCGGGTTGACAGTTTTGTTTAAATATGCTTATGAGTGTCCCTTGTGCAGAAATTTCATCTTAGTATCATTGATTTAGAGCATGTGGTTAGTGACCCTATAAAATATCTTACTTTGGTGACAATGATGTCCCATATTTCATTCATCATTCAGGCCGAGGTGGAAAATTGTGGGTTAGATGCATTAATGTGATTGTAATTGCATATTCTTATTGGCACTTGTTTAGCATATTATGTGAGAATCTGAGACTTGTTTGGCCGGCAACCTGGTATATATTGAGAACATATCAAAAATATTTTTTGTTGATTGTTTTTTTAGTTAGTTAGTTTTTATTTTGTTTTAGTTTTGTTTTACTCGAGGACGAGCAAAAGATAAGTTTGGGGGTATTTGATGGATGTGGTTTTACCCATCCAAAAGATATATTTCCTAGCTTATTTGATGCTCGAAACCTTGAGAATTTAATGTATTTTGTTAGTATTTTGATAGTTCAGGGACTGAAGTGCAACAATGCTAAAAACGGAGGATTTGTACCCACTTTGGAAGTTCAATGGCCAAGTTGTAATTTATTGAAAATTCAGGGACCAAACTGAAAATACTGAAATTTGGGGAGGAATTCGGTTTATAAAAATTCATGGGCTAAAGTGAAAAATAAAATCTCAAAGAGCGAGGTGCAAAATAATTTTTATAATAACCAAAGTGTGACGGCAAAATTGCGAGACGAAACGAATATATATTGGTTCTAACATCAAGGCAGGAGGCGGCCAAGGCTTTGCTAAAATGGGGCCAAGGTATGCAGCATGTGCCGGCCAAGTGTAGCATGGGTGGCCAAGGAATTGAGGCCAACTGTGAGGCAAAGGAAAATACAAAGGAACATTGCACTGTTTGATCAGAACGACTTGGCTGAGTTGGAACGACTCGTTTTCACGAGTCAAGCCTTGGAGTGAAGTGGGCCTTGAATTGGGCCTTGAATGGCTGTTTCCATGTTTAACCTAGGCATGTATATGTATATATTTGCAGTCAGTATTATGGAAAAAGGGAGGATATGCCGTGCACTGTAGAAGAAGGAAAAGAAAAGAAATACTTCCTTCGTTCCGTTTCGATTCAGGTTTATGATTTATATTTTATTTTTGTAATTATTATGAGTAGCTAAGTTCTTTTTAGTTCACGGATTGGTTGTAGCCCGTATTCGATCTTTATGCTAAATCTTTAATCTTCTTTTAATTGTGGGGTTAGTTCATCCTAATATTCATATTGATATTTGGTATGATTCTTGCACTTGCGTGGAGAATCGTGCATGAACACTATTAGGGTGATTGGACTCGATTGACGATCTTGCGTGAATCGATTGAGTCTAGGTTTCATTAATTCTTTTGCTCTTAATGAATTGAGTTTTTGTCGATTTAATCTTGCGTGATAATTGATAATGACTCAATAATAGAATTGCAACCCGGCCATCTAACCGTCCCAATTCTTACAAAAGCGAAGAAACCCTAAAACCCAATTAATATTTTTATCAATCAAAAAGCATAAAGAGATAATATGTGGTGAACCCAATCCGTGGGCTAGTTGTTTAATCCTTGAATTACTTCTGCAAATCTGCTTATTTGTTACTTTAGTTGTTTAATTTTCTTTCGTAATTAGTTTTTAATAAATCAAAACCAAAAACCCCCCTTTCTGGTTACTTTTAGCATTAATTAAATTTACTTGTTAAACACACGAGTCTCTGTGGTTCGACCCTTACTTGTACCGCTACTTCGGTAACTTGTACTTGCAAGGTATTTTATTACACAGTGGAATTTTCTCCATCAAGCACCACGGCTAAACCAACCTTGAACCAATTCAACTTAGGATTCCAAAGTAGGGAATCCTAACCCAACCCATCATAAAGATGTCAAACCAATGCATAAGGTGTAATGCATAAGGACTACCCACTTATAACAATCATTATAGGATGTAACTTCAATCATATAAGAATATTGCGCAAGCTAGGTTCAATGGTTCCAACCTACTTTAACCAACATCTAAACATCTTCAAATGATCACAATGGAAATGATAAACTCTCCTTTTGTTATTCATACCTTTTACTTTGATGGTAGTGTTCCATATATAACCATAAGTAACTTCTATAAAGTTGCAAGATCAATTTACTAAACTTTGACTAACTTTGGTTAAGTTGTAAATCAAGGCTGTCAACCATTTTCCGAACAATATTTAAACCACTTCCACAATTACATTTTGACCAAGTAAGATACCATTGTGTAGCTAAAGTTCTCTACTTTAATCTTAGTTAAAGTGTGTTCATTTATATCCTAGGTAGATTAGATTTATACAGCTTTGAAAATGGTTAAGAGTCACCAGGGCAGGGCACGACTCGTGCCCCATTTAACCCCACCCAGATTCAGTCGTCCCCCCAACAGGCACTACTTGGCTTAAAACTGTCGCACGACTCGTCCCCTATGTCTGGCACGACTCGTGCCACCTAGCACGACTCGTGATCTTTCCCCAGAATTCAGTTTTAAGCTGAAAACATCATCAACCAATAATCCAATACGAATTTAACCAACATACTCTATTTTTCAAGTGACCAAAACCCATTTTAACATCAGCAAAATAGACCCCAAACCCTTTTATAACCTTTCCAAACAAATTCACATGGACCAAAAGCCACATGCAATACCTCTACATAAACCATTAACCTCTTAAACTCCAATATACCACTATTATTTCCCTTTCACCACCACATTATAACCCAAAATCAGTTCAACCTTTACAAAAATCATTTTAAATCCAATAACCTTGTTCAAAAATACCAAAAACCATGTTATTACAACAATATATCCAATAGAACTTAAAATGAGCAATTATGTGAAAGAACTCATAATAACTTACCAAAATAAGTTGAAAATAATAAAGTCTTTCTTCTGCTAGACGCGATCCCCTCAGCTTCGAGAACGATTTGGTGAAGACGGATCGAAGAACGGAAGAGAATTGAATTTATAGGAATTATTAGAAGGAAAACTAGGTTGAAGGTTTTTCTTCCATGGAAAATAGATGAGAGAGATGAGCTGAGAATTTCTTTTGACAAATGAATCTTCCCATGGAATTAAATCAAGGGATAACCATTAAACCAATTTACCCTTTAGCTCCTCAAACAAGAAAGCAACTAAAAGTAGATTTCCTTAGGTTTTCATCTCTACACCTAAGCACCTCAACACTTTCCCAACTTATTATTTAATATTTCAAACATTATTATTTCACTACCACTTTCTATATTTATTCATTTTAGACTCAATTCTTTAAATTTATTTCATAACTATCCTAACTTCACATAATTCATCAAAAGCATAAAATTAACACATAAACTTAACAAGAAGTATAAAAGACCTAAAATGATATACTACCACCCCAACCCCACGTACTTAACGTGTGCTAAAATGGTACCTACTATTAGGGTCGTGACATGTTGGGCCGAATAGGTGCTTGGGGCGGATGTGTGTTCGTGTATGGGCACGAATCTGGTGGCAGTTGAAGCGGTTAGGGTGTCGCATCAGTTCACACTTGATCTGGGCCGATTCGCTGAATCTGGTTCATTGATCAGGTGTGATCCGGCCAGGATTTATCTAATATGAATTGTGTCTAATTTCTAAAAGGCATCACAACTCTTGGAAAACTATAAATAGTCCCCCAGGATTGTCAATTTCATTCAATTTAGTTATCAAGAATTCAATAGAAAGTTAGAGAGAGACACACACACACAGAGAGAGAGAGAGAGAGAGAGAGAGAGAGAGAGAGAGAGAGAGAGAGAGAGAGAGAGAGAGAGAGAGAGAGAGAGAGCATATTGAAGCGTTAATTCCTTTAAAGTCCAGAAGTTCCAAACATTAAAATTTGTTCGCCGAAGTCGTTAATTTTGAGTGTTCTTATTAACGATAGTTAAAATCGTTGAATTTTACGAGAAATTGTCAGTAATCGTTAGCACCAGTGCGGGGAAATTGTGTTCAACAAAAGCCTCAACTTTCCGCATTTCGATTTTTTTTGGTTTTATTTATTTTTAGTTAATTCATTAAGAAAGCTTTTTCGAATTTCCATTATATTTTTCCTAACAATCGTAAGAAGTAATTTACGTTTTCTTAAGGAAATGATAACTGAAAACAAAACCTCTCATTCATCCGGTGCAACACTCCGTCAATAGTCAACTGCAACGAACCAGATTGTTTCACATGCTCATGCTTTGGCTTATCCAGGACTTGGAAAGAAACTATCAAAGTTTGAAGGGGTGGACTTCAAAAGTTGGCAACAAAAGATGTTGTACTCTTTGACCACCCTCAGTGTGAAGAAGTTACTGGAAAAAGATAACCCTGCTATTCAGGATGATGATCCTGACCCCAAAGGCGAATAGCCAAAAAGGCATGGGATCATGACAATCTCATATGTAAAATGTACATATTGAGTGGGATAAATGATGCCCTTTACCGAGAGCACTGTCTCGTGGAGACAGCCTAGGAGTTGTAGAACTCTTTGGAATGGGCCTATAAGGTTCATATAACCGGCTCCAGAAATCAAGCCAATGTCATTGAAAGGTTGAATGATCTTGATTTAGCAGCGATATTGTGTGAAGCCAACTTAGAAAAGTTGGAAGACAAACCAAGAGAATGGTGGATAGACACTAGAGCTACCTGCCACATATGTGCTGATAAGGAGAGTTTTTCATCATACACTCCTATCAATGGAAGGAACGTATACATGAGAAACTCTACTACTTCCAATGTCGTAGGACTTGGAAAGGTTGTATTGAAAATGAATTTCAGTGAACTGACTCTCGTAGATGTGCTGCATGTCCCATACATTCGTAAGAACCTTGTGTCCGAATCCTTATTGAGCAATGCTGGTTTTAGACTACTATTTGAAAATAATAAGTTTGCAATGACCAAAGATAATCAATTCATGGGAAATAGGTACCTTGATAAAGGCTTTTTCAAAATGAATGTAATGAACGTTATTCGCCCTAAGGTGAAGAATAAAACTGTTTCTTATGTTTACTTGTTGGAAAGTCCTAATATATGGCATGATAGATTAGGTCACGTAAATTTCAACACAATTAAGAAGTAAGTGAGTCAAGAATTAATTCCTATGAATAAATTCGACTAGACTAACAAGTGTGAAATTTGCGTTGAAGCGAAGATGACTAAGTCATCATTTTCGTTAGTAATAAGAAACACTACACCTCTTGAATTAGTTCACACATATATATGTGATCTAAAGTATGTGCAAACTCGAGGTGGGAAAAAGTACTTCATTATTTTTTTAGACGATTACACAAGATATTGCTATGTATATCTATTGAAAAGTAAGGATGAAGCCTTGGGGGCTTTTCAGACTTATAAGAATGAAGTTGAGAATCAACTTAATGTAAAGATTAAGAAGATTCGAAGCGGTAGAGTAGGAGAATATGTAGCATCGTTTGAAGATATATGTTGGAAATCTGGCATTATTCATCAAATGATGGCTCTGCATATACCTCAATCTAACGGAGTAGCTGAACGCAAGAATCGTACTTTTTAATGAGACGATGAATGCAATGTTAATAAGCTCTGTCCTTGTAAGTACGCCAATCCAATTCGCAACCTTTTAGATGCATTTTAATATAATAAAACTGCATTAAAGGGCGTTTTGGTAAATTCCCGGCCTATCCCGAGACTTCCGGAAACGTTCCATGAGTTTCCCGCGAAGGAAGTACCTTTTGGTACATTATTCATGCCAAAGGACCCCTTGGGAATAAAACCTGTTGGACCTTTTGGGTATTTTCCCGGAATGTTCCAGAAACTGGTTTTTGGCTCCAAAAGCGGTTGAGCCACCTTGTGTCACGCGACAGCTTGAGGCATGGAAAGAGGACGCGTAAGGTCGTGCGACACACTAAGGTAGCCAACTGCAGCCTATGAATAAGACCCTCCCCCTCTCATTAAAGGATCCCAACTTTAGCCTACTGTTACTCTGCAGGATTTGCAGCGTAACAAACCTCTCCAAACACAAACCTCTCTCTCTCCTACCTTCAACCTACCCAATTCCTCCCTTCTTAACCCAATTCTCAAGCCACACCAATTGAGCCCCTTGCCTTAATCCTTCCAGATCAGAGGTGAAGAATTGAAGGGTTCTATATCTAACTAGATATAGAATTCGTGGAAGCAACAAGGGTAACGATTCCCTAAACTCAATCTCTCTCTCTCTTGCTTAATTTCTATTAATTCTAGCATTTAATTTTGTTTGGATTCAGTAATCAGATCCTAGCTATCTGGATTACTGAATCCCAATCGCAATCTCTCTGTTTAATCTGAATAATCAGTGCAATTGAGCTTATATTGTTGATCATTTGATTGGATTTGGTGTTTGAACCCCAAGGGGGTGTGGATTTACTCATATCCACACTCCCGGGGTCGATTTAGTGTTGTTTCTGTTTTCCATTCGTAATTCAGCTAATTGATTAGATCTGTATAGCTTATTTGATTCTGTGTTCATCTTGTTAAGTTTCTGCAGATGGCTCATATGTGTCACGCGACACCTTCATCTCCAAGTGATCCTGTGTCACGCGACACATGTGGTCACTGGTGCGATGTGTCATGCGACATACATGACCCATCTGCAGAGACCCTTTTTCCTTTGTAATCTGTTTTAGATTGTTTGTATCAGGGATGTGGCCTCCCTAAATAATGGGCTCACAATATGTAATTCTCGTTCCATAATTAATAAGATGCATTTTATCACACTTTGTTTATTATCAATATTTGCACACACTTTGGATTTACTTGGATGTTTCTGATTGAAAGACTCGTCTATGGACGAGGCGTGTTGGGTGAACTCTCGATTCTTCCCAACACGTAACCTGACCTCCGAACTCATGTTTTCTCTCTAAACAAAAGGTTTTCAATGTTTCCTCTTAAAACGGCGTGGCGACTCCTTCTTTTCATTTAAACCGGAAATCATATAATTTCGGGCGAGCGCACATTCAGTGGCGACTCCGCTGGGGATGAAACATTTGGAAACCTGTTTTTCAAGTGTTGAGTGGGTCAAGCTTTTGTTTAGTCAAAACATCCAATACATCCATTTTGTGTGCATTATTTGATAATCATTTGTGATTCATACATCTTGTTGATTATGGAACTTGTGAGCCCTTTGTGTGGCCATTCTTTCTGGTGCATTAGTACTTGTGTGTTGCTCTGGCTATGGTAAAACAGGGGCTGAATTGATGATTGAAGAGCTGCTGGTTCAGTGACCACCCAGGTCGTGGGACACCTTTTGTCTCTGGTTGTCCTGTGTCACGCGACAAAGGGTGGCCACTGAACATAACATCAGAAGACTGGTTTGAGGCCAGTCCCTTGGATCAAGCAGGACTCATTTGATTGTTGTTCCGTGTATATCTTGTGTGAGGGTGTGTGTTGTTGTTTTTCTTTTTCAAAAATATAAAAAATAAAAAAAAATCTCTTTTTTGTAAATAAAGGAATATAGTCATCCGCACACTACATCACTTAGATTTAGAACCCTCGGGTGCGATTGACGGCATCGCGGACGGCCATGAAATTCGCCTACGCTTGAGCGCCTGAAATCAAACCTAAACCCCCTAGTGCGTTATAGGTGGCACCACACTAAACCTTACCCACAGTTGGTTTTCGATACAATGTTTTAATTACAACAAAATGAATTGTTTTTGAAAAATAGTATAGGTCCTTATACCTTCTCCCAAAACCTCACACCTTGTGGGCATGTTGCCAAATGCAACATGATTTCACGTGGGAACATGTCACTCTCGTGGCGTGTTCTAAACGAGAGATCATGCCGCATTGCCAACATGTACCGACGAGAGGTCATGCCGGATTTTTCTTCGAAATTCTTCGAAAAGACCCGTTATGCTGCCCAAATTTCCTTAGAAATTCAGACAAACCTTTTCGTTCCATAAAGATGTTAGGGTTTGGGCTAGGTACCATCACCTATTATATGTTTCTAAAACAAAGCATTTGGTGTAATTCGAACGTTGCGTCATTAGGTTTCCCCGAGGTATAGTTAGCATGAATAAAGGCTTATCTTTTCCCAACTGTATTTAGGATTTAAAAGACTAATTTATACTTGAACATAAATAAATTTGTGTTTGTGCGAGTCTGTCCCATTTCTTTCCCTCTCCCGTTACTCAAAAATTTCCCTTCCAGCACCTTATAAACCCATCTCTGCACCTACAGCCTACGGCGAGTTGGGTCCGCTCATCCGTCTCGGGAGGTCGTTTTGGTCCGTGTGCAAGCAAAGTGTCGCTGGTTTGGAATCGAAATGGCCGGCAATGGAGATGTTTTTTCGCTCGGCCCGTTGGAGGCTCGGTGACAAATGGGTCGACGGGTTTGAATGATATGACTACGGAAGAATTGAGGGTGATGCTGGAAGCCGCTCTAGCTCGGGAGCGTGAGGCTTGTCTCTTAGTTCAAAATGCCAAGGCTCGTGAAGAAGAGGCTCACAACCGTTTCGTGGAAGCTATGAGAGCCAAAGGGATTGCGGTACTTCGTCGGGAGGATGGTTCCTACGAAGAGATTACTAAGATAGCCATAATGAAGTCGGATCCGCTTCGCCGCTCAACCAACCCATTTAGCTACAATACGATGCCTCCCCAGTGAGCTATGTTCCGCGATCTCGATCAAGTAGCTTCTCCAGGTGGTGGCAAGTGACCAAGGAAGACTCATTCCCCCATCTTCTCAAGGGTATAGCCAGTTATCCAAGAAGGTGTCAAGAAAATGACGGCCGGCTGCGAATTTCTTTGATCTCACCGCTTCTCCAACTCCTAATGCTCCAATACCACAGCTTCAAAGATGGACCTCGCTTTGAACCGGCTTTTCCCGGCCTCGATGCAGTGTATATCCGCATGGTTATCGTGGTGTTCGTATGGTGTTCAGAGAATGGCCGCACCGGCTCTCAGAAATCGATAGTTCAGATGGTGTCTCAAGGTACCAGCCAGCCTCCGCACTCAAGACAACTTTTCTCAACCAGAAGGTGTTCCACCCTTACTCGGCATATTTATGGTTCTACCCCATACTCACTCCGTGTGTCACTCAGATTATCTTCTCTTGGTCAAGACAGAGGTCACCGGCACAATACAAAGCTCCTGAACCCGGGGCAATTCAACTAAGGTTATGATATGTATGGAAACAAGATTCCTAGCCCGATTAGCTTGTTGGACAACAATATTGGAATTCCTAGTACTTTTGGTCTCCCACCAACCGCTTTGCCCGTGGGACCTAATTCTCGATTTCCCAATACCGCTCGTCAACTGGTGGCTCCCGCAATTCCTCGACTTCAAGTTTGGCACCGGAAGTGACCGCTTGTCAAACAGATGCAAAGAACAAATTGACAGATTAACCGTGGGTTCTAGTGGTCTTAAAGTCGTGGATCCCGCCCAAGTGACACCTTTGCCGCACAAGTTTAAGATGCCCAAGCTAGATTTTGATGGTACCGCCGTCCAAAGACGCATATAGACACTTATGTGATGACAATGGGGGCAATGGGCCGCACTCCCGAATTCATGGCTTCCCACTTCCACCTAACCTTGAAAGGATCGGCACTTACATGGTTTTTAGCTCAAGCAAGAATGCCGTACTACTGGAGCCGATATAATGTAAGCCTTCCCGGAAAAGTACAAGGGTAATTTGGAATGGCGCACTACCCGGATGATTTGGTAGGAACTATCCGTAAGTCGGATGAGTCAATCACGGAATTCTACAAACGTTGGAATGCTAAGCTCAACGAGTTATCTGAGCCAATCCCCTCCAAGACCAAAAGGACATCTTTCTATCATGTGTTAAGCCGCTTAGGGAAGCCATTGGGAAAGGATGGTACCCAGATCTGCGAGAGATGGTGGGAATGGGAGCAAGGAGTGAGAATAGACTGCTTCAACCAAACTCCAAGTGCAAACACCAAGAATAACAAGAAGTGGTGGAGGTTATCGATATCGTGCATCCAATCCTGTCTCAGCGATGGCGCCAAGAGGAAGAGAGCCGGCCAAAGACAATAGTATTAATAATCTTCAAAAGGGAGGTAACAATGTGCAGAATGTGATGAGGCTTCCACTTAAGCCACAACCGCGGTTTGATGATTTGGGTATGTCAACGGAGGAAATTTTCAACGGTTTGCTACGAACTGGCATGATAAAGCCATTGGAGAACTACAAACCCCGCCGCCCTAATCCTCACATGGATGCTAGCAAGTATTGCCGTTTTCACCAATTTCCGGGCACACTACGAACTCCCGCGTAACTCTCAAGAAGATAATCCAGGGTTTAGTGGATGACAAGAAGATAGAAAAATCTCCTCGCCCGAATATTGTCAATAATCCTCTGCCAAACAACAATGTGAACCTTATTGACTTTGAGAATGATTATTTTGTTAATGTATTAGAGTTTGGGGAACCCGTAGTTGGGAATGATAGCAATGGTTGTAATGAGGTCGAAACCGATGTAATCTCTGTTCGATGAAATGAAAGATAACTTCTGTTATGTTCTGTATCTCGATGATTTACATGATGTGAATAATATTGTTGAACTTGATGATTACGAAGAACGCTTGATCGTTAATGCTATATCTTCCATGACTCCTAGAGAATCCCCAATTTCCTTGGAGGAACTCGTAATAGCGACTAGTTGGGAAGCACCCTTGACCATCAATGAGATACGACAAGCGGCTTGGCCATACAACAATCACCTGTCCCGCTCACGTTAGCGTAACTCAAGGAAGCTAGCAAAGAGTTCGTGGTTGATGAACAAAGAAGAAGTTAATGTTGACTCGCTCGGGAAGAATGTTGGGAGTAAATAATCTAGATCCATCCGGAAAGGGAAAGCGGTTGCGAGGCTCTAACCCTCGGTCCTCTCGAGAATCTTCACAGGCTAGACGAAGAAGTTCGGGAAGACCCGAGCGATTGACAGCTTGAAAAGAACGCAAGCCGATATTTCTTTGTGGTCCCTACTTACATCCTCTTACCCTCACAAATTAAAATTGGAAGAAGCTTTGTCCAAGACGAAGGTATTCAGAACGCTACCCCAGGACGAAGCATGTCGGTTGATTGGAACGGCTCGGTATGGGAATATCATTACTTTCACGAGATCTTGACTTGCACATTACGGTGCGAAACATAACGAATCCTTACACATTACGGTGCCTGCGGAGGGACGGCGGATTCCCCATATGTTGATAGATAATGGGTCGGCTATGAATGTGCTCCCCCAAAATGATGAGTATGTTGGACATCAACGCGAGAACCTTAAACCATCTAACCGGACCATAAAGGCTTATGATTCGACATCCGGGCGTGTTGGGGATAGTCTCCCTTAATCTGATGTTTGGAGGTAAAGAGATGATGGTAGAGTTTCGGAGTTATAGACATTCTGTTACATTCTCGGCATTATTAGGTAGACCACTGGATCCACGAGATTGGAGCCGTAGCTTCCACGCTTCACCAATGTTTAAAGTTTGTGCATGAAGGGGTGCCGACAACCATCTATGGTGATAGTGTTACTATCGGAGAAACCGGCGCAAATACCTTACCAAGAATGGAGATCAAACTCGACCAAGAAAATCCAATGCTCGGCGGATTCACAATTGAGAAGCCTAAGGGGCAAGTACGTACCATAGATTTGACGACATCTTCGAGACAAGATTCCTCTGTGTTGAAAATGCTAAGAGGTATGAGCTATATCCACAGTGCAGGGCTGAGGAAAACGCCAACGAGGGGACCGTGTAGGCTTGTCTTGCCCGGCGGCTAAGAGAAATAGGCAAGGTCCAGGGTATGCTATGACTAAGGAAGATAAGGTGTATGACAAAACCGAGGCTTTCAAAGAAAAGATGACCTCGGCGGCCGGTAGAAAGTACAAGAAGCACGAAATGCGCCCGTACAATTGGTCTCCGAATAAGCACTTTGTCGAGAGAGGATGGGGATATGTTTGTTTGTCTGAGCCAAGGCCGATTCCAGCGGAAGAAAGAATGAAGATGATCCGAGAGGTTCGCCAATAGCAAGAATCCGGTGAAAGAAATGTTTGATAGTTTGCCCAAAAGGCAAGGTGTGACCGCCACCTACGGAAGCGGCTACCACTTACGGGGACCTAAATATGAGAATCGGTTTGAAAAGCTTGTTACGGATGAGCCCACAATATGTAAAATTTGCGGTGCGACCACACGAGATATTGATGGGGAGTTGGCGAGATTTGTTTGAAGAGCGAGGGGCGTCGAGCACAGAGCGGTACGTCTTTGGCGAAATGAGAGATGGTGCTAAGGAGCCGAATGATCGATTGACTTTTCCTGCGACGGTGAGGTGGTAGCTATGCTAGAATTCGAGAAAGAATCTGCTCTGGAACTAGTCAAGTGGAGGCTGCCGCGAGAAGGACCGTTGCGGGGTGGACTTCGTTCAGGGGACCGGTCGCCGACAAGGAGACTAAGATTGAAAAGCTAGGGCTCAAACCTCGTCCTTGTCCCTCCAAGTCTAAATTCATCCCCTGTGTCTTGAGTCGGTCTCCCGAGTCTCTTGTTATAGAATTTGAGTCTTCGACCGGTCTAATGTCCTCACGACGAAGACCGTCTTCGAGTTGTAAACACTGTATTCCCCTTTGCTTTGAATAAAGTGGTTGATCTTTACAGTACCCGTGATTGCCAATCTAACAATTGAATGCTTAACAAAAAATAATCATCAAGATTTAAAAATAATTAAGCCTAATTCAATTGAAGATAATGCGAACTTAATCGATGAACAATTTTTAGAAAAAGATTCAAAAACGAGGCTTGCGAACAAAAGGAAAGTCGGGCCCAAGGCCGATGAGGTATTAACAACGGTGAACACAGTGAGCAGCTGAAGAACCCAAAGAAACGCAGATTGGTAGCTTCTTCTCCGGAGATGAGCGGGTCGCTTTGATTGAGTTGCTCAAAGAATTCATGGATGTGTTCGCTTGGTCCTACAAAGATATGCCGGGGCTGGATGCTTCTATTGTGGAACACCGAATACCTGTGGATCCAGAAATTAAGCCGATCAAGCGAAATTGAGGCGGATAAAACACGAATGGTCCTTACAAGTGAAAGAAGGAATTGAAAAGCTCCTACGGGTAGGCTTCATCAAAGTAATTGAATATCCAACTTGGTTGGCAAACATTTGTAACCGCTCACCAAAGCAAATGGAAAGGTTCGAGTCTGCGTGGATTTCCGAGACCTCAATAAGGCTAGTCCTAAAGATGACTTCCCCTTGCCCAACATTGATATGCTAGTGGATGCAACCGCGAACTTTGAGGTCAAGTCTTTCGTTGATGGTTTTGCGGGTTACAACCAGATTAAGATGGCTGAAGAGGATCAAGACAAGATGGCATTTACAACTCCATGGGGTACTTATTGTTACACAGTAATGCCATTTGGTTTGAAGAACGCCGGAGCTACTTATCAAAGAAGCGATCACTACCCTTTTCCACGACATGATCCACGAGAGAGATTGAAGTGTATGTAGATGACATGATTATTCATTCGAAAGGGTCGAGACGGACAGCACTTCATTGATTTGAGGAAATTCTTTAACAAACTCCGAGAGCACTCCATGAGGCCGAACCCGGCCAAGTGTACATTTGGGGTTATTCGAGGTAAAGTTAAGGATACATGGTCACCGAGCGCGACATTGAAATAGATCCCAGGAAGGTTAAGGCAATCATTGAAATGAAGCCACCCGTAACCGTCTCTCGAAGTAAAAGGATTCATGGGTCGCCTGCAATACATCGACGGGTTCGTCAACCAATTGACCACCATATGTGAGCCGATCTTCAAGCGCTAAAGAAGAACCGGGAAGTGGTTTGGAACGAGGAATGGCGGCTAGCTTTTGAGAGGATCAAAGCCTATCTCGTCAATCCTCCTATTCTCTCGCCCACCTCACGGAGACAAGCCTTTACTTCTATATCGGCGAGTCGCGAACCACGGCCCATGGGGCTATGCTAGCACAAGAAAAGAAGGATTCAAAGATTGAGAATGCCATTTATTTCATCGGTAGTAAATTCCAAGGGAGTTAAGTGAATTACTACGCCTCGAGAAAACTTGCGCGGCTTTGGTATCGGTGGTCGGAAAGCTAAAACACTATATGCTATCCCACACCGTACACTTAGTCTCCAAGATGGACCCGATCAGATATCTATTCCAAGGTGACAGAGGAAACATCTCCACCGGAGTTGGCAAAATGGACTTTCTTATTGGAAGAATTCGACATCAAATATGTGATCCGTAAATCAATAAAAGGACGGGCATTAGCGGACCCGGTTGGCTGAATTCCCGGTCTGAGAAGATCAAGGGCCGGATCTCCGGTTTCCGAGATGAAGGGATCCTCGCTATAGAAAGCGGAAACAAGTGGCGATTATTCTTTGATGGAGCGGCTAACAAGAAAGGAAATGGCATTGGGATGGTTTTAATAGACCCAAAGCGACATGCATACTCCCATAGCAATCAAGTTGAATTTCTCGGTTACTAACAATGCGGCCAAGTACGAAGCTTGCATAGCCGGTCTAGAAGGCTGCCCTTGAGCGACATGTGGAAGAATTGGAAGTGTTCGGTGATTCCCAATTGATAATCAACCAGGCCGCTAACATATGGAAAATTATAGACCCATGCCTCCAGAAGTACCATGCTTACATCGCAGAACTCGTCGGTCAATTCAAGGAAGTATCATTCCAGTTCTTACCGCGAGACAAGAACAGATTCGCAGATGCTCTGGCTACCTTAGCCTCTTTGGTGGAAATCCCAGAAGGTAAATCAATCAAGCCATTCAGGGTCGGTAGAAGAGAAAATCCTGCATATTGTTGTGAGATTGAGATCGAGGCTGTCGGTGAACCGTGGTACAATCGAGATCTTTCAATACCTCAAGTATGGGGAAGCATCCTTTCCTGTGGACCAAGAAGGAGATTCAAAAAGAGTACATGCCAAGAGCTTGCAGGCCCTAAAGTGACTGTCAGCACAATATGTCATACTCGGCAATGAATTATGGAAGAAAAGGGAAGGTTTTCCGCTCCTACTCTGTATCAGTAAAGAAAAGGCTCAAAGAGTAATGGAAGACGTTCACAACGGTGCCTGCGGACCTCATATGAACGCTCGATCTCTCATGTATAGCATCATCGAAATTTGGGTTACTCGGATCACTATGGAGACGGATTAGCATCCATTTTGTGCGGACTTGTGATAAATGCCGGCGATTCTCCAATCGAACCACATCCCTCCTCACGACTTATACCGTATGACAACTCCGTGGCCTTTCGCAACATGGGGTATTGATGTCATTGGGAAGATTTCTCCGCACAGGAGCAATGGGCATGCATTTGTATTAGTGGCCGTGGATTACTTCACAAAATGGGTAGAAGGCTGCGTCTTATAAAGTGCTCACCGCCAAGAAAGTTGCCCGATTCATAAAGGAGTAGATTTTACGTCGCTATGGAGTCCCAAACGAGATTATTTCGACAATGGAACCCATTTTGAGGAGAAAGCGATCGGTTGCTCACGAATACCGAGTCAAACGCCACAAATCTTCACCATACGGGCCACGAGACAAACGGCGCCGTTGAAGGCCGCCAATAAGAATTTGGAGAGAATCATAAAGAAGATGGCCGAGCGAGGACGAGATTGGCCGGAAAAGCTGCATTTAGCATTATGGGGCTATCGCACTTCAATCCGAAGCGCCACGGCGCAACCCCATATGCTCGACCTACGGAATGGAGGCCGTCATGCCCATTGAGTTAGAGGTTCCTTCCCTCAGGGTTTTGCTCGAAAATGAGGTGAACGAGATCGAATGGCTCCAAAGTCGATATAATGAGCTGGCTCTGCTAGATGAACGAAGACTAAAAGCCATGGAGCATAACGGGGCATACCGAGAGAAGAATGGCTCGTGCTTTTGATAAGAAAGTGAAACCCGGGGATATCAAAGTCGGTGATACTGGTTCTTAAGATGAAGCCCTCAAATCGGAGCGGTGCGTTGGGCAAGTGGGCACCCATTTGGGTTGGACCATTTTTGTAAAGAAAGTATTCTCCTGAGGAGCTATGCGGCTGTCCCGACTTGGATGGCAACCCATTTACGCACCCGTCAACGGCGACAAGTTGCGGAGGTATTTTGTATGATCGAGTCTTTCCCCTCTAAAAATATATATATATATATATATAAAAAAAGAGTGATAAATAAAGGCGCAACAAAATTGTCCCGAGATGAGGCGAAAACCTCTCAAAAGGCAGTCCATGCAAAAATAAGGGATGCGCCCGGTGCTAAAGAATATACCCAGCTAGACCGAAAACCCAAAAGAGGGCGGTCTAGGTAAAAAACAGGGTTGCACCATTTCCCCCTTCTATCTTCCCCTTTCTTAAACACTAAAGTCAATTGAGTCGAACTACGGAGACCTGAGCCCCTTAGTTCTCTTACAAAAGGGGAACGTAGGCAACCACTTGTGGTTCGGTCTAAAACTGCTGCAAAAATCTCTCTTTCTACCAAAATGCGTTTTGATTACGGTCCCAAGGCTTTTCAAAGGATCATTTCGAGTTAATATTCTTGTTGATGAGTTCAAGCACGGCCTACCTTTTGACTCAAAAAGACTGTTACGAATAAAAGAAAACATTGATAACATCTATTACATGTGCATTAAGCAATCAAAGGGTACTCGGTTTCCATACAGATAATTCCTACTCTCAAAACATAAAGCAAAAGAGTCTCGAGTCTCTCAAAATAAAAGGAAAATGTGTGTCTAGAGGCTCGTCCCCGCTCCCGAATTCGCTCCTCTATCCTTCCTCTTTCTCGGTCCCCGGGAGGTCTTTGGCTTAGGAATGTCAAACAAGTCAGTTTGAGCCCGTCCCAATTCAGGAATAATGCGCGCCGGCGGTTCAATCAGACCAGTCTCCCTCAAGGCGGCCCTAGCAATCCTCTCTTGCCGCAACGCCTCTCTGCGAGCTCTCATCGCTGGATCATTTCTTAAAGCAGCCCTCCGAATCTCTTGTCTCTCATAATCGTCAGCAGCATCGCCGGTGACATTGTCTGGGTTTCCCCGTGCCTCTATATCTCTGAGAGTTCGATAGATAGATCGCTCCCAAGTATTCTTGGCGGCGAGTCTCTATAGCCAGCGGACAAGACCACGATGCTCCTCATACCAATCCGGATACTACGTGGTCGAAATGTAAATCCTCTAGACCGCCAAGGAGCACACGAGTGGGAAGAAAGCCCTCCGAGAAAGATCTGCTAAAAAGCGTATAGCACAGGGCTCGGTCATGGACATCGGAACGGTGTCGGTCACCGAGTCTCTCCCTCAAAGCTCGGATGATCTGCTGAGGGTACCTATACTGTCTGCTCACCAGTGATGGGACACAAAAAGAGGATACATGCAAACCAGGCAATCGGACTACTACTGATCCATCCTGAATATCTCTCATGGTCTGTATATTCCAGGCAGGAATCCAAAAGCTCAGATCAGTGGTCTCGTACCGTGACAACCTCATATGCCAACTATCAACAACCTCGTCCCTCATCAGCCTGCGTGGTCGAGTCACCCAGGGCATTGCCGTCCGACCTTCTGGTAATGGTCCGATCAAACGTAACCTCTCAAAGAACCACAGAGATAATAAGCCGGGCCGCTCGCTCCCATGAAGTCCGATCCCTGCTAGCCTGTCAATACCGTGATAAGTCTCAGCCAGCAACAGTGGTACAACATCCATCTCCCCTTGGCCAGAATGAATTTGACGAGAATCTATACCCCGGTCACCCCTCATTTGCCTAACAATCTCCAACAAAGTGCTTGAGCAGACCCCGGCATATCCGCAAAAATAGTAAGCCGACAGTGTGAACAGCATAAACATATCCAGAGAGGTAGAAAGGTCAAACAGCTCAGACTGACGAGGACGCAACCTAGCCATCCTAGTCAAATCTATGGACCCATCACCCGAATCATAGGCAATACCCGATCCGCAGCGAGAGATAAAAAGTCAGATAGCTGCTCCTCAACCAACCGACTGTCTCGTGGGAACGCTACAGTTGCCGCCTTACCCAAGCCTGTCAACGCCCTAAAGTCTTCCATAGTTGGGGTCAGATAATTGTATGACAAAGAGAATACATGGCGCTCGGAATCCCAGAAGCAGGATGCAGCCCGAAGCAAATCCCAGTCAACCCTCCAATCTTTCAAGGACCAAATGCAAGGCATACTGTACCGCTTATCGATAATATTTCTATGTTGCCTCAGATGAAATCCCCAAATTTCGATGAAGTCCCGATGAAATTGACACTCCCGGGAAGCAACCTCTTTGCTATGATGTTCCATTTTAGCCAAAAGCAACAGTCTTGACCAAAGAAATCGCTTATCTGCCAAGTAAAGGCTGCCGGGTTTTCCCTGCTAAGAAGACAGTGACTGCAGAATGAAGCCTAGACCGACTTTTGAAGGGCCTGTTACGAGCCTCCCTCAGTCGTGCGACAGAACAGACATAACAGACATAACATGTCGGGCGACATACTTTGGCTGATGACAGACAGTGTGGAAAAGCCTGCAGTGGTTACCCCAGAGCATTTTCCGACTCGCCGTTGCCATAACACACCCCTTACCCTCATACACATACCCCTAAAAATACACGGGAGAGGACCCCTACTATACACACCTGTCCGAAACAACCCCAAAACCCCATATATAAACCCGACAAAGCCAACCTTTAACCCAATAATGGCGTTCGCTTTCCCAGGACAGACAGACTCGCACAAACCAAGCTAACATATATTAATCTTTGCTAACAAGATAGGCTTGTTTAGGCGTAGCGCTGGCATATGTTGTTTTACCCCCGCAGGTACAATAATCAATTGAGTCCCGAAGACTGGCCCTCCGACCAAACTGGAGAAGAAAAAGGAAGAACAAAGCAAAAATGGCACGTGCATCTATGACAGCCCCAAGAAGAGCTCAGCAATACCAGCAGCCCCACAATCTCAAGAAAAGCAGCCAATCCCCCGAAAAACAGAATTCCCGGATTGACGAACAAATTTCCAGAAACCAATAGCCTCGAGGCACAAGAAAGAAGCAGAGCCCCCAACTCTCCAAGGAAAGCTAAGGACACAAAAGAAAAACAATAACCAACAAAGACCATCCAACAGCAAAAACAAAACCAGTAACAAAGAATTAGCGTGAGACCCCTTGACAGCTACATTCATCAACAACAAAAGCAGAAGCAGAAGTGGTATGAGTCCCTTTGGCATCCACAAAGATCAGCAAAGAACAGAAAAACGGAGATAGCGTGAGTCCCCTGGCAGCTATACTTATCAGAACAGAACAGAAAGTGGAGATAGCATGAGTCCCCTGGCAGCTATACTTATCAGAACAGAAGGAAGGCAGAGATAGCGTGAGTCCCCTGGCAGCTATACTTATCAATGACACAAGCAGAACAGAAAAGCGGAGATAGCATGAGTCCCTTGGCAGCTATACTTATCAGCAACAAAGAGCAGAGCAGAAGAAGTAGCGTGAGACCCTTGGCAGCAACATGTATCCCCAACAGAGCAGAAAAGAGATAGCGTGAGACCCCCGGTAGCTAAACTCATCCCCAGCAAAGAAGAAGAAGAAGAAGTGGTATGAGACCCTCCGGCATCCACGAAGAGAAGCAGCAGTAGTGTGAGACCCTCCGGCAACTACCCTGCAAGAAAGAGAAGTGGTATGAGTCCCTCCGGCATCCACGAAGAGAAGCAGCAGTAGTGTGAGACCCTCCGGCAACTACCCTGCATGAGAGAAGTGGTATGAGACCCCTGGCATCCACAGAAGACCCTTGCAGCATGAGACCCTCCGGCAACTACAACTCGTCAACAGCGATAGCGTAATACCCCCGGCAGCTACTCGCAAAAAGTACCAGTTGCAGCATGAGACCCTCCGGCGGCTACAACCTGGTGAGAAAGAAAGCAACTACCCGATCCCTCAGAAAACCACAGGTAAGCACAGCAAAGGTATGAAGATACGTTTCTACCCCTTTCCTTGCTTATGATTTTGATTTGGTAATTCCGAACTACGATTTGGCTTGATTCCCTTGTTCAAGGGATACGTAGGAATCCTTTCTCAGAAAGGTCCAGCCATCTTTTCCCCCTTCTAGCCCTTCACCTTATCCCTTGATGCTCATTGGGATTGGGTCTTATTTTATCGACAACCCCACTTTTTCCAAAAGTGACGTTGCCGAGGGGCTCTATAAGTACGCCAATCCAATTCGCAACCTTTTAGATGCATTTTAATATAATAAAACTGCATTTAAGGGCATTTTGGTAAATTCCCGGCCTATCCCGAGACTTTCGGAAACGTTCCATGAGTTTCCCGCGAAGGAAGTACCTTTTGGTACATTATTCATGCCAAAGGACCCCTTGGGAATAAAACCTGTTGGACCTTTTGGGTATTTTCCCCGGAATGTTCCGTAAACCGGTTTTGGCGCCAAAAGCGGTTGAGCCACCTTGTGTCACGCGACAGCTTGAGGCATGGAAAGAGGACGCGTAAGGTCGTGCGACACACTAAGGCAGCCAACTGTAGCCTATAAATAAGACCCTCCCCCTCTCATAAAAGGATCCCAACTTTAGCCTACTGTTACTTTGCAGGATTTGCAGCGTAACAAACCTCTCCAAACACAAACCTCTCTCTCTCCTACCTTAAACCTACCCAATTCCTCCCTTCCAAACCCAATTCTCAAGCCACACCAATTGAGCCCCTTGCCTTAATCCTTCCAGATCAGAGGTGAAGAATTGAAGGGTTCTATATCTAACTAGATATAGAATTTGTGGAAGCATCAAGGGTAACGATTCCCTAAACTCAATCTCTCTCTCTCTCTCTTGCTTAATTTCTATTAATTCTAGCATTTAATTTTGTTTGGATTCAGTAATCAGATCCTAGCTATCTGGATTACTGAATCCCAATCGCAATCTCTCTGTTTAATCTGAATAATCAGTGCAATTGAGCTTATATTGTTGATCATTTGATTGGATTTGGTGTTTGAACCCCAAGGGGGTGTGGATCTACTCATATCCACACTCCCGGGGTCGATTTAGTGTTGTTTCTGTTTTCCATTCGTAATTCAGCTAATTGATTAGATCTGTATAGCTTCTGTTGATTTTGTGTTCATCTTGTTAAGTTTCTGCAGATGGCTCATATGTGTCACGCGACACCTTCGTCTCCAAGTGATCCTGTGTCACGCGACACATGTGGTCACTGGTACGATGTGTCATGCGACATACATGACCCATCTGCAGAGACCCTTTTTCCTTTGTAATCTATTTTAGATTGTTTGTATCAGGGATGTGGCCTCCCTAAATAATGGGCTCACAATATGTAATTCTCGTTCCATAATTAATAAGATGCATTTTATCACACTTTGTTTATTATCAATATTTGCACACACTTTGGATTTACTTGGATGTTTCTGATTGAAAGACTCGTCTATGGACGAGGCGTGTTGGGTGAACTCTCGATTCTTCCCAACACGTAACCTGACCTCCGAACTCATGTTTTCTCTCTAAACAAAAGGTTTTCAATGTTTCCTCTTAAAACGGCGTGGCGACTCCTTCTTTTCATTTAAACCGGAAATCATATAATTTCGGGCGAGCGCACATTCAGTCCTACCCAACAACTTGTGGTGGAAAGCCATACTCTTGTCCATCTACATTCTTAATAAGATACCTAAGAAAGGAATTGATAAAACTCCTTACGAATTATGTCATAATCGTAAGTCGTGTTATAAATACCTTATAGTGTGGGGGTGTCTAGCTTAGGTTGAAGTACCTAGCCAAAGCAAGTCAAGATCGGTCCAAACACAATTGACTGCATATTTATTGGATATGCAAGTAATACCTATCGACTTATAGTGCACAAGTCGGACATTCCTGATATTAATGAAAGAATGGCGATAGAATTAAGATATGTGTCTGTAGACACTAAAATTTTAATCATGAATTCATTAATTTTGATTGGTTAAAAAAGTCAAAATGTTGACTAGTCAAAAAGGTCAAAGTCCATAAAATATTTAAATGTTTTCATTTGTTAATAAATTCATAAAAATCCAAATAAAATAAATGGATAACCCATATGTTACAAAATGGACTAATTAAAGTGAAAAGTCCAATAGTGGCTCATATCTAGGGGTTACCATAATTACTTCCCCTACGGCTAGCCTATAAATAAGAGGCTATTGCAAAGGAGAAAATTACACAAAAATCCTCTGAGAATTGCTAAAGCTCTGTCGAGACATCAATTCAAGCCTTCAACATCAACAAGTCACTCGACGAAGAACACAAGCCACCGGGCCGTTCAACGTCAACGTTTTCATCAACTTCATCCAAAATCAAGCCTCCACGGCCCTTCGTCAAAGTCAGTGAGAAGATTTCAAGCCCTGTTCGAGATCAAGCCCAACAACCCTCATTAAGACCACATCGAAATTACAACGGTTTGAGTTTGAAGTCAATCCTTAAAATTCAACCTACAACAGAGAAAGAATCAGGGGATCATTACCTTGTAATTGGTAATATCTTAGAGTTGTAATCCATTTCATTTGATTATAATAGAATTTATTTATTATTCATTTAATTTCGTGTCCACGTGTTCAACGAGAAATACAAATTTTAGCATGCCTGGTAGGACGACTTTACCTCTCATCTCTCTCTCTATAAGAAGACTTAACATTCAACAATGATGGCATCGAAGCATGAAAACACTCAGGCTAGAAAGATGAAAGGTATAGTTGTTGAGGGGACATGTAGCTTGCCCATTTGTCCAATAACTCGAAGCATGTCAAGGTCGTCGGGATCTCAGGAGGGATTACGAGCGATGAAGCTTACACTGCCAAAGGTGGCCTGTCCAAAAGTAAAGGCCAAGGTTACTTCGGTGTCGAGAAGTTCTTAGAAGTATGAAGAAACCAGTTCAATGGAAACCGTTCAAAGTAAGCCGAAGTAAGCGGTCACACACATTTCACAAGCAAGTTCACAAGAGTCAAGTACCGGTTCAAGCTTGGGCTCTTATTCGGGGGCATCTAACCTACATTTTTCTCCAAAATATTATAAGTCAGCCACCTCTATCATGCATGTGATGATGGCTGATACGACTTTGGTGGAAGAACAAATTGCAACTATGGCTCAGTCTATCGAGAAATTAACCAAAGTGGGGGCTGACAAGGATTTGTAGATTGCTTCTCTTATGAACAAGTTGGAGAGACAGAACAAAACTGAGTCGGAAAAGGAAACCCTTCATCCATCAGGTCACGTTTCAAAGCATCAATTTGGAAACCATGGATGTGGTTCAAATTCAAAGCAGCCAATGGATTAGGATTTCCAGTAATCCTCACTTGGATCAATATCTATTTAGCAGTTGCAGGATATGATAGCCAGCACAATCAGAGCACAATATTGAGGTCCTACACAGAGCAGCTTTATGCATGCAAAACTGTATACGAGAAGGATCGATGTTATGAAGATGCCATCAGGATACCAACCGGCCAAGCTATAACAGTTTGATGGGAAGGGGAATTTTAGACAATATTTTGCACACTTTGTGGAGACATGCAACAATGCTGGTACAGAGGGAGACCTTCTTGCCAAACAGTTTGTACGTTCGCTAAAGGTAAGTGCATTTTACTGGTACACCGACTTAGAGCCAGAGTCATTTGACAGTTGGGCACAATTTGAGAAGGAGTTTCTGACGTGGTTTTATAGAACTTGTTGTGGAGTGAGCATGACAGAGATAACCAATACTAATCAACGGAAGGATGAACTGATAGTTGACTACATTAACATGTGGCGTGCACTAAGCCTGGATTATAAGGAGAAGATCTCAGATCATGCGGTAATTGAATTACGCGTGCAAGGTATGTATTTGGGACTTTTGTATATTCTACAAGAACTTAAACCTCAATCATACTGGCTACGAGGGCTCATGACATGGAGATAAACATTGCTGCCTATGGAGGGGGTAATGCCTTCATTCCCAAGTACAGAGAAGAAAAGAAAGAAGTGAAGAAAGTGGACAAGTTTAACAAAGGGTTCCAAGAAGCATTGGTTGTCACTACAACTCTAGTAAATATCCCTGCAAAGAGCAAGTAGAAAGGTTATAAGAAGGTTGAATAACCTCAAGAATTAGAGAAACAACACCCAACACTGAAAGAACAAGAGGAAAGAGTTTATCCCTTTCCAGATTCTGACGTTCCAGGTATTTTGGAGTATTTTCTTGAGAAAAAGGATATTCAACTTCAAAATTGTAAACGTCTCGAGGAAAGTGGGCATACAAATGTGGCAAAATATTGCAAGTACCATCGACTCGTAAGTCTTGCGACTGAAAAATGCTTTATACTTAAGGAGTTGATCATGAATCTCTCTAAGCTGGGGAAGATTGTCCTTGACAGCAAATACTCAGCTGAATCAAATTATGTCTCAATCCTCAATGATTTTGTGACTATGGAGGAACTTATTGTCAATGTTTACATGGTGTCTACATATAAAGAGGATGATTAAGACGTCAAAGAGACAGAACGGACAGAGACTTCGCGAAACTTAATGAAGTTGGGAAGTCCTAACGAAGTAGACAAGGGGAAACTTCCATCCCAACTTTGTGCCTCATGTTGCACATTAATAACGTTTACTGATAAGGACCTCTAGCTAGGCTCGAAATTGCACAACCATCCTCTATTTGTTACATGATACATCAAAGAGGAGAAAATCAATCGAATCCTCATTGATGGCGGATCAGATGTGAACATTATGCCAAAGACTACAATGAAGAATCTGGGCATATTTGTGGATGAGCTCACGAAGAGTCTTTTGATCATTCAAGGGTTTAACCAAGGAGGACAACGTGCGATTGGTATGATTCGTCTATAAATTGCGATTGGTGAACTGCAAGCAGACACATTGTTCCACGTGATTCATTCAAGGACATCATATAACTTGTTATTAGGACGGTCTTGGATACATGCTAACGGAGCAATCCTTCTACCCTTCACCAGTGCTTTGAGTTTTTAAGGGCAAAGAGATAACGGTGCTCGGTGATAATAAACCATTCACAGAGGTAGAAGCTCACTTTGCTGATGCAAAATTTTATGAAGAGTCTGAGGTGCCAGAAGAGATTCTCCCAGAAAAGAAGACTAATTCTGAAACTCTGGGAGTTAAAGAAGATCATGCCCAATCAAAGATTGTCGTCAATAAAAGTGACTCCATAACCAAGCAATTCAATAAGGGAAGATTTTCTTTAGAAGTTTCAAAGTCACTCCCGATTTTGCAATATGTCTCAAAGTCTCGTTGAAAGGATGGAAAGTCTCCATTCGTTTAACTTGTGAAGGGAAAAATGAAGAAAGTGCCGATAAAAATGAAGGATGGTGATCTCCGAAGTCTAGGGGATGGAATAATGCTCCCTCAAAGAAATAGGGAATTCCAAACCTACACTCAAAGGGTTTGTTGAAGCATCCAAACATGTGTCATAAAGCACTCAACTTCTAGAGAAGAGGACTAGTGATAGGTTTGGTCCAGAGACATATAAGTTAATGGAAGCTGCAGGATATGATATTGGGAATCCAATGCAACTCGGGGAACTAAGCCTTAAACTCATAGGTGAGAAGCAGCATAGCTTGAACGAGACACAAACAACTAGGGAATAAAATTACAGCTCCAAAGATCGGTCTCGGCTTTACTCTAAATGAGCCCATTCATGTCCCTATAAGAGGGAAGTTAAAGGTAAAAATTTTGCAATATATCACAATAGAAGAAGAGAAAGAAGAATATAATAAAGAATTTTCGACTTCAAGGAGATCTGTTTTTAACCGCATTAGAGGCTCTACCATGAGAGGAAGCGTAATCTATAGGTTAGGCCCACAAGGCTAAGTCGATACATCAAATGGACCCTTGATTTCTTCTAAATCATTGTTTGGAAGGTTAGGAGCTTAACCGTCATCATCTGAGGTAGCCTAAAGATCTTCTAGATCAGTGTTTAAGAGATTGGGACCCTAACCGCCTTTTCATACATGCGACATATTTTAGCCTCGAAGCCTGAGCAACAAGTAAAACATAAAGAAGATGAAGAGAGGCGAAGTTTGGTACCTTCTCGTATGAAGAGGAAAACGATGCTCGAAATGGCAATGATGGTACTCTCAAGGCTAGAAGAAATACCATCATATTGATGGGACAAGAGACTTCCCTAGATCGACAAGTATACAAGGAAAAAATATTATAGAAGAAAGATGATGATGAGAAAATCTATGCCTTGGTACACCACATTACTTTTGAAGAGAATGATGGCTCAGAATCTTCAAAAGAAGAAATTGATGACGCACCGCCACAATTTGAAGATGGGGGGAAACCAACGGTTGATGACCTTAAGGAACTCAACTTAGGAACGACAAAAGACCACGAACCTATCTTCATCAGTGTGAATACCCCGTCCCGATGCAACGCGCATTCGGAAGTTTGAAATAAATAATTATAAAAAGTCGGACCGAAATAGGATATTCATTTAGTGACACTCGATTTAAACCATATTAAAAATATTAATTTAAATTTTGAGAGTCGCCACGCCACTTTGATATAGCCCAAAGCTTTGAAAAAAGGCTTAAACATGTAATTGGGTTCGGGGGTCAAGTTACAACAGAAGAAGAAACGTTATCACTCCTATTGCCCGACGAATCGGTCTTTCTAGCATGTGGGGTGTTGGTTGTGTGCGGTGTTTACGGGAATAGATAGAAGAAACGGGATCATGCATAAGGAGGAGGGGAGAGAAAGAATTAATTGATGATCACACCCTAGAACCTTTGAGTTAGGCCCTCGGAAGGTGCACTAATCAACGTTCATCCTTGGGGGATTGTTGATCATGTGATAATTATAACTAAAGTGGAAGGAAAGAAATAGTTCCTAGATCCATTGGGTTTCTTGGCGAAACCCTAGATCATCCTCGGCTATTGCATATTTAAATATATTAAAACAACCCTAAATCTAGCATATATGACATAAGCAAGAAATAAAGTAATTAAAATACTAAGCATGCAAATAATAAATCTAGCATAATAATAAAGACAATAATAATAAAGACAGAAAAAATAAACAGAAGACTTACCTAATGATGGCAAGGCTTTTGGATCGAATCTATGAAGATTCGAAGAACGTGCTTGATAAAATATTTAGACTTAGAAAACTCGAGTTTAGTCTCAAGTTTTCTATGGAGGAAACCTCAAGTTTTGTCTTGAGTTTTCCGTAGAATAATTCTGTGTTCAAAGTGTGAGGCGGAGTGGGGTTTATATAGTGAAAGAAATTGGGGAGGAAAAGGTACGGAACTGATGTGGGAAAAGGGAGAAGGCCGATCGGCCAATTGTTTCCTGGCCCAAATTCTATTCTGCTTGGCCCAAATGCCTAGTATTGGTCGGCCACCATTGCTACAACTCTCGGCCATGTAGTGCAAATGTGGTGCAAATGCAAAAGGCCATTTGTATAATAAATATTATTCGTTTCGTCCCGCTATTTTGCAGTCGCACTTTGGCCGCTTTAATGACTTCTTTTGCAATTCGCTCTTTAGGATTTTATCTTTCATTTAATCCCAGGAATTTTTATATATCAAATTCGTCCCAAATTTCCATATTTCCTGTTTAGTCCCTGAATTCTCCAATATTTCCTATTTGGTCCAAAAGCTCCCAAATGCCAGTTTAGTCCCAGATTTTCCCGAATTGCACTTCAGTCCCTGTACTCATTAAAACACTTTTTTCGGACCGGGTACTAACAGTAGCCCCTCGGCGACGCTTCTTGTAAGACAAGTAGGGTCGACGATAAAAAATAGGATCCGTCCTGAAAAAAGGGATTTCAGGAGGTGAAATGGTGAGCTTGCGGATGCAAGGGTTGGACTCGAGCTGAGTCGCAAAAAAGATGACCAGGTAGGTCAAGCGGCTGGACCCACGTCGGGCTACCTACGTATCTCAAAAGGAATCAAGCCAAGTCGTAGTTCAAAAGAGTGGGCGTTTTTAATACCCGAGAATGGCGGATGTGTGGCGTCAAGGATACGTGACTGCACGGGAGTCACCAAAAGATTTGACTGTCCGGGGAGTCACCCAAAGATTTGACTGTACGGGGAGTCACCCAAAGATTTGACTGTACGGGGAGTCACCCAAAGATTTGATCGTACGGGAGTCACCCAAAGATTTGATCGTACGGGAGTCACCCAAAGATTTGACTGTCCGGAGTCACCCAAAGATTTGATCCGTAGGGGAGTCACCCAAAGATTTGACTGTCCGGGGAGTCACCCAAAGATTTGACTGTACGGGGAGTCACCCAAAGATTTGACTGTACGGGGAGTCACCCAAAGATTTGACTGTCCGGGGAGTCACCCAAAGATTTGACTGTACGGGGAGTCACCCAAAGATTTGACTGTACGGGGAGTCACCCAAAGATTTGACTGTCCGGGGAGTCACCCAAAGATTTGTGAGAGTTTGACTTCTGCGGGAGTCACCCAAAGATTTGACTGTACGGGGAGTCACCCAAAGATTTGACTGTACGGGGAGTCACCCAAAGATTTGTGAGAGTTTGACTTCTGCGGGAGTCACCCCTCGTGAAAATTTGGATTCGTGGCTGCCGGAGGACTTAGGCCACTAATGAGGAATAGCTGTGTGAATTGATTGGGATTACTATGGCTTCCCGAGCCGAAGAACCAAGCGATTAAGGCTTAGAGAGGAGTCTTGTCTCCTAGGCTTAAGGCTAGGGTTTAGAGAAATTTTTGTTACCTAGGCTTAGGGCTAGGGTTTAGAGAAATTTTTGTTACCTAGGCTTAGGGCTAGGGTTTAGAGAGGTATTTGTCATCTAGGCTTGAGGCTAGGGTTTAGAGAAATTTTTGTTACCTAGGCTTAGGGCTAGGGTTTAGAAAGATTTTTGTCACCTAGACTTGCTTGAGGCTAGGGTTTAGAAAGATTTCTGTTACCTAGGCTTGAGGCTAGGATTTAGAGAGGAGATTTGTCATCTAGGCTTGAGGCTAGGGTTTAGAGAAATTTTTGTTACCTAGGCTTAGGGCTAGGGTTTAGAGAGGTATTTGTCATCTAGGCTTGAGGCTAGGGTTTAGAGAAATTTTTGTTACCTAGGCTTAGGGCTAGGGTTTAGAGAGGTATTTGTTACCTAGGCTTGGAGCTAGGGTTTTACATTTGCGGTAAGTCTGAACAAGGCAGTTTGAGCAGAAAGGTTATGGTTTAAACTAGGCGAGGCCGAGAAGATGGGATTAGGTAAGTTTGATGTCCAGAGATAAGGACCGAGTCATCTTGAGAGAGAGGCGTCTTTGATAGACTTAAAGAGTTTGAAAATTTGTGGAGACCAAAGAGTGATTTTGTAAACAAGGTACCCAGGAGGACAGTATTTTGAAAGCATGTTTATTTGATAAAGAGGCCTTATGATTAATCATGTTTCTAACTAACTCAAAGAGTTTGCCACATGCTGATCTTGATGACAAGGGATGCCCTTCATGCTAGATATGACTTTATGGGAGCTCCGATTTTTGTTAGAGCATATAGTCGACCCATTTTTGTTGAGGGGAGCCCCAATGTTTGATGAAGTGACCTTGGCGAAGTCCTAGTTGATGATGAATGGCGAAGCCCCAGTTGATGATGCAAAGCAAACCTGAAGGGAATCTGGTAAAGAGAGCCTGAGAGAATAGCTTAACAAAAGCCCCAGCTTGGAGGGATTCGATGTATCCCTATTGCAGATAGAGTCATCTTGAGAGTCACAGAGGCGACCCATCGTTTCGAACAACAATCCATCAGTCGTTTGGACAAGACTCAGAAATGTATACGTGCAGGGGCGCATTTTTTCGAAGGTGGGAATGGATCCCGAATTCGTGTATGATACTTTCGCTTTTGGGTTTGACTCTTTTGGGAGAGTATAAGCATCACAAGGTGTGGAAAAATGTATGGAAGCCCCTGCAGACAGAAAGACAGTGTTTGGCTCTATTTTCCTATGATGTAGAAAAAGAAGACTTGTCGAGACATTTGAAGAATTTATTTTATTTAGAATTACATCTTGATTGCTCGTGAATGGACCTCACTGATTGGTTTATCAAATTCCAATTATATAAGTAAACAAATAATGACTGCTTTGATTAGAAGCTGGAATAAGAGAGAGAATTGATTGATGGTGAAATCTGGCTCGACTTTTAGAAGGAGAAGGATGTTCCGTTGTTGCTTGCTGCTCTGGGCTGTTCGGTGGTAATTGTGGTGCGGGCTGCCGCTGCATTGATCTTCTTTATGGGAAAGAGTGAAAAAGATTGGGGTGGAAGAAAAGGTGGGAATTGACTGATTATAACCCAAAGATTTTTTCATTCCTTCAAGTGAAGATTCTTTGTTCCTTCGTTCTCGCAAGCCGAGGGGAGTAGTCCCTGGCGCGTGTCTCCTTGCTTTTACCGGAGTGCCGCTGAGAGGCACGGATGCGAAGCCCCAGTGAGACTTTTGCAGACAGTGTTTGAGGAGTCGAATGAACGAATTTCAAGAATAGGACAAGTTCCCAAACTTTTGAGAGAATATGTAATATGCTCACGTAGGATAACAAGTGACTCAAAAATCTGAATATGCATTTCTTTTAAATAATCTTTTGAGAATTCCATTCGGTAGCGGTTGTAGCTGGGTTTTGGATTGCGATCGATCATTAGGTGATGATTAACATGACCTCTTAAAGTGAGAGGTCGGCTGGGCCATTTGCTGAGAGGTTGGCTTGAGGGATGTGTTTGGAATTTCTAAGGTGAAGGGATTTTCTTGTTGCTGCTTCTTCAGAACCTCTAAGAGTGAGGTTAACTTTGATTTTGGCAAGGTCAAGGGTGGTGATGGAATCCTCTAAAAGTGAGAGGATGGACTTTGGAATGGGTTTATGGGATTTGTCCAAGAGGGAATCTTTATTGCTTCTTCTCGCGAGTTTGTTGTGATTTCAGCAGGTAACTTGATCACGATAGTACCTTCACTCGATGTCTCGTTTTCACAACCTTTGCGATGGGAGGTTCACTTCGGGGTGATGAAGTTTTTTTTTTTTTTTTTTTAAACACCCTCTTATCGAGAAAAGCCTTTGGATTTGTTTGCTCGCGATAGCCCCTAGTGTATGCCTCAGGATGGTTTTACCTTTTCCCTCTTGGTCTTGGAGGTGGTCTCTTCTTTTGTGAGTCGAGGGAGCCCCTTGTCTGAATTTCTTTTGCATTCCGCCTTTCTTGAGCTTGGAGGTGATTACTTCCTTTGTGAGTCGAGGGAGCCCCTAGTATGGCCTTCTTCCTTAGGGTCTCAAAACTTGTCGATCTTGAAATGAAAGGGTATTATTTAGTGAGGATAAGGTTATGGCTTCCTATGGTGAGAGGTTTAAGCTTCAATCGCTACTGGATAGCATTCTCAAAAGAGTATTTAAAATAAATGCAAACTCAATTAACCGACTTATTAAGTAAGGCAGAATATATTCGGACCATAAGAAAGATATGTGAGCATATTCAATGAAAGCTTATCGATCGAATGGAAAATCAGAGGAGACGCGAGATTGGGGGGTTGGTGAGCCCCAAGTTGATATTCATGCAGCACTTGTGAAGGATAGGAACAACTCCTTGCATTTTCTTTAAATTGCAGTGGCGTGAGCAGCTATTTTCTGATGATGAGGAACAACGGTCTTTGTGCTTGTCTTGACCATATGGAAAGGAGGTCAAGTTGGGGAGAGTGTATGAAAAGTGTATGGTGGAGTATGGAGAGAGTGTATGGAGATGGTGTATGGAGATGGTGTATGGAGATGGTGTGTATGGAGATGGTGTATAGAGATGGTGTATGGAGATGATGTATAGAGATGGTGTATAGAGATGGTGTGTATGAAGAAGGAACGGTGAGTTGTTTACTCCAATCAAAGCATTCATTCAGTGTTTACTTTATTAGCCGGTGAGTTTATCAGTGAGATTAGCAACCAAGTGATAATTATAAATAAAACAATTCTTCTTGAAAGTAATGCGAGATTATGTCTCAAGTCTAGAGAGAAAAGAAAGAAAGACTCTTTTATTATTGAAGCAACTAATCTAAAGTGGACATTACATGTCAATGCCCAAAGACACACTAGAACCTACAAGACTGAATGAATCTAAATCCTTCCTTGAAGTACGAGGGCTTCTTCATCCATGAGGCCTTGGGTCTTCCCTTGGTTGATCAATCTTTGAATTGAGCGTTTCAGTTGCACACATTTGTCAGTGGTATGCCCAGCGTACTTGTGGTATCTGCAAAACTTGGATGTATCTAAGTCTTCCTTTGGGTTAATAGGCTTGTAGTTCTCGAGCGGCTCGATCAAATTCTTTTCCACCAAAATGTCGAAGAACTCACCCACAGGCATTCCTAAGTCATCAAAATGTTCCTTGTTGATCTTCTTCTCGGGTATTGATGCCTTTAGTTGGTTGGTAGCCACAGCAGGCATCCTGAATGAGAAATTCTGATGTGTAGGACCATAAGGGGAACCATAAGCATGTGGATGATAGGGACCCCGGAATTGAATAGGGGGAGGAACTCTTCTCAAGTATTCTTGAATGTAAGACAAATGGTGCTGCTCAATTTCATGCATGTCTTTGAGGAGGTTGATCACTCCCAACCTCATGTTTGAGACTTATTTGAGGGCTTCAATGCTTTTCTCCAGAGACATGATGTAGAATTCTATAAGAACATACGGCAGAGTCAAACCAATGAGTTGAATTAGATTCATAATTAATCTTAAGGCATCTCTCGAGAAAATAGTTGATCTCCACAATTTGAGAGTTTGACCGGCTGAAGTTGCCTACGTAACCCTTACCATTTAAGGTACGAGTCTCAGTCACCGTAGTTCGAGGGCCCCGATTGATGATACAACCAGGGTTAAGTTTAGGGAAAGAGAGAGGATGAATGTAAAAGAGTCCGTTTGGTGAAAAAGGAGAGAAAGATGACTCGATCCTTGGTCAAATACAAGTGAGGGTGTTCTAGATGAGCTAATCGGACTTGGTAAGTTGGCTTAGGTAGGCCCTAGATGGTGGTTTGATCTATATGGGTCGAGAGAGGTTTGATCTAGGTGGGTCTTTGGGTGAAGGGTGCTAGAGATAAAGGATCTAAACTATGGATGGTTTCAAGACTAAGGGAGCAGTAGATTTGGATGAGAGGTAGAACTTTGAAGGGTCCTAACTTGAAGGATGTAGACCGTGGGTGGTCAAAGGTAGAGGAATGGACCATGGATGGTCCAAGAGACTAGGGGTGGACCTCGAAGAGTCTCAGGTGGAAAGGTGGACCTTTAATGGTCCTAGATAGAGAGAGTGGACCTCGAAGGGTCCTAAATTGAGGAGTGGACCTTGAAGGGTCCAAGAGAAGAAGAGCGGACCTTGAACGGTCCAAGATATGAGGAGTGTGGACCTTGAAGGGTCCAAGAGATGAGGAGTGGACCTTAAAGGGTCCAAGAGAAGAGGAGTGGACCTTAAAGGGTCCAAGAGAAGAGGAGCGGACCTTGAAGGGTCCAAGAGAAGAGGAGCGGACTTTGAAGGGTCCAAGATATGAGGAATGGACCTTGAAAGGTCCAAGAGATGAGGAGTGGACCTTGAACGGTCCAAGATAAGAGGAGTGGACCTTGAAGGGTCCAAGAGAAGAGGAGCGGACCTTGAAGGGTCCAAGAGAAGAGGAGCGGACTTTGAAGGGTCCAAGATATGAGGAATGGACCTTGAAAGGTCCAAGAGATGAGGAGTGGACCTTGAACGGTCCAAGATAAGAGGAGTGGACCTTGAAGGGTCCAAGAGAAGAGGAGCGGACCTTGAAGGGTCCAAGAGAAGAGGAGCGGACCTTGAACGGTCCAAGAGAAGAGGAACGGACCTTGAACGGTCCAAGATAAGAGGAGCGGACCTTGAACGGTCCAAGATATGAGGAGTGGACCTTGAACGGTCCAAGAGAAGAGGAGCGGACCTTGAACGGTCCAAGATAAGAGGAGCGGACCTTGAACGGTCCAAGATATGAGGAGTGGACCTTGAACGGTCCAAGATAAGAGGAGCGGACCTTGAACGGTCCAAGAGAAGAGGAGCGGACCTTGAACGGTCCAAGATAAGAGGAGCGGACCTTGAACGGTCCAAGATATGAGGAGTGGACCTTGAACGGTCCAAGATAAGAGGAGCGGACCTTGAAGGGTCCAAGAGAAGAGGAGCGGACCTTGAACGGTCCAAGAGAAGAGGAGCGGACCTTGAACGGTCCAAGATAAGAGGAGCGGACCTTGAACGGTCCAAGAGAAGAGGAGCGGACCTTGAACGGTCCAAGATAAGAGGAGCGGACCTTGAACGGTCCAAGATATGAGGAGTGGACCTTGAACGGTCCAAGAGAAGAGGAGCGGACCTTGAACGGTCCAAGATAAGAGGAGCGGACCTTGAACGGTCCAAGATATGAGGAGTGGACCTTGAACGGTCCAAGATAAGAGGAGCGGACCTTGAAGGGTCCAAGAGAAGAGGAGCGGACCTTGAACGGTCCAAGAGAAGAGGAGCGGACCTTGAACGGTCCAAGATAAGAGGAGCGGACCTTGAACGGTCCAAGATATGAGGAGTGGACCTTGAACGGTCCAAGAGAAAAGGAGCGGACCTTGAACGGTCCAAGATAAGAGGAGCGGACCTTGAACGGTCCAAGATATGAGGAGTGGACCTTGAACGGTCCAAGATATGAGGAGAGGACCTTGAACGGTCCAAGATGAGAGGAGTGGACCTTGAAGGGTCCAAGATAAGAGGAGCGGACCTTGAACGGTCCAAGATATGAGAAGTGGACCTTGAATGGTCCAAGATTGGGAGAGTGGACATAGTATAGGAAGAGCCCCACGAAGGGTCAAAGAGTGGACCTTGAACGGTCCAAGATAGAGAGACTGATCCTAGAGCGGTCCGCAGTAGATGGTGTGGGCCTTGAAGGGTCCAAGAAGTAAAGAGCGAACCTCGGAGGGTCCTAGAAATGGAGAGTGGACCTCGGAGGGTCCTAGAAGTAAAGAGCGGACCTCGGAGGGTCCTAGAAATAAGGAGTGGACCTCGGAGGGTCCTAGAAATGAGGAGCGGACCTCGGAGGGTCCTAGAAATGAGGAGCGGACCTCGGAGGGTCCTAGAAATGAAGAGCGGACCTCGGAGGGTCCTAGAAATGAGGAGCGGACCTCGAAGGGTCCTAGAAATGAGGAACAGACCTCGAAGGGTCCTAGCGGACCTCGAAGGGTCCTAGAAATGAAGAGTGGACCTCGGAGGGTCCTAGAAATGAAGAGCGGACCTCAGAGGGTCCTAGAAATGAGGAGCAGACCTCGAAGGGTCCTAGCGGACCTCGAAGGGTCCTAGAAATGAAGAGTGGACCTCGGAGGGTCCTAGAAATGAGGAGCGGACCTCGGAGGGTCCTAGAAACGAGGAGCGGACCTTGGAGGGTCCTAAAAATGAAGAGCGGACCTCAGAGGGTCCTAGAAATGAGGAGCAGACCTCGAAGGGTCCTAGCGGACCTCGAAGGGTCCTAGAAATGAAGAGTGGACCTCGGAGGGTCCTAGAAATGAGGAGCGGACCTCGGAGGGTCCTAGAAACGAGGAGCGGACCTTGGAGGGTCCTAAAAATGAAGAGCGGACCTCAGAGGGTCCTAGAAACGAGGAGCGGACCTCGGAGGGTCCTAGAAATAAGGAGCGGACCTCGGAGGGTCCTAGAAATGAGGGACGGACCTCGGAGGGTCCTAGAAATGGGGGATAGTTAAGCACTTTATTTACAAAAAGGCCCTCTATTTTTTATAGAACCTACACATGGTTGGAAGGGATACCCCTTTTTCGCAACTAACTAAAGGTCCTAAAGTGGTGGATCCTAACGACTAACCGTCTCATATAGACATTTAATATGATATATATGGGAAGTACTACAGACCTATGATAAGACAAGATCTAGCATTCAAACTTTACATGGTACGTCCTTTAAAAGGAAAATCAATTTTTAGTGCCTTTATAGATCTTGACTTACCATTGATTCGTAGTGACTTAACATAAAGACCTTATTAATTGTCTACATAAAAAAGCTAGTCAAACCAACCGGTCACATGGAGTGTATTCCTAGAAAAGTGGGTGACGCAAGGGTTAGGTTTTAGGCTCCCACCGTGCAGCCGAAGCGCACTGATGAGTGGATGGCCAAGTGAGACTCGGAAGGGAGGCGACATGATCACCACACTTCCCGCACTTTGGCTTCTCCGAAGGGTAAAAGGGTGTCTGTGCAGTGTGACACGGACTCTAGTGGTAGTGTGAGGTAGAGAAGTCTAATTCTTTTTAGAGAAAAAAGAGAAAGATTTTTTTATTTACATGAAATGCATGCATGCAAGGCAACAGTTAAGAGTAAAGAAAATAAAAAGAAAGCGAAAAATATAACACCATACAAGAAAACGAAAGTCTGACCCACTTAGTTTGAAAAGATTTCAAAACAGTCCCCAGCAGAGTCGCCACTGTGAATACCCCGTCCCGATGCAACGCGCATTCGGAAGTTTGAAATAAATAATTATAAAAAGTCGGACCGAAATAGGATATTCATTTAGTGACACTCGATTTAAACCATATTAAAAATATTAATTTAAATTTTGAGAGTCGCCACGCCACTTTGATATAGCCCAAAGCTTTGAAAAAAGGCTTAAACATGTAATTGGGTTCGGGGGTCAAGTTACAACAGAAGAAGAAACGTTATCACTCCTATTGCCCGACGAATCGGTCTTTCTAGCATGTGGGGTGTTGGTTGTGTGCGGTGTTTACGGGAATAGATAGAAGAAACGGGATCATGCATAAGGAGGAGGGGAGAGAAAGAATTAATTGATGATCACACCCTAGAACCTTTGAGTTAGGCCCTCGGAAGGTGCACTAATCAACGTTCATCCTTGGGGGATTGTTGATCATGTGATAATTATAACTAAAGTGGAAGGAAAGAAATAGTTCCTAGATCCATTGGGTTTCTTGGCGAAACCCTAGATCATCCTCGGCTATTGCATATTTAAATATATTAAAACAACCCTAAATCTAGCATATATGACATAAGCAAGAAATAAAGTAATTAAAATACTAAGCATGCAAATAATAAATCTAGCATAATAATAAAGACAATAATAATAAAGACAGAAAAAATAAACAGAAGACTTACCTAATGATGGCAAGGCTTTTGGATCGAATCTATGAAGATTCGAAGAACGTGCTTGATAAAATATTTAGACTTAGAAAACTCGAGTTTAGTCTCAAGTTTTCTATGGAGGAAACCTCAAGTTTTGTCTTGAGTTTTCCGTAGAATAATTCTGTGTTCAAAGTGTGAGGCGGAGTGGGGTTTATATAGTGAAAGAAATTGGGGAGGAAAAGGTACGGAACTGATGTGGGAAAAGGGAGAAGGCCGATCGGCCAATTGTTTCCTGGCCCAAATTCTATTCTGCTTGGCCCAAATGCCTAGTATTGGTCGGCCACCATTGCTACAACTCTCGGCCATGTAGTGCAAATGTGGTGCAAATGCAAAAGGCCATTTGTATAATAAATATTATTCGTTTCGTCCCGCTATTTTGCAGTCGCACTTTGGCCGCTTTAATGACTTCTTTTGCAATTCGCTCTTTAGGATTTTATCTTTCATTTAATCCCAGGAATTTTTATATATCAAATTCGTCCCAAATTTCCATATTTCCTGTTTAGTCCCTGAATTCTCCAATATTTCCTATTTGGTCCAAAAGCTCCCAAATGCCAGTTTAGTCCCAGATTTTCCCGAATTGCACTTCAGTCCCTGTACTCATTAAAACACTTTTTTCGGACCGGGTACTAACAATCAGTGCTCACTTGGATCATGTGGAAAAAGAAAAATACTTCGCATTGTTGATTGAATTTAAAGATGTTTTTGCATAGACTACAAGGAAATGTCTGGACTTGACCCCAAGGTAGTTGAACATTCTCTCTGAATTGATGGCGAAAATAGAAGAGGAAATCAATAAGTTGATTGAGACTGGATTTATCAAATAAGTCAAAAACCCTACTTGGATTGCGAGCATCGTCCCTGTGATGAAAAATAATGGGCAGATACGCATTTGTGTAGACTTTCGTGATTTAAATTTTGCTTTATCTAAGGATGACTTCCCATTACCCATCATCGAGCTCATGGTAGATGCCACTATAGGACATTAAGTTTTATCATTCATGGATGGTTGTGTAGGGTACAAACAAATACGAATGTCACCCGCAGATGAGGAAAAGACTGCATTTTGCACACCAAAAGGGATCTACTGTTACAAAGTGATGCCCTTCGAGTTGAAGAACGCCGGAGCTACTTATCAATGAGCCATGTAGAAAATATTTGATGATATGCTTCACAATATAGTATAATGTTATGTGGATGATCTAGTGGTAAAGTCAAGAAAGAAGGAAGATCATCTTGAAGATTGTGTACGGTCTTTACTCAAATGAGAAGGCACAATCTTAAGATTAACCTCGCCAAGTGTGCCTTTGGTGTTTCTTCGGGGAAGTTCCTTAGGTTCATTGAAAAACATTGTGGGATGAAGTCGATACATCCAAGATTGAAGCAATACAGAACATGCCAGCACCTCAAAATGTGTAAGAACTTCAAAGCCTTCAAGGATCTCTCTCGTGCATTCGGTGGTTCATATCTAATTTGTCTGGAAGGTGTCATCCATTCAATAATATTATGAAGAAAGATGTATCCTTTGTATGGGATCATGCCTGCCAAAATGCTTTGGATATCATAAAGAAGTACTTACTAAATCCTCCTATCTTAGGGGCACCAATCCTTAGAAAACCGTTGGTGTTGTACATTGTTGCGCAAGAAGAATCTCTGGGAGCTATGCTAGCTCAGTATACTGAAGAAAATAAGGGGAGAACATTGTATTACTTAATTCTAAGGCTAACATAAACAGAGGTAAGGTACAAACCAATCAAGAAGACCTGTTTAGCATTAGTGTTTGCCTCTTAAAAGTAGAGGCATTGCTTTCTTGCTCATACATTATACTTGATTGCTAAGGATGATCCTCCCAAGTATGACATGGCTAAAACAGTTTTGTTGGGACATTTAGCAAGTTGGTCAATCTTTTTCAATGAGTTTGAGATCACATATATACCTCGAAAAGAAATTAAAGGATAAGCGCTAGCAGATTTCCTGGCAGACCACCCAATACTTGCTGATTGTGAAATTTCCGATGAACTCTCTGATGATGAAGTGTTCTATATAGGTACAGTTTCATTTTGGATGATGTTCTTCAATGCATCAACTCAATCAGATGGCGCAGGTGTGGGTGTCATGTTTGTATCTCCTCAAAAACAAATTTTTCCATATGCCTTCGTGTTGAGATAATTTTTTTCAAACAATGTGGCCGAGTACCAAGCATTGGTTATCAACCTCCAAATGGCATCTGAATTGGAGATAGCAAGCTTATAAGTCTATGGTGATTCATAATTGGTGGTCATTCAAGTCTTGAAAGAGTATGAGGTCAAGAAAGAAGACTTAGTACCATACGCCAAGTATGCTGCTCACTTGATGACGACATTTGAAAGTATAACTTTAGAGCACATTCCAAGAAGTGAGAATTGTATTACAGATGCCTTGGCAAAACTGGCTATAGCTTTAGAGCTATTGAATGATGAGCCAGAAAGAGTTCCATTATGTCAACGATGGGTCTTGCCACAACTTATTGAGTATGACCTAAGTGGACATTGTTTCAGTTAAATAACTACGAGCGAAGATTGGAGAATCCCTATCATCGATTACCTGGAGGACAAAAAGTGGCCAAGTGAACCACGTCACAAAACGGACATCCGTCGATGAGCACCAAGATTCATTCACTACAAGGTGACTCTATTTCGTCGGTCATTTGAGGGCATCTTCCTTTGATGCCAGGGGGATTAAGAGGCAGTCCAATCAATGGAAGTGGCGCACTTTGGAATATGTGGAGCTCACCAGTCTGGACCAAAACTCCACTTCTGCATAAAGAGGATGGGATACTACTGGCCAACGATGGTTAAAGACTGCATTGAGTATGCAAAAATATGTCAAGCTTGTCAATTTCACGCGAACTTCATTCACCAACCTCCAGAGCCTCTATAACCTACTGTGGCATCATGGCCATTTGATGCATGGGGGTTAGACGTGGTCGGACCACTACCTAAGTCATCCGATAGTCACATACATTCTGCCAGCTACCGATTATTTTTCAATATGGGTAGAAGATATACCGCTGAAGGATATCAAGAAAGAAATAGTAGTCAGTTTCATAAAGTCCAACCTTATATTCCGATATGGTGTGCCAAGGTATATCATCACTGAAAAAGGGAAGCCTTTTGACAATACCCTCGTAGACCAGCTTTTTGCTAAGTTTAAATTTAAGTAGCATAATTCATTAATGTACTATGCTCCAGTTAACGGCCTCGCGGAAGCCTTCAATAAGACCATGTGCAACTTGTTAAAGAAAGAGGTTGTAAAGTCAAAACGTGATTGGCACGAGAGGATATGGGAAGCTCTTCTTTGGGCATAAAGAACCACATATCGTTCTCAAACACAAGAGACTCCATATTTACTTGTCTATGGTGTTGAAGCAGTCTTGCCACTTGAGCAACAAATACCTTCTTTGAGGATAGCCATTCAAGAAGGTCTAACCACCGAAGAGAATGCTCGACTTCATCTTGAAGATTTGGAGGCATTGGATGGGAAATTACTTGAAGCTCAACAACAACTTGAATTCTATCAAGCTCGCTTGACAAGAGCCTTTAACAAGAAGGTTCGACCTACATCATTTCAAGTAGGAGACTTAGTGCTCCCAGTTAGAAGACCAATCATTATAACACACCGAATTACCTTGTGAAGGAGGTTTACACCAATGGAGCTTACAAAATCATTGATCAAGATGGAGTCAGAATCGGTTCGATCAATGTAAAATTCCTGAAGCAGTATTTCCCTTGGAGTCGTAGCATGCTCCTGACCCGCACAAACTTAAACTGCTAAAGGCATAAAAAAAATAGAAAAGAAAAACCTTCTTCTTTTTCTTGTTTGAAATACGTTATTACTTGATCCCATTTCGGGTACGTAGACAACTTGGACTCTTTTTCCTAGTACATTCTCCCAAAAAAAACCCATCTTCTTTTTTATTGTTTGAACTACGTTATTACTTGAACCCATTTCGGGTATGTAGGCAGATTAGATTCTTTTTTCAATTACAGTCTATATATTTCTCTCTCTATATATATATATATAGTGCGAAGGAAACAGAGCAAACAGACAAGAACCAAAGAGTTTTTATTTTATAGCAAAATATGGTTGAACCATTACAAATAGTAAGTGAGAACACAATGAAGTACTAAACACAAGAGGTCAATAAATCAATTTCTAAGACATACAAACAAGCATACTGATGTCTTTATAATCATCCTCTAACAGACTCTTCAGAGTCTCCAACTTCAAAACATCCGCTTCAGAAATGGCTGGGGTCTACTTTATCTTTTCATATTTAGATTTGAGGTTGGATACAATTGAAATTACCCGATCCGGTGCGTGGGCATCGTCTTGCATTTTTTTGAAAGTATTTATAGTCGCCACGCCATTTTGATTATGCCCAAAACATTGAGAAAAGGCCTTTTTTGTTGTGTGATGAGATTTTTAGTTCGGAGGTCAGGTTACGCCTCGGAAAGAAATATTTTGAGCTCACCCGAGTCGCCTCGTATACACGAGTCTTTCTGTACCCTTCTTTCTTTAAAAGTTATGTGTGTGTGTGTGTTTAAAAATGTATTTGAAAATGATGTCTACATTGCAAATGATGTATTTAAACAGAAATATTTAAATACTTGAAATTAATGCAGTTTAAATGAGATTCGGAAGGAGATCGTACCAATGTTTGGTTTGTGTCTATCTTCCTCAGGGGAACATGTCTGGTTGAGGGTGTTTTAAAGAGGAGAGAGGTTTTGCCCTCACTAATGGCAAAATCTCCCCTAAATAACTCTCGGTATCACACTCAGGGGATCTAAAGAGGAGATAAATTATGCACTCACTTGGGCAGAACCTTCCATAATTAGCACTTGTTCACACTCGTTTGGACTCGCGGGTTTGGACAGGTTTGAGCCGTTTGGGTTTTTGGAGTTTGGCTGGGGATGAATAGGGCTTGTGGGACATCGGGAGGTCAATTAGGACGGACCGGGATCACCTTGGGAGGGCTTCAGAGCACCTCAGGATGGCTCAGGAGCGCCTCTGGATGGCTCGGGAGGCCTCGAGAACGACCGAAAGGGCTTAGAATGTTGCTAGAAGGCTGTAGGGAGGTTGGGAGAAGTGAAGGTGTGAGTAAAATGGGCTGGGGTGCCCTCTATTTATAAGAGGATAAAACTTGCAAAAGTGTCCGTACGGACACTTCTTCAATCAGAAGAAATTTTGGTTTTCCGGGATTTGAGGGAATATTGGGGATTTTGGAAGAATTTTGGGAGATTTTGGCGTGTTGACATGAGTGTCCGTACAAACATGTATGCAAGTTGATGTATTTTTGCATTTTTGTCATTTCCTGCCATGTCCTTGAATTCCCTTTTATCCCTGAAAGGTCCTCCTCCGGTTTGGGCTGGTCTATTTGGACCTTTTGGACGTTACGGATCTTCGGGATCACGAAAGCATGAATCCTCGGTGTTTCCCGTATGCTCGAATGGAGAGCGGTCCTGATTGGGGTACTTACAGAAGCCCCTCGGTGATGTCACTTTATGAAGGAAGTGGGGTCGTCGATAAAAATAAGAATCCCGATCTGGATCGCTTGTCGGGTGAGAGAAGATGACCATGTCAGTCGGATGCCTGGACCCTTTGGTAGAATTCCTACATATCCCTAGTGGGAATCAAGCCTGATCGTAGTTCATGTGTGATCGTGTTGGTCGGATGGCTGGATCCTTTGGTAGGATTCCTACGTATCCCGAGTGGGAATCAAGCCTGATCGTAGTTCGTGCGAGAGGGCAATTTTGAGGGGCCTCAACCTGTGGGGAACTATTTGTAGGCGTTCGTCCTAAGTTGAGACTATTCTGAGGCATCTGGACCTGAGATAAGGAGGACGTGGTGGCGCCTCTGGGATGAGATAGTGAGGACATGGTGGCGCCTCTGACTGAGATAATGAGGGCGTGGAGCCGCCTCTGGATGAGATTATGGAAGGCATTTGTGCACTGAGATGAAAGATTTTGTGCCTTAAGATGAAGGCGTTTGTGCTGAGAGATGAAGGCGTTTGTGCCTTGAAATGAAGGCATTTGTGCCCTGAGTGAAATTTTAGAAGGCGTTCGTTCCTTGAGATAGGCGTTTGTGCCCTGAGATGAAGGCATTTGTGCCTTCAAATGAAGGCATTTGTGCCCTGAGTGAGATTTTGGAAGGAGTTCGTGCCTTGAGATAAAGGCATTTGTGCCCTGAGTGAGATTTTGGAAGGCATTCGTGCCTTGAGATGAAGGCTTTGTGCCCTGAGATGAAGGCGCTTGTGCCATAAGTGAGATTTTGGAAGGCGTTCGTGCCTTGAGATGAAGGCGTTTATGCCCTGAGTGATATTTTGGAGGCATTCGTGCCTTGAGATGATGGCGTTTGTGCCTTGAGTGAGATTTTGGAAGGCATTCGTGCCTTGAGATTAAGGCGTTTGTGCCTTGAGATGAAGGCGTTTGTGCCTTGAAATGAAGGCATTTGTGCCCTAAGGGAGATTTTGGAAGGCGTTCATGCCTTGAGATGAAGGCGTTTGTACCCTGAGATGAAGGCGTTTGTGCCTTGAAATAAAGGCGTTTGTGCCCTGAGTGAGATTTTGGAAGGCATTCGTGCCTTGAGATGAAGGCATTTGTGCCTTGAGATGAAGGCGTTTGTGCTTTGAAATGAAGGCATTTGTGCCCTGAAATGAAGGCGTTTATGCCTTAATTGAGACATTGGAAGGCATTTGTGCCTTGAGATGATGGCGTTTGTGCCTTGGGATGAAGGCGTTTGTGCCTTGGGTGCCGGACTTATGATGACGGCTGTAATTTGTCTGCTGGGAATATGTATTCTCTATACGGGCTGACAATGATTGCCGTTTGACTTTTGTCCGCTGGGGAAAAATTCGGGCTTACACTGTTTGTCGAGGAAATGATTCGTTACACGGGCTTACAATGATTGCCATTTGACTTTTGTCCGCTGGGGAAAAGGGGGTTTGGGCTTACACTGATGGCCGATGTTATTTTGCTGTATTAGTTGGGGCGAGATCCGGGCTTACGATGACGGCCGGTGAAATGGATTCGGGCTTATGTATGACGACCGATGAAAAGGATTCAGGCTTACGTATGATGGCCGATGAAAAGGATTCGAGCTTACGTATGATGACCGATGAAAAGGATTCGGGCTTACGTGTGACGGCCGATGAATGATTTTGTTGGTTTAGGGACCAAAATGCATGAATTATGCTGGAAATGGTTTTTGGACAGCCAAGGGTAAAGTTTGTAAGGGCAAAAAGGGGAATTACCTGAGCTTGCAAAGATGTCCTCACGGACATATCTTGCATGCAAAGAGGTCCGTACGGACATGTATGAAAATATGATGTTTTTTAAACAGAATCAGTTTCAGAACAACGCCATTCCACCCCATATTTTAGTTTCCAGACGAGGTAAAAGAGAGAAAGAGAGAAGAAAATCCCATTTTCGAGCCTTGTTTTTTCGAGAAAATCTTTCCAAATCACTAGAATGTTATCATGGTGGAAGGATTGAGGCAAGGTCGTCGTTAAAGGGGCCGAGAGGCCGTGGAGAGGAGGTTGGATTTACAAAGAAATTCCTCCTCCTACACACCTTCAACAATGAATTTGGATGAGTTGTATCCTGATACAGATGTACACAACTTGAGGGGGAAAGCGAATGTGGAGGTAAGAAATCAAATTTTGTCTTTGATTCTTATTCGAATGATGTATGCTAGATTTAGGGTTTTGGTTCTTACAAATTTGGGGCTTTTGTTGTTGCCAAGATCAAGTTGTGAAATTGATGTTGATTTGTTGAAATTGAATGTGTATGGATTGTGGGTATGTGATTTTTGTCCAAAAATGTGGAGTTTAGCTCTTATTTGTGAAAATAAAGTGCCTCTCCTTGAAATGCATGCTTTGGTGACTTGTACCTTGGTGGTATTTTGTATTTACATGATTTCTTTGTTAAAAAAATTGCCGTGTAGGAATGGTCTTTTTGTTGTAAAATTGCCGTGTAGGAACAGACATTTATGTTGAAAATGTGCCGTTGAAATTATCCTGATTCGGCGTGCGGATCGGACATCTCGCGCTGTCGAGGCCGTGCTGTGTTTCGTAGAGTTGCCACGCCATTTAGATCGCGCCCAAAACATTGAGAAAAGGCTTTGTTTTTGTTTTTTTTGTTTTGTGTGATGATATTTTGTGTTCGGAGGTCAGGTTACGCCTCAGGAAGAGATAGTTGAGCTCACCCGAGTCACCTCGTATACACGAGTCTTTCGATACCCCTTTTTCTCTAAATATTGTATGTGTGTGTGTGCGTGTGCTTTTAAAAATGCATTTTGAAAATAATGTCTACATTGTTGACTATGTATTTAAATATTGAAATTAATTGAATGAGATTTGGAAGGAGGCCTTACCAATGTTGGTTTGTGTCTATCTTCCGCGGGGGAGTGAGTTTGACTTGAGACGTCGGGGTCGATCGGGACGAATCGGGATGGATCGATGTGTGTGCCGGCAGAGCTTTGGGATGCTTGGGGATGGACCGGTGTGTGCCGGCAGAGCTTCGGGATGCTTTGGGATGGCTTGGGATGGATCGGCAGAGCTTCGGGATGCCTCGGTATGGACCAACAGAGCTTTGGGATGCCTCGAGATAGACCGGCAGAGCTTCAGGATGATGCTTCAGGATGCCTCGGACGGATCGGTAGGGCTTCGGGATGCCTCGGGATGGATCGGCAGGGCTTCGGGATAGCTCGAAAGCGCCTCGGGATGGCTCGGGAGCATCTCGGGATGGCTTGGCATGGCTTTGGGATGCTTCGGGAGTGCCTCGGGACGGCTCAGGGGGCCTTGGGAGGGGCCGAAAGAGGTCGGGAAGGCTTAGAGGGGAGCCAGAAGGCTGGGGGAGAGAGGAGAGAAGGGAGGTGTGAAGAAATTGAGAGGGGGAGCCCTCTATTTATAGGCTCCAAAAAAATGCAAAATGGTCCGTACGGACCTTTGTGTCATTACCATTTTTTTGGCTTTCCTGGATTTCAGGGAATATTGTGGACTTTAAGGGAATTTTTTCATCATTTTGGCGTGTTGAAGGAAGTGTCCGTACAGACCATTCTTCACTTTGCAAAGTGGTCCGTACGGACCAGTATGTAAAGTGGCCCTTTTTTGTAATTCCTGCAAAGTCCTTTTGTTCCATTTCATCCCTGAAAGGTTATCCCTTGGTTTGGCTGGTGGTTTTGAACTTTTTGGAAGTTACGGGTCTTTGGGATCACGTATGCGTGAGTCCCCGGTATTTTCTGTATGCTCGGATGGAGAGTGGTCCGGATTGGGGTACTTACAAAAGCCCCTCGATGACGAGTCACTTATGAAGGAAGTGGGGTCGTCGATAAAGATAAGGGTCCCGATATGGACCGCTTGTCTGAAAGAAAAAAGTTGACCGTGTTGGCCATCGGCTGTGGACGTGTTAGTGTCCTGAGGTGACCGTTTAGGTCGGTTGTGAGGACGTGGTGGTGTCCTAGGGTGACCGCTTAGTTCGGATGGCTGGACCCTTTTGGTAGGATTCCTACGTATCTGTAAGTAACCAAATCTGGATCGTCAAAATCCGTTATAAGTTAACCGAAATCCGTTAACTGGCCCTTCACAGGTTAACCGGAACCCGTTAAGCTCCCCGCTCTCGAGTCAACGAGACATCCCGGGACTGCCCTGTGCATCCCGACATCAAAGTGTACTTAACACACATTATCACAAGTAAAAGTACAACTTTCCTCAAAAAACACACTTTCCGGGACTTTTCGGGGGCGTTTCGGACATTTTCCGGACAGTTATTTAAAAAACGGACAAAATCGGGAATAACGGGACAAAATCCCTAGCCTAGGTGAGTCACAGGGGCACGTGGCACGCATGCACCACTCCCCAAATCAACATCAATCAAATTCGAGGGTGAAAAGTCCAAAATGCCCCTGAAATTGAGGAACTGGCCGTCCGACCTGTTTTACTTGAAAAACTAGAATTCTTATGAAGTTCTCCAAATTTCCAAAATACCCAAAAACCCCCCAAATTGAACCTTAGGCCGTCCGGCCTGTTTTGCATATTCACCCCTATAAATACAAGGGCTGTCATTTGTAGAAAAAAAGAAAAAATATTAACCTCTCTTCCCAAAGCTCACGGCCCAAACCATTTCTACCCCCCGAGCCCCGTTTTGTCTCGATTTGCATGAAATCCCATTTTTCGACCAAACAAGAACAAAAAAACCTCAAAACACCTTTCAAACACCAAAATCATATCCCGTATACGTAAATCGAGTCAAAGAGTCAACCCCTAGCCATAGGTAACACTCTCTCTCTCTCTAAAAACTCGTTTCGCCTTGATTTATGCGTCAGTCGCTATTATCATTTCGGTCGAAACTTTCGAAATGTAGACGTAACACTGTCTACGGGGCCCGATACTTTTTACCCCTTAATCATATTCTCTCACGCGAGAGAAGTAATTTCGGGTTAAAACGGCATTCCTGTTCCGTTTTGTACGTTTATGTTATTTACAGTCCGGATCTGTTAATGTTAATGTTGTCCCAAGTGTTGCAAACCAGTGTTGCTACTGGTGATGCCACAAGTGTTGCCATTTGGATTTGGCAACACTGAAATAGTTACTGTATTTTTCACAAATAATAATATGGAAATTAATGTTTAAATAACAGTAGTTAGTCTGCTTAAAATGAGCTTGAATAGGTCATCAGAAACTGCCCAGGCGTGATGTTCGAAGAAGAGGAGTAAATTAACATATAAACATGTGTTTATATGATTAATTAATGACCAAGCTTTAAGTACCCCAATCTGGATCACCCTCTGCCGAACACACAGGAAACACTGCAGACTCAAAAACACAGTCTCGAAGACCTATGACACTCAAAACCCTCTCAAAACCCTCAACCAAACCAAGGGAGGGGCCTTTCTGGGATAAAAAGGGACAAAAGGACCTTTTGGGAATTTTCAGGAAATTGGAAAAGCATAAGTGGTCCGTACGGACCTCTTTGTTTTAATAATTACTGAATCCCCTTAAAGTCCACAATATTCCCTCAAATCCCAGAGAAAATGATTACCCTCATGCATGGTTGGTCCGTACGGACCTCTTTGCATGCCAAGATGGTCCGTACGGACCTCTTTGCATAGGGGACATCATAATTCCAGAATATTCACCAGCATCACATATTCCCTCAAATCGAGGAAAACCAAAATTCTGGATAACATGGGAGGTCCGTACGGACCTCTTTGCAGTTTTCTCCTACTATAAATAGAGGGATCCCCCTCCCTCATTTTACCCACCTCCCTCTTCTCCCTTCCTCTCTTAGCCTTCAGGCTCCCCTCTAAGACCCTTCGGGGCAATCCCGGCCCCTTTCGGATCCTTTCGAGGCCTTCCGAGCCCCCTCGTGGTGCTCCGAAGCCTCCCCGAGCGCTCCCGCGATGCTCCCGCGCTGCCCCGAGGCACTCTCGAGGTACTCTGAGGCCCCTCGTGGTACTCCGAGGCCTTGCCTGGTCTTTCCTGAGGCGTCCCGGCTCTTTCCGAGTCAAACCGGCGATCCCAAACCACGCCGAAACACTGCCCAAGTGATTCCTGCCACCCCAACGCACGCCGAACCTCTGCCCGAGTGATCCCTGCGATCCCAACGCACGCCGAAACTCTGCCCAAACGCAGCCTACAATCTCAACTCACGCCGAAACTCTGTCCGCAGACAACCGGCCCCTCCCGAAGCAATCCCGGTCCGTGCCGGAACACTATTCCCTCCTCAAACACTATTCCCCAGCGGAAGACAGACACGAACCAACATTGGTAAGGCTTCCTTCCATTACTATTTCAATACATTTCAATACGCAGTGTACAATGTAGACATCCGACACAGCATGCATTTTTAAAAGCACACACACACACACAACAATTAAAGAATATTAGGGGTATCCGAAAGACTCGTTTTTACGAGGCGACTCGGGTGAGCTCTAAGATTCTAATATTCTCTTCCCGAGGAGTCATCTGACCTCCGAACTCAAAATCTCATCACACAAAAATAGTTTATTATTATTTTTAAACTGATGCCCTTTTTCAATGTTTTGGGCTTAATAATAAAAACGGCGTGGCGACTCTACAAAGCAAAACACGGCGAGACACCTCCAACCGAAAACGCTGCAAAGCGGGAATAAAGCCAGATGCCGGGGCGCGAACGCGCTGCCTCTCGGATCCGGGCGAACATTCCCCGAAACAGCGACACGCGAATGCGAGATGCGCGGGAGCTCGGATCCCGGGTAATTTCAGTTGGCGACTCCGCTGGGGACTTTTTGTTTTAAAATCTTTTTAAACAAAACAAAAGATTTTTAAAACGATGATGAGGGTCAAACTTTCATTTTACCCCTTTCTTTAACTGTTGTGTGTGTGTGCACGTGCTTTACTTTTTATTTTACAAAAAAAAATAAAAATACAAAAAAAATGCATCAATATACATCTGTGCATACATTTAAAATTCTTCAAAAACTTCTGTTTTACTCAGAAAAAGAATTTTAGAGACCGCACACTACGCGCACTGCTGCCTCGGTTACACCGCACACTACTCACACTGCTGCCTCGGTTACACCGCACACTACTCACACTGCTGCCTCGGATACACTGCACACTACAACCCTTAACCCGGAGTGGTCTCAGTTGCAGTCCGTTTGGTCTTCCTAGGCTTCTCGGATGCGCACGGGGTCATTCCAAACATCCTATCCTAGCCAAGCGTCAACCCTGCACGTTTGAGTCTTGAGTCACACTCTGTCCAGACTCGGTTGGTTTTTACCCAGTCCGTGTCATACAGCCTGGATACATATACCATACCGGCCATTTTTCTGAGTCAAGGCTCGGAACTCAAGATCCCTTGCGCAAGCAAAGCGATGAAAGGTCATGCTAAAATCTTGACCTGATCTTGATTTCCGAAGCTACACCCAGACGATGTTCCGTCCTGGATATACATCCATGCTCACATGACACCATGTCATCACGCCTTTGATACGTCAGCCATGACAATATGACCCAGCCAACGCCTAACGTCACAGATCCCTCGCGCAAGCAAGGTAAAAAGAGGTCATGCCGAACTCTTAACCTGATCTTGACTCAGTGGCCGGCTCGGTTCACTATTCACATGGCTAACGCATTAAAACGAACATGACAGGCTCGATCCTTAGGTTCGGTTTTTTCTTTTAGGCCGGTGGAAACCGCTTGCCCTATAGGACCCTCGCCCGGGGCTGTCCACCCTGGGATGTCGAAATACAGGTGCAAAACGAGGGGCTTATAGTCGCACAGATGGTCTCCACTGACCCAGGATCTAGCATAGTTGCGAAAAAGAAGAGAAATCTTTTCCAACCTACCTAGGACTCTGAGAAAACATGTTTTAAGTAAATTAAAACAACAAAAAAAATAAATATAAAAGAAACGGAAACCGCATGCCACGTGAGCTTTCCCCCTTTTATCCCGTGAGACCATTCCTGTGTCTAAACCTTGCCCATCACCCCCTCCAGCGAACCGAGAGTGGTTGAGAATACCTGGGAGCCGCCTTTTCAGTATCGAGGTCACAGGGTCCGATAGCCCTTCCAGTTCAACGGTCTGCACCGTCCGCTACTCTCCCATGACGGGATCAACAGATAACAGTGAGGGAAACGGAACCCCGCCACTAAGGAACCTCCAGACAATGGAGGAGGTGCTGCGAGCCTTCGAAACCATCAAGAAGCGCCAAGAAGAACAACAAGCCTGGATCGTAGACACCTTGCGTCTTCGAGGAACAGTTGCAGTTCCCCAACCTGACGGAACCTTTGTTCTCATAGAGGACGAAGACATACCGGCCCCCCCGGTTTCTCAAAGCTATCAGCAAGTTCCGCCTCCGCCAAGCTACGAGATCCCAGCAACGCAAAGCAGCTCTCGCTCAAAGCTCCCCTCAGGCGTCAGTCAAGCAGCTCCGACATGCCCGCCTCAGCACAGTCAGTTTCCCGGCTCTGCACATCAAGCTCAGTACCAACAGCACACATACGTGCCTGCTCCTCCAGATCCCAATGCATCTCGGTATCCCCCGGGATTCAATCCTTTGCCTCTATACGAGCCTCACAGCCACAATCAGAAGTCCCAATGCTTACCAGGGACGGTCATCCCAAGCGGATATCCCGACATTTCAAGCTTGCCACCTGCTAGTCTGCCAATTGGGGCTAACGAATCATTTCCCCAATTCCCAAATACAACCCTTAGCGGACCTGGCAATCACGCCCTCAACTTCAACACCCCAGGGTATGGGTTGGTATATACTCAACTACCTCCCCAAGATTCCCGAATGGCGATCCCATCAGCCAATCCACCTCCATCTTCGGTTTCCGTCCCTGAAAACGGTAACCCACCTCAGACAGCTGATCCCCACATGGCTTGGCTGATCGAACAAATGAAAGACATGCAAGGCAAGCTAGCTAGTTCTCGGAAGGACTCCCTCCTGCCTACTGATCCGAGCAAAGTGGTCCCTCTCCCTCCGAAATTCAGGATGCCGGAAATGGAAAAGTTTGACGGGACAGAATGCCCAAAAACCCACATCGACACCTATGTCCTGGGTATGAGAGCCAAAGGGGCAACCCCTCAACAGATGGCGGATCACTTTCAGCATTCCCTCAAATCCACAGCACTAAGGTGGTTCCTCAATGTTAAGGCGTAAAACCGCTCCACGTGGGATCGGATCGGTGAAATCTTCCTGGAGAAATACCGCGCCAACCTTGAATGGGATACAAACCGCCATGACACTGCAAGCCACCGAACAAAAGGATGACGAACCAGTGGGCGAGTTCTACAAAAGATGGAACTGGAAGCTAAGCGAGATAATGGATCCACTTTCCAAAGAAGAGCAGATGGACATCTTCCATTCCTGCCTCAAGCCATCTTTAAGGACCTTGATCAGCCACCATTTCTATCCGGATCTCCGTGCCATGGTCAACGCCGGGACAAAGTTTGAGAAGACTCTGAGTCTTCAAAAGACAACAGCAACCCCTACCTCATCTTACCGCTATCGAACAAACACAGCAACTTCAACTCCTGCCCGACCAAAGGAAAAGAAGCAAATGGAACGATACACTACATTCAGAATGGAGCTCAAGTAAACCGCGATCAAGCAGCCCCAAAGAATAACACTCCCCCTCGCTTCCCATAGTTCCAGCATTTAGACAACCTCGAAATGCCCTTGGGTCAAGTATTTGAAGCTTTGGTGAAACGAAATCTTCTCAAACCTCTCGAGAATTTCCAACCGAAGACTCCCAAACCCAACATAGATATGAGCAAGCACTTTGCGCCTTCCACAACTACCCCGGCCACACCACCGACAATTTAGCCTTCGTGCTCAAGCGGGTGGTCCAGGGGCTCATTGAGGAGGAAAATTGGAACGCCCTCGTGGTCCCAATACCATCGGAAATCCATTCCCCGGAATGACGGGGTAAACTCAATAGCCTTTGACGAAACTCCAAGCGAGAGCGGACCCCGCAATTTCCGAAACCGTCGGCATCTTTGTCCCGCTATGACTGGGAGCTTGAAACCAGAGTCAAAAGGTCTCGTGACCGGTAATTCAGACAAGAACGCCCAAGGGCCACTGTCTCCCTACGATCTGTGCCCCGACCAAGACATACAAATGGATGGATCGAACGCTCCCTAGAGGAGACTGAGTCAAACGGTAGCACGGGAAGCGGCTTAGTCTTCACAGACGATGATTTGTCGACATGTGAGAATCGGCACAACGAAGCCCTCCTCATCCTCATAAAAATAGAGATGTTCTTCCTCCCGAACGTCTTGATTGATAACGGCTCTTCAGTCAACATCATCGCTTTGAGCACACTAAAACGACTCCATATCGACCGCTCCTTGATAAGGCCTTCACCTCGGGTAATCTGAGCCTACAATTCCACTGCACGACCAATCGTAGGAGTCATCAATCTGAGGATCCAATTCGATGCACAACTGGAGTCGGTAGAGTTCCAAGTCGTGGAATTCAAACCAACCTTCTCTGCCTTGCTAGGTCGACCTTGGATACATCAGATGAAAGCAGTATCATCTACTCTTCACCAATGCGTGAAATTCATCAATGCCAATGGAGTGATCGAAGTGATCCGCGGAAGCAGTGCAATGGCAAGTGCTTGGCCAGCAAGCTACGACCCAGAAGAAGGTCCCGACATGACCGAATACTCTTCTCCAGATGAGTCTCCTACCCTGTCCCGCTACGAAGTGGATCCTTACATCCACGATCTAAGCCGCGACGAGTGGAAATCGAAGAGCTCATGGGTCAAGATGACAACTACGATATATGCGGCGTGAAGAATGCTTAAGGGAGGATCAAGAGATGGATGCCCTAAGGGAGATTGATCGAGGAGTAGACCCTTACTTCGCCGAAAACCCTCTTGCAAGCTGGCTCATCACCGATCCCCGATACAAGACAACCCTCTAGCCGACACTCTCGGATCTTATGGGGACAGCCATCACGGCGTAGTTCAATTCAACATTCCGGTGTCCGACCTAGATGAGCAGGTGGTGCAACCTCCTCCAAGGCCTAATCGGGGAAGGAGATATAGCATGCCCTCGAATCAGACATTGTAAATGTCGTCCAAGCAAAGATCCCAGATAAAGAGGCAGATTCCATGAAAATGATCAACATCAGCAAGAATCAACTCCGAATCAGCGAATGCTTCGCCCTCTTAGAAGTAGCCCTCAGCGACTTCTATCATCAAAAACCCCCAAGGACTGGTGGCAACACTAATGGAGGGACATCATCAGGGGAGCAACCAAAAACCTCCGCGATCTGGTTTGAAATCGAACCGCATGCAAGCTATTTTCCGGGACTCATGCCAAGGGAAGATTGGCCACCTGAACCAGCACCACTCCCTCTAGAGCTACAGCCATCCGAGAGTAATGAAGCCTGGTCCAATCCCTCGTCGCCTATAGTCTAGCTTCGAGTCTTGTTGTCTGTGAATTCACATCTTTTGAGTCTTTTGACGGCTTTACGCCCAACGATTGTGAGTCTTTGATCAACAATGTACAGTCTTCACGCTTTCAATAAAAGGTCTGACCTTTCTAAAAAAATCATTTCATTGCATCTTTAACAAGTGATGAGTTAACTAATCAAAACAGTTAATAACAATTCATCGCTACAAAAGGCAAACACATTAATTGAATAAATGCATCAAGCAAACATTTAAGCATGTTGCCAAACGAGAGAAAAACCGGGCCCAAGCTGCCGAGGAGGTTTTAATCACAACGATTTGCAAGATTGCTGAAGAGCCAAAGAGACGCAAGTCCGACGCCATTTCCAGCACAGACCAGATCTTCCAATACCTCCAGAACGGGGAAACTACCTTCATGAACAAGGAAGACTCACACACAGGAGGGGTCAAAACCAAGAGCATCATGGCCCTAAAACGCCTCGCCTCTCACTTCGTCATCCTCGGGGACATGCTATACAAAAAATGCTACCATGGACCACTCCTACGCTGCATCAACCAGGAAGAGGCAAACAAGCTCATGAACGAAGTCCACAATGGGGCTTGCGGTCCCCACATGAACGCCAGAGCCCTGATGCAAATCATTCTCGGGATGGGCTACTCTTGGATCTCCATGGAGGCGGATTGCATCCACTTTGTCCGAAGGCTGCGACAAGTGTCAACGGTTCTCCAACCTCAATCACACCTCCTCACGATCTCTCTTGCATGACTACACCACGGCCATTTGCCACTTGGGGAATTGACGTCATCGGGAAAATCGCTCCGCCAGGCAGCAACGGTCACAAGTTCATCTTAGTAGCCATCGACTACTTCACCAAATGGGTCGAAGCCAAGTCCTACAAGGTACTCACCTCCAAGAAGGTCGCGCATTTCCTCAAGGAAAACATCATCTGCCGATACGGAATCCCAAATGAGGTCATATCAGAAAACGGTTCACACTTCGAAGGGGAATTCGACAGACTGCTAGCCGAATTCAAGATCACACGCCACAAATCTTCTCCCTACCGGCCACAAACAAACGGCGCCGTGGAAGCAGCAAACAAAACCCTCGAATGGATCATCCAAAAATGAACACCCGAGGACGAGATTGGCCCGAGATGCTGCACCTTGCACTTTGGGGCTACCGCACATCAGTCAGAACAGCCACGGGAGAAACCCCATTCGACCTGACATACGGGATGGAAGCAGTCCTTCCCATTGAACTGGAAATTCCCTCACTCCGAGTGCTGCTAGAAAATGACATCAACGAAGTTGAATGGCTCCGAAGCCGACATGACGAATTGGCTCTGCTAGACGAGCGACGACTAAAGGCCATGGAACACGTCCGAGCCTATCAAAGCAGGATGGCTAGAGCTTTCAACAAGAAAGTCAAGTCCCGAGACATCAGGGAAGGCAATCTGGTACTCAAAGAAAAGCCTCCCACTCGAACCAACCCACTGGGAAAATGGGAACCCACATGGATCGGCCCTTTCGTGGTTCAAAAGATCTTCTCCGGAGGTGCCATGAAGCTGACAGACCTAGACGGCAATCCCTTCATGAATCCAGTCAACGGAAGCAAACTTCGCAGATACTTCGCCTAAAGAAGAACAAATGTGCATATCTTGGCACTCCATGTAGTGTCGAACTACGCAGACCTGAGCCCTCTAGTCCGGGGGAACGTAGGCAACCTTAATTGGTCCGGTCTAAAAATACACAAAAAAGTCAAAAGTTTGAATGTTAATCAAGACCTCCATCAAGCTATGCACTTTTCAAGAGCACGCCCCAACGTCACCTTGACCAAGTCAAACGACGGCGGAAACATCAAAGGACATCCGAGGGTCACTCAGCATCAAACGACTGACTCATGTCTACTTCCAAGCCAGGGGCTTGTCTTTGCCTTCACGCGCTTCGAAAAAAAAAAAAAGAGAGCTCGAGCAAAGGCTCACAAAAAAATAAAAGAAGCTCAAGCAGAAGCTACAAAAAGAGGTCAAGAGCCCGACGCCAACAAGAGGCAAGGAAGCTACAAAAAAAGACCGTCAAAACGACTTGTCAAGGGATCATTCAACCTCTCCGCCAAGCACAAAGCCTAAGCAAAAGGGATTGCCGTCAGGGCTCAGACTGCTTCAGTCCGCAAATGCAACAGAAAAGTTCAAAGATGGACGCCGACAAGGTGCACAAAAGACACAAAGGCAAACAAGAGATCTTGCGTCTCGACAAAGCTTTAAAAGTAAATCACAAATCACTAACGGTTACAACATTTCTTGATGAGTTCAAGCACGGTCTACTCTCAAGTTCACAACATGCTAAAAGACAGCTTAATACATTTAACAAATAATGTGTTTACAATGCAATGAATGGATACCTAGGAGGTCATTCCGCGCCATCTGCGCTTGTCCCCTCGCCATTCTTCCCTTTCTTCCCTCGTCCCCGGCGAGTCTTCTTTCGCTCAACGCGAACCAACTCTGCGTCTCTCAGTCCGAGATCAGGGGTCCTCCCCGTAGAGTCAAACAATCCAGCAGCTCTCAGGGCTTCATTCGCCCGTGCTTCGGCTCGGATCTCCTCCCTGCGAGTCTGTAAAAGAGAACCCCTCCCCGTCAGTCGGTCAACTATGGTCTCGTAGTCAAATAAAGTGTCTCCCGTAACATCCTGAGGGTCAGACCAGGCTTCGGCACTCCTAAGGCAATAGCTACTACGGCAACCGGGTCCCAGAATTGCTACACGCCTGCTCTCCAAAGCCACTTGGGATCGCCCAACACGCCGCTCATACCGGGCCGTGTGCGAGTCGTCAATACGACACTCTCCCGACGTCTAAGGAGCACCACAGGAGGGAAAGCAGAATACTTCAATACCCTCGTAAAATACAAGAAAGCACACAGAGCTGCCATACAAAGAGGAGCTATCTCCGTAGTAGCAAGGTCATCCCATCCCAACAAAGGCTCTGCTTCATCCCAAAGCTGGCTGGGAAACAAGCGGCGGAATATAGAAGGAGGACCAAGACAAATGCGGAACTCGACAACATAGGACCCTTCTGAAAGACCCTCCTAGTCTCAATCCCAGTGGGAACCCACCAACGGATCTCGATGCGTACCAAGCCGTGCCATCCATCTCTCCCAGTGACCGATCCATATCCAACACAAGAGGTCATTGAGGCAAATGACCACGGGCTAAACGACGTCGGAGCCTCGGGCATGGCCTGAAGTCTCTCTCGCAGCCACAAGGTGAGTAAAGCGGGGCTTTCCCCTCTCATGAAATGATCCCCAGTCGCTAGACGGTCGATACCATGAAGAGTATCCCCCGACCAATGGGACAATATCCTCTCCAGCTGCTGCAGCTGCCCAACCACATCTAGCAAAGCACCATCGCAAATGCCAAGGGAGCTGACCAGGAAAAGCGTCGCCATCACGCACAAGGCAAATGCGTCCCAAGAGACATCACTCTCATCAACCATGAACCGCTCCGGCAGCTCAGAAATGTCAATATGACCCGAATCGAGGATCATGCCCTGCACTTCTTCCAACGAAGTACGAAGAAAGCCTGCAAGCTTCACGCTCACCGCAGCACCACCAATCAAAGGAAGCGAGATGGCCTCCACCTCCGGTCCTCCAATCAAAGCCCGAAAATCCTCAAAGGTGGGCACCATTTCATTGTAGGAGAAACAATACACATGCCTCCTAACATCCCAGAACTTCGCGGCAGCCCGCAATAACTCCCAATCAGGAACCAACTCCTTAAAAGACCAAATCGAGCAAAGACGAAACCTTACCTCGAAAACCCGTCTCTGATGCCTCATACGGCGCCGCATCCACATTTTCAGCTGCTCAAGGAAGAGTGCTTGCCTCTCCTGCGAAAGCCTCGGCAAAATTCTAGGGACGTACGAAGAATCCATGGCAAAAATGGAGGTTCCTAGAGAAAATGGGGAAGAAAGCTCGAAAATGGCTGCAAATGGGGAAATGGGGAAGGACCAGACACTGGAAAGCATTTATTTCCTTCCCAAAAGCAAGGCTGGTCCGTACGGACCTCTTTGCATGCTAGGTATGTCCGTACGGACCTCCTTGCAATCATAACCCATTTCCCCAGCAAACAGTACAACAACCACTGTTCTCAGCGGGACCTTGCTCCAAACTGCCCCAAACACTGGCCAAAGCCATTTCCGATATACATACACTACCCACAAACGCACTCTCAGCTCACGTGGCATGCACAAAAAAAATAAAAAATAATAGCAACCACTTCTAGGACAATTCCCAGGAATTACAAAAACGACATTACATCTTAAAATGAAATACTTTTGCCATGCAAATACAAGTGTTTTATTACAGGTACCCATAAATGTCTGTTGCTAAACAAAAAAAAAAGAAAAAAAGAAGATATGGAAAGAGGGAAAGCAAATGAACCCTAATCTGAATCCTCAGCATCATCATCCTCACCAAGGTCCTCAAGAGAAAAGTCGGGCATCCCGGTGAACTCGCCCGTCACATCCTCGTCATCAGAGTAGAGAGCCCTCCGAGGCCGATACTGGTAATCGAAGGATCAAATCCGACGAAAGGATCGAAAAAAGAAGGCTCGACGAACCCTCACCCCGTGCATCCCGCCGAGGAAAGAACTGGTAAAAGGGTCTGCGGCCTCGGAGCTCCCGAAGACGTCCCCGCATCCATGCTATGCCGCCCCGCGAAGGTCCCTCCCGCCGTGGCTCCGGCTCGGGTCTCTCGGTGGAGGAACATCTACAGAATGCCTCGAAGGCATCGGCTCGTACGCCGGCACACGTCGCAAAGACCGGCAAGACATCGTCGACGCCATCTTCTTCGCGAAAGACCGCATCGCTACATAGCGGCGGGTCAGCATGTCAAAAGCCCTCCCCTGACTCCGCACAAGCAAGCAAACCCAAAGAAACGCTCAAAGAATACAACCATACTCAACAACAAAAAGAGAAAAATACGTAAAAATGCCAAGATGGAAAAGAGTAAGCACACTCACCGGCCTATCGTGATCCACGCGGTAGGCAAGCAGTGAGCTCGGCCTCGTGACGGGCATGCACACCCTCCTTCTCGAGGAATCCCCACGAACGTACGTAAAGTCCGGCCTGTGCACCGGAACCTTCCTGGGGACCACCGCGGACCAGCCTCCTCCCTCGCCAACACCTGTAGCGTCCTCAACTTCCTCCTCACGAAGGCCCCATACTCCTCTCTATACAACACAAACTCCTCGGCACCCACGCCGCCAAGATACCTCTCAAAATCTAACACATCCATATCACGGGAATCCAACATCCCACAAGGAGGGTCCCTGGAGCCAAGGGAAGCATACTCGGGCCATGCCGCGTAAGACCCGCTCCCCTGTACATGACGTCACAAGTCGTGCCCCGCAGCATCTTCCGCCGCACCGTCACTGTGGGAGCCCCTCGAAGTCATCATCCTCATATCGAGCCCAAGGATACAGAAAAAAACCTCTCCAGTGCTATCTCTCTCCAAATGCTCCCGCACATCCCCGTAGGCGATGGTGAGCTTCCCCCGCCGGTCCTCCTCCTCCCTCGTCGGGCGTGCCCACCTAACATAGCAGATACGCCGCTGCGGCCCTGTGATCTCTATCCCACGGGAAGCACCGAAAGATCTCATAGAACCACACCTCGTGACAAAAAGCGTAAAAGGCTCAAGCAGTGCAAAAGAAAATGGAGAAACGACAAGTTGCTAAATCAAAAACAGCAATAAACTCATACCTCCAAAGCAAAGTCAAAACAAGCCAAGGAACTGGCTACACCCCGGCTAAACCGGTCCAAGGAGAAGTAGAGCTCGGCCAGGCCCGCCTCGCCCCAAGCAATATCACAAACTCTCTCCAAATCAATCAAGCTCTCCAGCAGAGCAAAAGGAGCCGTAGTCGAGTGGTTCGAGAACAAGGTCTCGGAAAGCGCAAACCACAGGAAGGAGCGCGCCAGCTGCTCCGCCGTCACCTGGCCGGTACCCCGGATATAGGCCCCAATACTGGCCGTGATCCTCATCTCAACATCCCTATACAGCATGCCAAGACCCCTGCAAGGAACAGGCGCAAAGCCCAGCAGCTCCGTCAGCACATCCTCGGCAATCATATCTCGCCACCGCACTGGCCCTCCTTTGAAGGAAAGCCCAGTGATAGCAGTAAAGTCCGTGGGCGTCACCGTTACCTCTCCCCAGCTCAGATGGAAGGTGTGGGTGGTATCCCACCAATACTCAGAAAGGCCAAGGAAGACGCTCTTGTTCTTCCTCGTGTCAGAAACCCCGGCCAAGTTCTCCACGAACACGCCCAGGCCAGAAGCGTAGACCAGCCTCCTGGGCCTCGGCCTACCATCCACAGAAATATCAGGCATCCACTGCCACAACTCAACAACAGCCTCGAGCGATCCCCGAGTCTTCATCTTCTTGGCCTTCCCAGCCAAGAGCCCCTCATCCTGCAGGTAAACACATCAAAGGTACATCATTCACAGTACTTAATGCAAAAGAAAATCAAAGCACAAAAGACCGTTCCAACACGGTAAAGCACATATATCCCATCACGAAACATGGCACATATTGCACATAATTTTTACATGCAACTCAAAACATGACATGCATTATACATAATTTTTCTATACAGTCCATCACAAAACACGGCACACACTGTACAAATTTTCTCAACAGAGGGATCAAGCACTACACGACACATTTTCAAGAGACCCGTCACAAAACACGGCACATATTGCACATACTTTCCCCACAAAGACCGTCACCAAAAACACGGCACACACTGCATAACACATTTTCAAAAGAAAAGCCCGTCCCTACACGGCACATACTTTCAGACAAAACCCGTCACGAAACACGGCACATGTCACATTTTTTCTATGAAATTTGTCCCTACATGACAATTTTTCCCACATTGTACATACATAAATAGCATAAGGTACAAAACACCAAAACATGCATTTTCATAGAGAGGCACTTTATTTTCACAAATAAAAGCTAATCTACACATTTCTGCACAAAATGCACATATTCACAATATTTACATGCTAATTTTCAACAATTCGTCAAGAATTTCACAAAAGGCATGGCAAATAACAAAAGCCCCAAAATGCGAAAAACTAAAACCTAGTTCTAGCATTCAAAAAAAAAAAAAATTCGAGCAGGGAATCGAAACGGAACGGATTTCTTACCTCCCCGACGTTCCTAGAGCGACAATTGTGCACCTCCGGATTCGGATACAATACATTCGGATTCTTCGAAGATGGAACAAAGGAGATCCAATTTCTTTGGAGCTCCATCCGTTGCTCGATCACTTCTTGACTGCGTTGTCGACGATTCCTTCGAGATCCTTTCGCCATGGCAAGCAATTCAAGCAAAAAATGGAGGATTTTGGTTAACAATGGAGGTTTTTCTCTCCTTCTCTCTCTCTGGTTCACGCACGGAAGAAGAAGAAATGGGGAAAGGCTCCAGCATTTAACCCAGTCAAAATCTGGGAACTGTAAAAAACCAACTTGGTCCGTACGGACCTCTTTGCATCCCAGGTTGGTCCGTACGGACCTTCTTGCAAGGGAAGGCCAAATTACTTTCATGCCCTTATAATCTTTGCCCCTGGCCGTCCTAAGGCCTATTTCAGCAAATTCAGTGCAATATGGTCCTTAACCCAGCAATTCAAGAACTGGCCGTCAATGTAAGCCCGGACTTCGCCTACTCAACGGCAATTCAAGAACCGGCCGTCAATGTAAGCCCGGACTTCGCCTACTCAACGGCAATTCAACCACCGGCCGTCAATGTAAGCTCAAACTTCGCCTACTCAACGGCAATTCAAGAACCGGCCATCAATATAAGCCCGGACCTCGCCCACTCAATGGCAATTCAACCACCGGCCGTCAATGTAAGCCCGGACTTCGCCTACTCAACGGCAATTCAACCACCGGCCGTCAATGTAAGCCCGGACTTCGACTACTCAACGGCAATTCAAGAACCGGCCGTCAATGTAAGCCCGAACCTCGCCCACTCAACGGCAATTCAACCACCGGCCATCAATGTAAGCCCGGACCTCGCCCACTCAACGGCAATTCAACAACCGGCCGTCAATGTAAGCCCAGACCTCGCCCACTCAATGGCAATTCAACAACCGGCCGTCAATGTAAGCCCGGACTTTGCCCACTCAACGGCAATTCAAGAACCGGCCGTCAATGTAAGCCCGGACTTTGCCCACTCAACGGCAATTCAAGAACCGGCCGTCAATGTAAGCCCGGACTTCGCCCACTCTACGGCAATTCAACCACCGGCCGTCAATGTAAGCCCGGACTTTGCCCACTCAATGGCAAAACAAGCGCAAGAAGGAGCCAACACCTCCCAGCACAAATCTCAAGGCACAAAATGCCTCCAAAACGCTCAACGACAACGCAAGCACCGGCCATCAAAGTAAGCCCGAGCTCCTTCCCCAACAAGTCAAAGGGAAGTCGTACAAGACTACATATCCCCAGCACCGGCCGTCAATGTAAGCCCGGACTTCGCCCACTCAACGGCAAAACAAGCGCAAGAAGGAGCCAACACCTCCCAGCACAAATCTCAAGGCACAAGACGCCTCCAAAACGCTCATCGGCAACTCAAACATCGGCCATCAAAGTAAGCCCGAAGTCACCCTCTCAGCAGAAAAGGCCCCTACAGGGCCACGATAAATCCCCAACGGATGAACACCGGCAGTCATCGTAAGTCCAACCTTCTCCCCAGCGGACAAAGCACGAGGCATCTACACCTCTCGCAATCAAAGCTCAAGGCAGCCATGCCTCCACAACCGCAGTCAGAAGACGACTCAAGTCTTCATACATGACACAACCGCAGCCAGAAGACGATTCAAAGTCCTCACGCATGGCAAACCGCAGTCAGAAGACGACTCAAGTCTTCATACATGACACCACCACAGCCAGAAGACGATTCAATTCCTCATGCATGGCAAACTGCAGTCAGAAGACGACTCAAGTTTTCATACATGACACCACCACAGTCAGAAGACGACTCAAGTCTTCATACATGACACAACTGCAGCCAGAAGACGATTCAAAGTCCTCACGCATGGCAAACCGCAGTCAGAAGACGACTCAAGTCTTCATACATGACACCACCACAGCCAGAAGACGATTCAAGTCCTCACGCATGGCAAACCGCAGTCAGAAGACGACTCAAGTTTTCATACATGACACCACCACAGCCAGAAGACGATTCAAAGTCCTCACACATGGCAAACCACAGCCAGAAGACGATTCAAAGTCCTCACACATGGCAAACCGCAGCCAGAAGATGATTCAAAGTCCTCACGCATGGCAAACCGCAGCCAGAAGACGATTCAAAGTCCTCACATATGGCGAACCGCAGCCAGAAGATGATTCAAAGTCCTCACGCATGGCAAACTGCAACCAGAAGAAGACTCAAGCCTTCATACTATCTTCAGCCCGGAAGGCTTTAAATCACTCGGTCCGGAAGACCGTATAAACCTCCCCCATCACTATCTCCAGCCCGGAAGGCTTTAAACCACTCGGTCCGGAAGACCGTATAAACCTCCCCCATCACTATCTCCAGCCCGGAAGGCTTTAAACCACTCGGTCCGGAAGACCGTATAAACCTCCCCCATCACTATCTCCGGCCCGGAAGGCCTTAAACCACCCGATTAGGAAAATCGTAAAATTTCCACCCCAGGACACCACCACGTCCTCACAATTGACCTCGACGGTCACCACATCTTAGGACACCACCCTGTCCTTACCACTGACCTCGGCGGTCACACAATACTTCAGGGCACCATCACGCCCACATACACTCACAATTTCACGACCTCTGAACTACGGCCAGGCTTGATTCCCGCCAGGGATACGTAGGAATCCTATCACAGGGTCCAGCCAATTGACCTAAACAATCACACAACAGGACACCGCCACGTCCTCCCACCGACCTCCACGGTCACTTCCTCTCCCAGCATGCGATCCAGATTAGGATCCTTATCTTATCAACGACCCCACTTCCTCCGAAAGTGACGTCGTTGAGGGCTTCGTAAGTACCCCAACTGGATCACCTCCGCCGAACACACAGGAAACACCGCAGACTCACAAACACAGTCTCGAAGACCTATGACACTCAAAACCCTCTCAAAACCCTCAACCAAACCAAGGGAGGGGCCTTTCTGGGATAAAAAGGGACAAAAGGACCTTTTGGGAATTTTCAGGAAATTGGAAAAGCATAAGTGGTCCGTACGGACCTCTTTGTTTTAATAATTACTGAATCCCCTTAAAGTCCACAATATTCCCTCAAATCCCGGAGAAATTGATTACCCTCATGCATGGTTGGTCCATACGGACCTCTTTGCATGCCAAGATGGTCCGTACGGACCTCTTTGCATAGGGGACATCATAATTCCAGAATATTCACCATCATCACATATTCCCTCAAATTGAGGAAAACCAAAATTCTGGATAACATGGGAGGTCCGTACGGACCTCTTTGCAGTTTTCTCCTACTATAAATAGAGGGCTCCCCCTCCCTCATTTTACACACCTCCCTCTTCTCTCTTCCTCCCTTAGCCTTCAGGCTCCCCTCTAAGACCCTTTGGGGCAATCCCGGCCCCTTTCGGATCCTTCCGAGGCCTTCCGAGCCCCCTCGTGGTGCTCCGAAGCCTCCCCGAGCGCTCCCGTGACGCTCCCGCGCTGCCCCGAGGCACTCTCGAGGTACTCTGAGGCCCCTCGTGGTACTCCGAGGCCTTGCCTGGTCTTTCCTGAGGCATCCCGGCTCTTTCCGAGTCAAACCGGCGATCCCAAACCACGCTGAAACTCTGCCCGAGTGATTCTTGCCACCCCAATGCACGCCGAACCTCTGCTCGAGTGATCCCTGCGATCCCAACACATGCCGAAACTCTCAACTCACGCAGCCTACAATCTCAACTCACGCCGAAACTCTGTCCGCAGACAACCGGCCCCTCTCGAAGCAATCCCGGTTCCTGCCGGAACACTATTCCCTCCTCAAACACTATTTCCCAGCGGAAGACAAACACGAACCAACATTGGTAAGGCTTCCTTCCATTACTATTTCAATACATTTCAATACGCAGTGTACAATGGAGACATCCGACACAACATGCATTTTTAAAAGCACACACACACACACACAACAATTAAAGAATATTAGGGGTATCCGAAAGACTCGTTTTTACGAGGCGACTCGGGTGAGCTCTAAGATTCTAATATTCTCTTCCCGAGGAGTCATCTGACCTCCGAACTCAAAATCTCATCACACAAAAAAAGTTTATTATTATTTTTAAACTGATGCCCTTTTTCAATGTTTTGGGCTTAATAATAAAAACGGCGTGGCGACTCTACAAAGCAAAACACGGCGAGACACCTCCAACCGAAAATGCTGCAAAGCGGGAATAAAGCCAGATGCCGGGGCGCGAACGCGCTGCCTCTCGGATCCGGGCGAACATTCCCCGAAACAGCGACGCGCGAATGCGAGATGCGCGGGAGCTCGGATCCCGGGTAATTTCACAAGCAAAAAGAGATATTATCTAGCTATTCAGGGGGAGAACAAGTCAGAGTACAAGGCATCCATAGCAGAGAGGTACAAGCAAGAGAAGGCAAAGAAGACTAAGTCTCCTACAAATGAGGCGAGAAGGCTAAAATGGAGGAAATAACTTCAAGGTTGTTGGTGATCATTTTGAGTAGGCTCCAAGAATTTGTGGCCTATAAATAGTGCAGTGGATCTTCATTGAAGATCATCCAATTCAGAAAACGCAAATCTGCACAAGAAATATAATTCTGCTCTTAAGTGTTGCCATTCAGTGTTGGCAACACTCAGTCCGACACTCGAGAATTTCATACAAATTTTTATATTTTTGTGAGGTTTTGAGTGTTCATTTTCAGAGAGAGTTCTTTATATATCATTCCTTAAGTTAATGATTGTTTATCATTAAAGGAACTTCTTTGACCTTGTATTGAATTCATATTATTAATAGTAAGGTCTTGCCCTTCTGGCACCCATCAAGTTATATATTTATATAACTTGATAAAAATTAAATTCTTGTGTATTGTTTTTATTCTTTCGCTGCAAATTAGATTTATTTCTATTTATTTGTGTTTTTCTAGAATTGGTGTGTGTTGTTGTTAGTGTTGCCAACACGATGGACAACACTTGTGAGTTTCGTCTCACTTTGTGAGTTTCGCCTCACTTGTTCTAAGCCATAGACAATTTCAATTGGTATCAGAGCCAAGCACTTAATATACTAAATGTTTAGATCCTTTTGTCATGGCTTATAATCCTGCCAACCCTAATCAAAAGAGATTACCGATTTTAGACGGATCAAATTATGCTTATTGGAAGATTCGCATACGCTCGCATATCAAATCAATTGATCTTCGGGCTTGGCGATCTATTTTAAATGGTTATTCTCTTCCATTACTCCTTCCGGATGAAGATGGTGACATTCAAGTCAAACCTGAATCCGAATGGACACTTTAAGAAAATAATCTTGCTAGTTTCAATGAAAAGGCACTAAATGCTATCTATGAATGGGTTGACATGCATATGCTTAAACTCATTCAAAATAGTCCCTCTGCAAAAGATGCTTGGGATACTTTACAAATATTTTGTGAAGGAGATGGCAGTGTCCGAGAGACAAAGCTTAGAGGTCTCACTAGAAAATTTGAAAGATTAAGAATGGGTGAAAACGAAGATATTACTTCTTTTTTTGAAAAGTTGATTGATATTTCAAATGCTTGTCAAGTATTAGGGGAACCTTTTACAAATAAACAATTTGTTTCAAAAGCTATTCGTACTCTTCCCGAACGTTTTAATATTAAAGTTTCAGCTATTGAAGAGGCCCATAATCCTTCAACTATGAACATTAACTCCTTAATGAGCATTTTGAAAAACTTTGAGATGAATCTCAATGAACAAAACGAGGCTTCTAAAGGCAAATATATTGCCTTAAAAGTTGAATCTTCGGACACATGTGTGGATGATGAAGATGAAGCCTTCGAGGAGTTAGATGAAAATACTAGTGTAGCTTTACTTGCAAAGAAATATAATTCCATGCTTAGGAAATTTAACAGTGTGCAGGTAAAGGCTAAGGACCAATCGGCCAAATACACCTAGTTTTGTGCCAAGGAGAGGTCCTCCTCCAAATCAAAAGGATACCCTACCTAGGCATGCATCCTCGGAAAAGATCCGGTCAAATCCTAAATACATTGAATCCATTCAATGTCATGCTTGTTCTGGTTGGGGTCACTATGCCAATGAATGTGCTAATACCTTGAGAAAGGCGGGAAAAAATTTGTGGGTATCTCTTAGTGATGGAGAGGAGGAAGGAACGGAGAAAGATGAAAAGATGGAGCAAGTGGTCATGATGGCCATGGTAGAGGAGCTACCTTCGACAGAAAGTGTTACCTCAAGTGTTGTCCCAGATTTGACAACACTTGACACAACACTCATGACTTCTTCAGAAAGTGTTGCCCCAAGTGTCTTCCAGGAAATGGCAACACTTGACACAACACTCAGCAGGTATGACTTTTTAAATGATATTTGCTTGCTTGATTCAGTTGGTTTAAATTCAGAGGAGTCTATATAGGATGAACTTTGTAAAGATGAGCTCATTCATGAATTAAAAAATCTTTATAAGTCTCTCCTCGTGGAATGGAAAAAGGAGAACAAGATGGTGGTTTTCTTGAAAAAGGAAAATCATGATCTTAAAACTCCTTGACTCGGCTGGAGGTTCAACTCAGTAGGAGAGATTTGGATCTTGATAAAATCAAGGCCAAACTCAACCTAGCCGAATCCACCTTCAAAAAACTCAACACGAGTTCATCCAAATTGGATGAAATACTCAAATTAAGTAAGCCTCTGAAAGCTGGTCTTGGGTTCCAAGAATCACTAGAAAGTATTACCTCTTCCTTGTTTGATGTTGAAACTAAAAATAGTTTTGTAAAAGAGCGTGTCAAGGAAAAGGGTAGTACTCCTAGTAATACTTCTGATCAATCCAATGAATGTGGATACTGTCACAGACCTGGACATATAAAATCATATTGCTTTATCTTCAAAAGAAAATGTCCAGTCTTCAAGTGTTGCCTCAAGTGTTGCCAAATTCTCAGGGCAACACTCAAGACAACACTGGTGAACAGAAATCCAGATTTTCAAAAAAGGCTTGGTTACCCAAGGAAAAACTGAAATGCTATGTTGTTTACACAGCTTCAAGGACTAACATTTCAGGAACTTGGTACTTCGATAGTGGTTGTTCACGTCATATGACGGGTACAAAATCATTCCTAACGGAGTACCAACCTATCAAGGAGGCTCAGTGACTTATGGTGGTGGAGGCAAGAGTGAAATAGTTGGAAAAGGAACACTGGATATTGTTGGTTTTCCTTCTTTAAAAAATGTCTTGCGTGTAAATGGCCTTCTTGCTAATCTAATTAGCATTAGCCAATTATGTGATGACAATTTGGTGGTAAAATTCAATAAAAATACCTGAGAAGTGTTTGATAATACTAACTTTTGTGTCATGACTGGAATAAGATCAAGTGATAATTGCTACCTCGTTGGTAATAAACCTGTGTGCAATTTGACTAAACTTGATGATATAAGTTTATGGCATCAAAATTAGGTCATTCTCATTATAGGAATCTTGAGAAGATTATCAAACCTAATGCCGTCAAAGGTGTTCCTAAACTAAACCTCAAAGACACCGTGATGTGTGGTGACTATCAAAAGAGTAAGCAGACTCGTGTTGCTCACAGTGTTGGACAACACAATGAACAACACTCAGGAACAACACATTGTTTTCAGCTTCTACGTATGGACTTGATGGGTACCATTGAGGTAGAAAGCTTGGGAGGTAAGAAGTATGTTTATGTGATAGTTGATGATTTTTCTAGGTTTATTTGGGTCTATTTCTTAAGGGAAAAATATGAAACTTTTGATAAATTTACTCAATTAGTCTCTAAAATCAAAAACATGTTTTGTTCTCCTATTTTTCGAATAAGGTCAGATCATGGTAGAGAGTTTGAAAATCTCTCTTTCTCTACATTTTGTAGTAAAAAGGGGATACACCATGAATTTTCAGCACCTAAAACACCACAACAAAATGGTATTGCTGAAAGGAAAAATAGGACTTTAATGGAGATGGCTCGTGCTATGCTAATTGCTAGAAATATTTCCAAAGGTTTTTGGGCCGAAGCATTAAACACAACTTGTCACACTACGAATAGAGTTTTCTTAAGACCCAGTACTACTATTATACCCTATGAATTTTTAAATGGAAAGAAACCTACGGTTCACTATTTTCATGTGTTCGGGTGTTTGTGCTACATTTTAAACGATCGGGAATACTTAGGAAAACTAGATTCCAAGAGTGACAAAGCCATGTTTCTTGGCTACTCTCAAAACAGTCATGCTTATCGAGTCTATAATTTGAGGTTAAAAGTGATTCAAGAATCGATAAATATTGAATTTAACGATTACTTGAGTGCTACAGGAGAACCAGCTGATGATATACCTCTAACCTTGCTGGAAGAAGTCAAACAGAGGGCTAGAACAGAAACTGATTTGGCCAGTATAGCCACAGATTCAAGTGTTGCCCCGAGTGTTGCCCCTAAAATGGCAACACGTGAGGCAACACAGGAGAACAGAACAGTGGCTGGAAATTCTGAGAGCAGTGACTCAGAAGAAGAAGATGGATTGGTGTACCATCAAGGCAGGAGAGATCCCCCAGCTGGAATTAGAAATTATCATCCCATTACTCAGGTAATTGGTGATGTTAATGAAGGGGATCGAACAAGAAATAAGGAGCCTGTTGACTACAGAGATATGGTTAGGTATGTGTGTATGTCCTCCACATACTCCAAGGTAAAACACTCCTGTTTCGTTACCACTCTTGAGCCAAAAAATGTGATTGAGGCTTTAAATGATAATTTTTGGATACAAGCTATGCAAGAAGAGCTTGAACAATTTACCCGTAACGAGGTTTGGTGTTTAGTTCCACGTCCTTTACATTCAAATATTATTGGAACTAAATGGATTTACAAACACAAATCTGATGAATTGGGTAATATTGTTCGTAATAAAGCTCATCTTGTGGCTCAAGGCTATACAGAAGTGGAAGGAATCGACTTTGACGAGACCTTTGCACCTGTGGCTAGAATTGAGTCAATAAGACTACTTCTTGCTATAGCCAGCTACCTCAAAATCACATTGGACCAAATGGATGTCAAAGCGGCTTTCTTGAATTGATACTTAGATAAAGAGATCTATGTTGAGCAACCTAAAGGGTTTGAAGACCCATTCCACCCAGACCATGTATACAGACTTGATAAGGCCTTATATGGCTTGAAATAAGCTCCTAGAGCATGGTATGAGCGTCTAACAAGTTTCCTTCTTGAATATGGATTTGTTAGAGGAGAAGCCGATATGACATTGTTTATCCTTAGGGAAAATAAAGAGCTTGTCATTGCTCAGATCTATGTTGATGACATAGTTTATGGCTCCACATCTAAAACATGTTTACAAAATTTTGTGGAAGCTATGACATCAACGTTTGAGATGAGCATGATAGGAGAACTTAATTATTTCCTAGGATTGCAGGTGAAACAGTCAGATGATGGAATCTTTATCTCTCAGAGCAAGTATTCTAAAAATCTGGTGAAAAGGTTTGGATTGGAGAGTGCAAAGAGCTCAAAAATACCTATGGGATCATCTCTTACCAAAGATCAGGTAGGGGAGGATGTTGACCAACTCTGTATAGATCCATGATAGGTAGCCTTCTTTATCTTACTGCCAGTCGTCCCGATATTATGTTCAACATAGGTGTGTGTGCTAGATATCAGTCTGCTCCTAAAATTTCTCACCTTAATGCTGTCAAGAAAATCATTAAGTATGTGTCTGGGACAAGTGAATTAGGAATCTGGTTCACCAAAGACACTAATACCAACTTGGTTGGTTTTAGTGACTCTGATTGGGTAGGGGATATAGATGACAGAAAGAGCACTAGTGGGGGTTATTTTTCTTGGGTAATAATCTTGTGTCATGGTACATTCGCAAGCAAAATTGTGTTTCTCTCTCGACTGCTGAATCTGAGTATGTAGCAGGCGGGAGTTGTTGTTCACAATTGATATGGTTGAAACATATGCTTGACGACTATGGTCTTGATAGTAATACCTTGACCATGTATTGTGACAATTTGAGTGCTATAAACATTTCCAAAAACCCTGTACAACACTCACACACTAAACACATTGATATCCGCCATCACTTTTTGAGAGATTTAGTAGAAAAGGACTTGATCCAAATAGAGCATATTGATACTAAACATCAACTTGCAGATATTTTGACCAAAGCCCTAGACCATTAGAGATTTTCAAGTTTGAAAAAATCTCTTGGTTTATGTTTTCTATAAATTTGCTGTTTCAAGTGTTGTTGTCAGTGTTGCCAACACTGACAGCAACACTGTGTATTTGTTGTATATTTTTATTATTTTAAAAAAAAATTAGTTAGTTTAATCCCAAATGAGGGGCATTTACTGACCTTTTTGTTCTAGTATGTGTATATACTTAAGGTTAACATTTTTTTATAAAATACCCCTTTGTGATTAAAGTGACAAAGTCACTCATGTTGTTGTTGATATTTGAAAAGGCAAAGCTTGTTAAAATACTCCCAAAGTAACTCGGGGCACGACGTTCGTTACGACGATGTTTCCTTGCCAAAACGGGAGTATAATGTAGTTGTTTTATACTAAGTATTAGGGACATGGAGCTCGCTACTACAGTGTACCCTACTTGAAATGTATAAAACTTACTACATATAGCTTTACACTTTAATAAAAAAACTCGGGGCACGGAGCTCGCTACTACGATGCTTCCTTGTAAATAAAGAAAGTGTAAAGCTTGCTTAAAAATTGCCTAAGGGATGATAAGTTATATATGTTGAAAAAATATCAAGGGGATTTTATTTAAAATGGTACCTTGTGTGTCACACAACATTGCAGGTAACACATTAGTAGATGCTACATTATTTTTTTATTTCTTATTTTTGTTTTTGTTAATTAAATTTTGAATTTCCAAAAGTCTATTTTCTTATATTTAGAGTTTGTGAAATTTAAAAGGTTTTTAGCAAAAATATTTTTTTGTTTAACTAATTGTAATTTGGAAATATGTTTTTTTAAAAATTCATTATTTGAATTTTGAAAAACACAATTTTATGGATATTGCTAAAATTATTTTTAGATATTATATATTTAAAAATGAAAAAAAAATAAAAAAATTAATTTTTTTTAAATGGTGAATAACAGTGCTTGTTTGTTGGGTTTGTTAGGGATAAAAGGGATTTAATTTGATTTGAACTTGTCAAATCAAATTAAAACCCTCCTTCTATTTACTCATTAAACCCTCTCTCTCTCTCTCCTCTTGTTTCTCTCTCTAGGCGGAATCAAAACCCTTCCCATGTTCCCTTTTCTTCTTCGTCTTCCTTCGATCCTCCATGGCGAGTCCCAAAAATTCTTCCCAAATTTCTTCCCCTATGGAAATCTCACCTTTAGCCCCTTCTAGTGTCGCCTCCAATGTCGCCGTCCCTATGGAGACATCTCCTGCGACACTTTCGGCCACACCCATAACTTCACCATCTTTAGACATTATTGTCTACAATCTACCACAAATTCCCATTCCCATGAGTCTTCCAGAAGCTACCCCCTCTATCGAACTCACTTTCGCCCCTCAAAAGAAATCAAAGAAACGAAAAGAATTAGATGCTTCTTCGTCATTTAAGGGAGGAGTTCGTCGTCAATCCGAAAGGATTAAAACATTGTTCAGGTCCAAAACCCTTCCAATACAGCGGATGATCCAGTCAATGTGGAGGATAGCTCAAGTTCATCGCTCAACATTTCGTCCGAGGACAATTCGGACCCAATCTTCAAAGAGACCAAGGAGCCCTCATCAACTTCTGATGAGGATGAGGAAGCATGGATGGAGGATGAGGAAACTCTAGCTCAAGCCCAGTCCCGGATTGCCAAGAAACATAAAATTAAGTCCAGTGTTGCCCCAAGTGTTGCCAATCCAATGGCAACACCTGAGACAACACCTGCTGCCAAGTCCAAAGCCCAGTCAAGTTCACCTTCGTATTCTCCCATTTCCTGGCCAGAGGTAACCACTCCTACTCCCTCTCAAGATTCAAAATCTGATTACGAGTCTTTTGGATATTATGAACGCCCATTCCTTTCCGAAGAATTTTATAGTGAATCCAACTTAGATAAGTGGGTTCAAGATTCTGAGAAAAAGATTTTGAATGAAAGGAACATGTTTGTGACTCAATTCAAGGAGTTAGGAGTGTACCAATTTTTGGAGGGCAGAAACTTTTTACCTACGGTTGTGAAAGTGTCCGTTTATGTCGAAAGTGTGGTTAGAAACTTTTATGCTCATCTTAGGGAGGATATTGATGATAGGAATACCCCTCATTATGGAAAGATTTTTGTTAGGGGCAATATTTATGATTTTAATCCCTTGATCATCAACAAATCTTTCGGCCTCCCTAATATTGAAGATGAGAGTTTGGACGTTGAACCGAATACCTTAGCCAACTTTTTGACTGGAGGGAGAATCAATGTTTGGAGTGACCACTTTAAATCTACCCACCTTACTTCTCTGTTTAGTGTGCTTCACAAAATTTGTATAACAAATTGGCTACCTACGGCCAATGAAAATACGGTGACATTTGAGCAAGACACTTTGTTGTACAAACTAGGCAAGAAACAGAGAGTCAACTTTGGGAGATTAGTATTTTCCCACCTAGCTGCATGGGCCAAGAAGAGAAAAACCTCCTCCTTCATTTTTCCTTCCCTTATTTTCAATGTCCTTGTGTACCAAAACCTCAAACCTTGGAATGCTGATAATATCTCTGAGAAGCCTGTCTATTATAGAATTAGCAAACACTTTACAGAAGGTGATTGGCACAGAGATTTGCCATGGGTTTTGGTCACAGATGCTCCTCCAACGGCAGCTCCTGCTTCAAGTGTCGCCCCAAGTGTCGCCCTTGAAATTGGCAACACTTCAGGCAACACTGCACCTATGATGATCGATGCTGCTATGGTTCTTAATTTTTTCAATAGTCAGGTGAAGCACATCGACTCAGTAATACAGGGGTGGCTGGACATGCATACAGATATGATGAAAATGGTGGAATTGATTTCTTCCAAAATAGGGGGAGATCAATCAAGGCCAAGGCGTGATGATGGAGCAGATGGAGCTGGAGCTGGACCAAGTGGCACAGCTGAGGGAGGTGAAGGAGCTGGAAATGCAGAAGGTTGAAGGTGGTTCGCATGGTTACTTGATTTGGTGGTTTGGTAACAAAAACAATTTTATTTGTTTTTATTTGGTTTATTATGCTTAAACAATTTTAATTTCTATTTTTTTTTCTTTGTTTCGACCGGAATTTTCTTCAAACTTTGGTAGATGATTTTTGTTAAATGGATGGATGGTTGTTTTTAAGATTTTAATAATTATTTTTGCTAGTTATTAATTTCGTGATTAAGGGGGAAATAAATTCGAAATTATGTGACTTCAATTGTCTGAAGGTTGATGTTTCCATTTTTGTAAGTGTGATACTTTGATGAAAAATATCTTCAACATTGCCTGAAGATTGATGTTGTCACTATTTATCAAATGGCATTTTTTTTTGTTAAGTTTGACTAACTATTTTATAAAGATCATCACATTGGTATTTTGTGAAGAAATCAGTAACTAAGGGGGAGATTGTTAATGTTAATGTTGTCCCAAGTGTTGCAAACCAGTGTTGCCACTGGTGTTGCCACAAGTGTTGCCATTTTGATTTGGCAATACTGAAATAGTTACTGTATTTTTCACAAATAATAATGTGGAAATTAATGTTTAAATAACAGTAGTTAGTTTTCTTAAATGAGCTTGAATAGGTCATCAGTAACTGCCCAGGCGTGATGTTCGAAGAAGAGGAGGAAATTAACATATAAACATGTGTTTATATGATTAATTAATGACCAAGCAAAAAGAGATATTATCTAGCTATTCAGGGGGAGAACAAGTCAGAGTACAAGGCATCCATAGCTGAGAGGTACAAGCAAGAGAAGCCAAAGAAGACTAAGTCTCCTACAAATGAGGCGAGAAGGCTAAAATGGAGGAAACAACTTCAAGGTTGTTGCTGATCATTTTGAGTAGGCTCCAAGAATTTGTGGCCTATAAATAGTGCAATGGATCTTCATTGAAGATCATCCAATTCAGAAAACGCAAATCTGCACAAGAAATAGAATTCTGCTCTTAAGTGTTGCCATTCAGTGTTGGCAACACTCAGTCCGACACTCGAGAATTTCATACAGATTTTTATATTTTTGTGAGGTTTTGAGTGTTCATTTTCAGAGAGAGTTCTTTATATATCGTTCCTTAAGTTAATGATTGTTTATCATTAAAGGAACTTCTTTGACCTTGTATTGAATTCATATTATTAATAGAATGGTCTTGCCCTCCTGGCACCCATCAAGTTATATATTTATATAACTTGATAAAAATTATATTCTTGTGTATTGTTTTTATTCTTCCACTGCAAATTAGATTTATTTCTATTTTGTGCTTTCTAGAATTGGTGTGTGTTGTTGTTAGTGTTGCCAACACTAAGGACAACACATATGAGTTTTGTCTCACTTTGTGAGTTTCGCCTCACTTGTTCTAAGCCATAGACAATTTCAGGATCGTTTGATCCGTCGATTCGCTTTTTATCGTCCGAACCGTTTGGTTCGTGATCGTCATTTACAAAATTCGGATCATTTGATCCGTCGATATCGTCATTTAATTTATATGCCTTTACAACTCCGAGCCATTTGGCTCGTCGATCGCATCTTTACTGTCCGGATCGTTTGATTCCGTTGATACCGCACTTTTAATACTGTCATTTACAAGTCCGAGCCTTTTGGCTTGTGATAGTATTTACTTATAAAAGTCCGAGTCACAAAACGATTTGTTGATTGCATATCAGTTAATACCTCTTTTCATAAAGTTGATCACAATGTAATGCCCGGTTCAAAACCGGAGTTCGTCATTCGAACCCCTTTTCGAAAACAACGCAAAATCGACGTTTGGCATCCAAACGATCATTTTCGACTCCAAACCCGACGTTTGACATTCAAACGATATTTTCATTAAAATCAACGTTTGACATTCAAACTAAAGATTTAAGCTCATCCCTCGAACTTCGTTTTCAAAATAACTCAAAACCGACGTTTGTCATTCAAAAGCTCGTTTTTATCATAAAATCAACGTTTGTCATTCAAACTAAGATTAAAGCTTGTCATTCAAGCCCCTTTTCAAAAATGCAACACACACACACACACACAATTTCGAGAAAGGTAGAAAGACTCATCATACGAGGTATTTCGGGTGATCTCAATATACTCTTCCTGAAACGTAACGTGACCTCCGAACCTAACAATCTCTGGTACAAAAAAGCCATTTGTCATGTTTGGGCTCATAATACAAAACGTCACATTTTCAAAGCCATTTGTCAAGTTTGGGCTCATAACACAAAACGTCACATTTTCAGAGCCATTTGTCAAGTTTGGGCTCATATTACAAAACGTCACATTTTCAAAGCCATTTGTCAAGTATGGGCTCATAATACAAAACGTCACTTTTACGAAGCCATTTGTCAAGTTTGGGCTCATAATACAAAACGTCACATTTTCAAAGCCATTTGTCAAGTTTGGACTCATAATACAAAACGTCACATTTTCAAAGCCATTTGTCAAGTTTGGACTCATAATACAAAACATCACATTTTCAAAGCCATTTGTCAAGTTTGGGCTCATAATACAAAACGTCACTTTTTCAAAGCCATTTGTCAACTTTGGGCTCATAATACAAAATGTCACTTTTTCAAAGCCATTTGTCAAGTTTGGACTCATAATATAAAACGTCACTTTTTCAAAGCCATTTGTCAAGTTTGGGCTCATAATACAAAATATCACATTTTCAAAGCCATTTGTCAAGTTTGGGCTCATAATACAAAATGTCACATTTTCAAAGCCATTTGTCAAGTTCGGGCTCATAATACAAAACGTCACTTTTTCAAAGCCATTTGTCATGTTCGGGCTCATAATACAAAACGTCACTTTTTCAAAGCCATTTCTCATGTTTGAGCTCATAATACGAAACGTCACATTTTCAAAGCCATTTGTCAAGTTTGGGCTCATAATACAAAACGTCACATTTTCAAAGCCATTTGTCAAGTTTGGGCTCATAATACAAAACGTCACTTTTTCAAAGCCTTTTCCAAGTTTTGGCTACCAATTAAAACGAACCCCTTTTTTTAAACTCAGCCATTCTCAACGTTTGGGCTCATAATACAAAACCGTGTGGCGACTCCTCTCCTTCTCCGGAAGCGAGGTCCCAAGTTTGCGAAATGCCGCTCGCCGCGTTCCCCCGCGCGCGATCCTGGTAATTTCAGTTGGCGACTCCGCTGGGGAAAGCGTTGTTTTTAAAAACTACCGTTGTTTTAAAAACATTACGTGGGTCAAACTTTCGTTTACCCTTCCTCATTTTTGTGTGCTTGTGTTGATTAAAACATCGAACTGTTTATGAAACAAAAAAAGAAAAAAAGATGTTGCATTTTCATCTCATCCAAAATCATAACATGTTCGTGCATTTTCGTTCATACTTGATTTTCATGCTATATTTTGAACTGTGCATAAATTCTTTAAAACGCATTCTGAAAATTTCTATTTTTCTCAGAAAAAGAATTTAGTGACCGCACACTACTTGCACTGCTGCCTCGGTACACCGCACGCTACGCGCACTTGCTGCCTCGGTACACTGCACACTACGACCCTCAACCTGGGATGACCGTTCAGTTGCAGCTTGATTGGTCTGCCAGACACCTTTTGAGCGCGCACGGGGTCGTCCCAAATAGCCCGTCCTAGCCCGTGTAATCCATGCACTCTTTGTGTCACACTTCGTCCAAGACCCCGGTTGGTTCTTGGATTAGTACGTGTCATAAATCCTAAGTGTATGTCTTTACGCCTATCTCCCAAGTCAAACTTAAAAGTTGAGATCGAAGGTCATTCCCGACCCGAAGTCTTAGCTTTTCAGCCTTGACTTTGACGCGGAGCCACGCTAAAAACAAACCCGAAGGTTCAATGTGACACTGTGTCATCAAACCTTTAATGTATGCACCATGCCAGTCATAACTTGGCCAACGCCAAAAGCTAAGCCCCCTTGTGCAAGGGAGTTAGGAGAGGTCATGCCGAAATTTCGGCACGATTTCTGCCTTAACTTAAAGACGTTGACTTCGACCGTGACCCACATGTCACATACGTTGGAAGTTTACTTGACCAGCTAGCCTTAAGTTCACTTTTTCCTTTGTCGGTGGAACTCGCTTGCCTTATAGGACCCTCGCTCGGGATTGTCCGTCCCGGGAAGACAATTTACAGGTGAAAAACGAGGGGCTTATAAACGTAGTGACGAGATCCACTGATTCGAGCCCTAGGTTAGTTGCGAAAAAGAAGACACGATCTTTTCCAACCGATTAGGACTCTAAGAAAATGCGTTTTAAGTAAACATTAATCGGTAATTGCACATTGCACAAGCCCGAAACCCTGAGCCAAATACCCTTTCCAAAACCTAAACCATGCCTTTCGTTCCTTGCAGCGAGCAGAAAGTGGTTCACAATTCCGAGTGCTGGCCTTGCCAGAATTGCAGTTACGGCCGCATCAGACAGTTCTTCGGTTCCCACAGTTCCTTCAGCCAGACTTTCCGACATGTCAAGGTCACTGAGAAATCGTGACGGGAATGAAACCCCGCCACAGGTAACAGATATGACACTGGAAGAAGCCATCCGGGCCTATGAGGTTCACAAAAGGCAGAAAGAAGATCAGCAGAATTTCATGGTACAGCTTCTGAATGAGGGAGGTATAGCAGCTATCCCCCAACCAGACGGTAATTTCGTCCTGATCAAGGACGACGAGCCCTCTCGATCAACTCCTCAAGCCTTCAACCAGGTTCCTCCCCCGCCAAATTACGGGATTCCTTCTAACCAAGGAAACAGCCGACTGAGGCTCCATGTTGACACCTCTCAAGGAACCCCCATCATATACGGCCAAGCCAGTACTGCTCCCATCACTCAGTACAACCAGCAAACCGCTGGACCATCTTAAACAGATATCAATGTCCTCTAATACCCTCCCGGGTTCAACCCATTGCCTATATACGAACCTCAAAACACCGGGGACAAACCCCAATACAATCCAGAAAAGGCCCCTTATATCCACATATATCAAGCCTCCCACCTCCAATTACTGCCGCTCATATGGCAGCACCCAGCACCGAGCCTCAAAGTCCACCACTGGACCCCGCCTTGGCCTAGATGGTCGAACAAATAAAAGACCTGAAAGCCAGCATAGGCTGCTCAAAGCAAGAAATGCTCAAATCCATAGATCCGGGAATGGTCACGCCTCTCCCTGCTAAGTTCAGAATGCCAGAAATGGACCAATTCGACGGAACCGAATGTCCACAGACGCATATTGACACCTACGTTCTGGCATGAGAGCATAAGGAGCAACCCTCCAGCAAATGGCTGATCATTTCCAACATACTCTCAAGAATTCTACGTTACAGTGGTTCCTAAGGGTCAAGCCTGTAGATTGCTATACCTGGGATCAGATTAGTAATATCTTCCTAGAGCGGTACAGATCCAACATGGAGTGGGAAACAAGTCGTAAAACTTAATCACCACTGAACATAAGACAGATGAAAGCATTGGAGAATTCTACAAGAGGTGGAGTTGGAAGCTCTCCGAAATCATGGAGCCACTCTCCAAAGACGAACAAATGCGGATATTCAAGTCCTGCTTGAGGCCGTCCATCAGAACGCTCATCAGCCATCACTTCTTCCCAGATATCCGAGCCATGGTCAATGTCGGCTCACAATTCGAAAAGGATCTCAAGGAAAAGCTGTCTACAGTATAGCCGTACAGATACATATCACCAGCTACATTCAATCCTGCACCGGCCCCCGACAAAAGGAAAGATACTTCTGTCAACTACATCCATCAGGGTCAACAGTCAAGCAACAGAAACCCCGCCCCAAAAAGCAACAACTTCCCCACAAAGCAGCCTTCCGTACACTTTGACAAGCTGGATATGCCTCTGAGTAAGATGCTGGAAGGGTTGACCAAAGAAGGCCTCCTCAAGCCCGTTGAAAACTAGAAACCCAGGAATCCTGTAATCAATGCCGACAAAAGAAAATACTGCGCCTTCCACCAATACCACGGGCACACAACTGACAACTGCCTGAGGTTACGGTATGAGATCTAGAATCTGATAGAGGAGGGAAATTTGGAGCATCCCCGTGGACCTAATACAGTCGAAAACCCTTTTTCGAACAACAACAGTATAAACTCCATCGAGTGGGTACCAAAGAAGATTGCCGCATAGCCAGTCTCTCCGCCTCTTCCAGCCAGGTCTTCATCAGACGTTCACATTTGTTACGATGTTTGTGACTGCACCGAATGCCTTAAGTATGAGTTCCAGGACCTGATCAGGGGCAATTCCCCCAGAAAGCAGAAGAAGTAGTCTTCTCAGCAAAATTTGAAAGAAAGGTATGAAGCCGGAGACACAAGCGTGGGTACACTCGGAGAGCCATCCGGGAAGTTCGATTACTACGTGCTGTACTCCAGCAAGTCCTCTCTCCCTTTAAGCAGCACATCTTCAGAGAAGACAGGGGTGGGAAAGCCGAAACATCCTGCTAACATCAAAGCTCAGGCTTTAGGACACCAAAATACCTCAAACCTTGGCAACCTTATTGCCAACCAGAAGCCTAATTCCCTACAGGATCAGCCAAGATTAAACCTGCCCAACAGCAGAGCACGGGCGGGCAAAGGAAAGCCAAAGTTAACTTGGCACTCGCACTCAATCAATGTGCTGACCAAGGGCGGCCACCGCCACAAGCTACCTCGACACAATCCCGAGGCACCACCAAAAGCTTTGCCTCTCAAGAGGAAGACATGAAATGGATGGCTCGATGATTCTCCTCTCCGGAAAGAGATCAGATCTACGATTCCATACTATATGGTAGCATGCTCACCTTCTGTGATGAAGACCTACCGAAAGGGGCGTCGGGGCACAATGAAGCTTTGTACATCACTATCCAGCTCAACACTGTCTCCCTCCCTGGGGTATTATAGATAATAGATCAGCAGTCAACGTCCTTCCCCTCAGCATGATGGGAGCCATACGCATTGATGAAGGCCACATGATCCCATCAGCCCAAACTATCAAAGCCTATGACAGCACGTCTCGTCCCATCCTAGGGACAGTGACTCTGGAGCTCTAGTTCGAAACCCAAATGGTGCCAGCAAAGTTCCACGTGATGGACATTCCATCCGAATTTACAGCTCTGTTGGGACGCCCATGGCTACATCACATGAAGGCCATCGCCTCCACTCTCCATCAGCGTGTCAAGTTCATAAATTGACAAGGAGATCTCGAGGTCATCAGAGGGGACAATTTCCTCATAGGGAATGAAGCCTAAATGCCAATTAAGCGTGCCGGCAGCCAGGCATCGGGGCTACCTCATGCAAGCCAACCAAAGGACAACCGGGGCAAATCTCATCAGAATTCCTCAGAGTCCGAAGGTGCTAACTATGTCAACGTCCTCGAACAGAAAGATCCCGAAGCAGTCAGATTCATCAAGTTCAACTGCCATTTCCGAAACTTGGATGCAAACTGGAAAGAAACCCTAAGCATCGCAATGATACGGGCACACAAACCCCCTATCTCCGATCGAAGATTTGTCAGCATCCTTCAAGCAAACTCTCTGGCCCCGCCAGGCGAAGAAATCTTCACGATAAAGGTCAACAAGCACCGGCACACTCGTGATGAATGTATGGCAGTCGTCTGGGATGTCTTACACGCAGAATTGCCCACCGAACCCCTTTTCTCAAATGAAGGGCATGAGGTCTTTCTAGCAGCGCCAGCTTCGTGAGAGGACGCGATACGTCCTTTGATCTGGGATGAGCCATTAGACGATGATGAATCAGGACTCTTCGGAGTGGAAGATGTAACAGGTCCGCAAGAGGAACCCTACATACACATGCTCAGTTTTGAGGATGGCACCAGTTCCAATGAGGTCACCTACGATGAGGGCTTCAATACCATAGAAATTTTCAAACTCAATGTCCAGTACAGACAGTTATCCGGCGAGTGGAAAAAACTGGTTGACACGACAAAGAACCCTTCTGATCACGTAACCGATGATGACTTCGTCAATATCATTTTCTCCAGATATCCCGACGATGCCAAGGATCCGATCCTTATTATCAAATTCTGCAATGCCAAAGTTACCCTCGACGATTGCCTGATCATGGTAAATGAGGCCCTGGCCAAGAGAGCTCAAGGCTCGTCAACACTTCCAATTATCAGCCCCAGTGGCAACCGACCCGTGTCGTCAGTCAAATTACAGCCAAGAGCGCCGTCAAGGCCGAAGGAACCGACAAAGGAGACAGAACTCCTCACCTTGCTACAAGTCAGATCAGCCTCGGGAATGCCTCCAGCAGCCACCCTGAGAACATCTTCAAGAATCCTCCTAGCGAGACAGATCAAGCTTCCGAAGAAAGGAATGATCACCTCAGCATCAATATGCTCAAGTTCGATCCTGATCCTAGTTATCACGACCACGGATTCAGACATCCTTCCAGCAAGCTGCTAGCTCTGTTAGACTTGGCTCTCGAACGAGATCACGAGACCATCAGCCTCGCAGAGTTCAATACCCCCGTTGGTTTGATCAAGCAGATATGGGTAAACTTCTTGGTGATCGAGATCAAGGAAGGCCGTATGGAATGTCCCAGCACGACTTCCTTCATCAATATAATCCAAGTATTTTATCCATTCAGAGATTTGGATGTGATTACAGTTCTAGACACCAGTCAGACAGAGCGCACCTACGGAGACTATTTAGCTCTCGCAAGGAAAGCCCTCCTGGAACTAGCTGCATAAGAAAATCACCTATGGAACGAAAACAAAGCTCAAAAGACTCATAGGGACCGAGCCCTTAAAGCGTCACAAGCAGTTTTAGACAGAAAGCTAGAGGCCACTCTAGACCAGTTCGACCTCAAAGGTTTTGCCCACTGCGACTTCCTGGACTACCATCACTTCTCATCAAACCCCCTCTAGCAAGGGAGGACGGTCAACGGTCCTAACGACCTGGGAGATGGAATGGCACAGCATAAGGAATACCTAGCCAAACAGCATGAGGAATACAAGCGCTTATCTCCCCGAGAAAAGCAAGTCCTCTGTGAAAGCGACGATGAAAATGATGAAACTATTCTCTTCCAAGCCGGTCGTGAAGTCAACAAAACCGGAATCCAAGGGTCCTTGGAGGATGGGAGCGAATCATTTCCGTTCTCAAATTGAAAGGCCAACTGAAAGAGGAAGGTCTATTCAAAAAGAAGAGAAAGATAAAAATACATCTCCAACAACTGCTCAGGGAGATTCCGCAGACTACCGCATTCGTTTACAGAAATGACCAATTGGGGCAAAAAAACAGTCACATGGGCAGACGTTCGGGAAGCCATATACTCACCTTCTGACATACTCGCCACTCAGTTAAAGCAGCAGAGAAAGCTCTCCCCGATGGAAGTTTATCTAGACTGCCTCATACAGTTCAAGGAAGCACTGGCTATTCTCACATGGGAAGAAACGCAAGCGCTAACTCTCGACGAAGGCTCTACTGCAAGAGAGCTGATCTAGGCCAAAAGTGAAGGAAAATTAGCAAACCGTGACTACTGCCTGTCCCAACTCCAGAATGCCATGAGCCTGCTTAGCAAGAAGGAAAGAAGAGCAGTATACCATGAAGAAATCAAAGAGACCGTTCGCTTGAACCAAGAACTCTCTAACCTCCCCCGGAGGGTCAGCAATACACAGTTCAGTCCTAGCAACCACTGCTGCGCACTGACGTTCGAACAACTTTGGCGAACCATAGACTCACTCCCTGTGGAGGCACCTAAACCAGTGTCTTGGGACAGAATCCGAAAAGCTGCCGAAGACCCCGGGAATACATTTATAGTCAACGAATTGAGGGAGGACATATGGCCCTGTGCTTCGTAAAATCCTCCTCTGACTATGGGTCAGCTCAAAGACCTGTTCAAAAGGGATCAAGCCTGACATCAACATTCTAACCCGATCGGGTCAAATTCATGTGCTACCACCAAAGGCCACCAAAAAGCCGACGGAGCCAGAACCGCAACCCGGTCTGCCCGAGGAAACAAGTTCCGTGAAGGAGGACCCGATCCTCACTCAGCTTAAGCAGACCCGGTGAACATTTCCCTGTGGTCCCTGTTCACATCTTCAAACCCTCACAAGCTCAAGATAGAGGAAAGTTTGGCCCACACCATGGTCCCTGTGGACGCAACCCAGAGGAAGTGATTCAGATGATCGGCAACATCCACTATGGAAACATCATCACCTTCACAGATTTGGACCTGCCAAAATTTGAGGTTGATCACAATGAGCCGCTCTACATCACAGTTCAGTTGGACGAGCGTCGCCTTCCTCGTGTACTGATACGGAGGTTCCGGAATAAATGTCTTGCCCGCCAAGATGATGGACCTGCTCGAAATCAAGCCCACAGACCTGAAGCCTTCAGTCCACACTGTCAAGGCCTATGACTCTACTTCCCCCACAGTTCTTGGGGTTGCTACTCTAAACATCTGGTTCGGCATGCGGATGACCCCCACCAAATTCCAAGTATTGGACATTCCCATCACTTTCGCAACCATCCTGGGACGGCCCTAGCTGCATCAAATGAATGACATGGCATCCACCCTTCACCAATGTATCAAGTTCATACAAGGCAACGAGCTCACAATAGTCTACGGCGACAGCGTCACTACCGAGGGGACCAGCACCAATGACATTCCAGTGTTATTGATCAAGCACGATGATGATATGGCATTAACTGGATTCACCTTGGAGACCTCCAAGATCTAAATATGCAGCATGGACCTTCCACTGTTCTGGGACAAAATCCCTCCCGCCATGAAAATGATGAAAATGATGAAATTTATCCCGGGACTAGGGCTCGGCAAGAGGTTACAAGGCCAACACTAACTCATCGAAGTCAAGGACCATACTACAGTCCAGGGGCTCGGTTATGTGCCAACATCAGCTGATATCAGAGAGAACAAGAGGCTCGCCAGCACCAAGGCAGCAACCCGCAAGAGGGGAACCTTCAATGGCACACCCAACCTCCGACCTTATAGTTTCGACCTCGCCCATTACTTCATCAAAGCAACCAACAACAGAACTGAGGGAATCGATAGCGGAAACAACAGCAAAACTGAGGGAACCGACAGCGGAACCAACAGCAGAACTAAGGGAACCGACAGCAGAACTAAGGGGGACTAAAAGTGGAACTGATAAAGATGAGAAAGAAGCAGGAAGAGACAGCAGAGAGACTACAGAAAGGATGGAAAAGTTGGCACAGGACCTCAAGCGTTTCAGAGGACTCAAAGCTAATCCGATAAGGGGAGCATTCCTAGACATCACTGCTCTACCTGGACCAATTGCCACCACAGTTCAGCATGAGTACACATTCAAAGGGATCCCAGACATAGAAGAGCAGCTTGAGACATTCTTCATGGGAAACAGACTGTTCGGGTCAGTCGCCGAGGCCACATTCGGGACAGTAAGTCCAAAGCAGAAGGAACCAGAATTCATAGAAGATGCTCTCACAGAGTCTTTTTGAAGAAGTCATGGAGGTGCCAAACCTGATTGACCTGGGCTCCGAAAACAGCATGATCGCCATGATCGGGATAGCAGAATCCAAGCCTCTCGACCCTCGAACCCTCACCAAACATCCAGCAATGCCACTAAAAAATTGGGTGACTTTTACCGGACCAAGGGCAAGCCAGACAGAAATGGACAAACTGGGCCTGCACCCACATCTCCCTAAACCTTGTCTCAAACCCTCTGAGTCAGTCATTATCAAAGTCCAGTCCTCTGAGTCGTCCGACGGCCTCACGCCGAAAGACTATGATAATGTAGCCAACAATGTATTCCCGTTCGTATTAAATGAAAGGTTCGACCATTATCCCCTCATTGCCACTTTAACAATTGATAAGTTAACAAACAACTTAAAAGACGTTAATAATGACTCACTTGATAAAGAAGCAGACACACTAAACGAACAATACATTAAAAAAGTTCTCAAGCGTGTAGTAGACCAAGAGGACAATCGGGCCTAAGCTGCCGAAGGGGTTATGACTAAAGTGAACCTGGGGTCAGTGCAAGAGCCTAAAGAAACACAAGTGGGCAATTTCTTCGCTGGTGCAGAAAAAGAAGCCCTAATAAATCTCCTCAAAGAATATGTTAACGTGTTTGCCTGGTCAGACCAAGACATGCCAGGACTCGATCCCTCAATCGTGGAGCACAGAATCCCTCTGGATCCAGAATCCAAGCCTGTCAAGAAGAAGTTGCTGAAGATCAAGCCAGAATGGTCCCTGCAAGTAAAAGAAGAAATTGAGAAGATGCTCCGCGTCGGCTTCATCAGAGTAATTGAGTACCCGACCTGGCTCTCCAACATTGTGACGGTCACCAAAGCCAATGGAAAGGTCAGATGCTGTGTGGATTTCTGAGATCTCAACAAGGCCAGCCCTAAGGACGATTTCCCACTGCCCAACATCGACATGTTGGTCGACACCACGACAAATTTTGAAGTGAAATCCTTCATGGACGGATTTGCTGGATACAATCAGATCAAGATGTCTGAGGAAGATCAAGCCAAGACTGCTTTCACCACTCTGTGGGGGACATACTATTACATGGTCATGCCATTTGGTTTAAAGAATGCTGGGGCTACTTATCAGCGGGCTGCAACAGCCCTCTTCCATGACATGATTCACAAAGAAATCAAAGTGTATGTCGACGACATGATCATCCACTCCAGAGGATCAGACATGCAGCACATGACAGATTTGAGAAAGTTCTTCAACAGACTCAGAAAGCACTCCATGAGATTGAACCCTACAAAGTGCACCTTCAGCGTCATGCGAGGCAAAGTACTGGGGTACATGGTTACAGAAAGATGCATCAAAGCTGATCCCAAGAAAATCAAGGCCATCATCGACATGAAGCCACTGCAGATACTGACAGAAGTGAAAAGTTTCATGGGGAGACTTCAATACATCAGCCGCTTCATCAACCAGTTGACATCTCTCTGCGAGCCAATGTTCAAACTAATGAAGAAAAATGCTGACATCAAATGGGACTTCGAATGCCAGATAGCCTTTGAGAAAATCAAGACATACTTGGTAAATCCCCCAATCCTGTGCCCGCCACATGAAGATAAGCCACTCCTTCTGTACCCTACAGTGACATATACGTCAATTAGGGCTATGCTAGCGCAAGAACAGAAAGATTCCAGAGTTGAGCATGCAATCTTCTTCGTAAGACAAAAGCTTCAGGGAAGTGAACTCAGCTACTCAGCATTAGAGAAAACTTGTACCGCCTTGGTATGGGTAGTCGGGAAACTGAAACACTACATGCAGTCACATTCAGTGCTCCTGGTCTCCAAGATGGACCCCGTCATGATATATCTTCGACAAGCCATCTCTATCAATGAGATTAGCCAAGTGGTCATTCTTCCTATATCAAATACATGGTCAGAAAATCAACAAAGGGCAGAGTGATGGCAGATCAGCTGGCAGACTTCCCAAGTAGTGAACTCAAGGGTCCTGATCCGCAGTTTCTTGATGATGGGATTTTCTCACTTAACAGCGCAAACCGCTGGCAACTCTTCTTCGATGGGGCAGCTAACAAGAAGGGAAATGGTATTGGAATGCTCCTGGTCGATTCTAAAGACGAGCACACTCCCATAGCCATCAAACTAAATTTTGAAGCAACCAACAATGTAGCAGAATATGAAGCTTGCGCAGCTGGCCTAGAAGACGCTCCCTAACGCAACATTTCAGAACTGGAAGTATACGAAGACTCAGCATTGATCATCAATCAAGTATCCAACAAATGGAAGACAATAGACCCTGGCCTCCAGAAGTACCACACGTACATGGAGGAGCTCATTGCTCAGTTCAAGGACATCTCTTTCCACTATTTGCCAAGAGACAGGAATCGCTTCGCAGATGCCTTGACCACCCTAGCATCTCTTGTCAAAATTCCCGAAGGGAAATCAGTAAAACCCCTCAGAATAGGCAGACGGGAAACACCCGCCTATTGATGTGAGATCGAAATTAAAAATGAACCGATCGATGAACCCTGGTACAATCAAATCTACCAGTACCTCTAAAACGGAAATGCTTCCTTCACAAATGAAGATGGAAGGTAAAAAGAAGGGATCAAAGCCAAAAACATGATGGGCCTAAAAGGCCTGGCATACCATTTCGTCATTCTGGGGCTATGTTGTACAAGAAGTGCCACCAAAGACCACTCCTCCGGTGTTGTGAATACGTGGTGCTCGAGATCGAGGCGCTTTTTGTTTTGTTTTTTTGAACCGCTTTCTCGTGTAAGTGGTCACCGCCTCACATCGATTTGAAGACATCCGGTTTAAATTGAAAAACGGAGTCGCCACACCATTTTGATTTCCTCAAAACTTTGAAAAAAAGTATTTGGGTCCGGAGGTTAAGTTACCCCTTGGGAAGAACGTTTGGCGTTCACCCAAGGAGCCTTGCCGAAGCAAGTCTTCCAAGATCCGACTTTCGTGCTTGCCTTTTGTGCTTTCGTGTGTGGGATGTGTTTTGATAAAAAGGGGGGGGATGTGCCAAGTGGTCTTCCGGACGTATAAACCATGAGTTGGTTATCGCTCGGGATTCCTTGGATTTTTGATATGTTCGGGACTTTGATCCCATACTCATCTTGGACTTACGACCATCATTATGATACCTTGGGTCACATGTGATCGAAATAGGGACACCTCTTTTTATAGTCCAAGAATGAGACTCTTTAGAAAGGAAGGACCTTTGCCCATCAATCCTACATCTTGAGACGATTTAAACTTGATAGGGACATTTCTGCTCGTCTCAAGTGATGATCGGAGATGTGGGGGCTCAAGTTCATCCTTTTCTGAAGGGGTTTCCGACTATGGCATCTTTATATGGAGAAAATGATGTAAAGATATGACCTTTACACCATTACGCCCCAAGAGATGCTTCAAGTTCCAAAGGGACAAAGGGGAGGGGTATAAAGATTGGATATTTATACTCATCCTATGCCTTTTTGTGCCTTAAGAAGGTCACTAAGCAATCCTTGGAGAGTGATCCAACCATGAGGGACATGGAGAGATGCATTTTTAAAGTAAAGATGACATTTTTATGCAAACATATGTAATGAACACTATGGAAGCTAGGACTAGGAATGTAAAGGGAGGACCTTTATGGCTTTCCTATGTCCTTTAAGAACCATTTAGGTGGACAATCCTTGGAAGAAAGGTCAATGTGAAGGGGATGACATTCATATGAATAAAGATGACATTTTTAATGAAAAGATGACATTTTTATATGGAAAGATGACAATTTCACATCTTCATGTGAGAGATCCACACTAGAACAAGCCATTTATGGTCTTATTGTTCATCCTTGGGATAGATCCTCCATGAATCCTATGTGATGGGGAAATGGGGGTATTATGATCTACATAGTAAAGACTTGATCTTTATGGCAAGAAATCACATATAAAGCAAGTAAATAGCAATATAAATGGCAAGGAGCAAGGGGGTATTATGATCTACATAGTAAAGACTTGATCTTTATGGCAAGAAATCACATATAAAGCAAGTAAATAGCAATATAAATGGCAAGGAGAAATATAAAAAGAATAACAAGTATATTTTAAAGAGAAGAGGAGGAGAGGTTATCAATGGTGGTGTCCCTCTATCTCCCTTGAAAGTTTCCTAAGGAAGGAGCAACTTTGAAAGGATTTTGGAGAGGAGGGACGTGATTTTGAGGGGTTTAAGCTTTCTGGAAATTTGTGGCTCTATTTTGGTAGAGTAACATTGCCAAAAATTGTCTCCCAAAATAAATAGAGGAGGCCTCTATTTATAGGCAGATTTGTGTTTCCTAATGAAGCCGTGCGGCTGTAACCCTTGGCTAATGAAGCCATGCGGTCTTTTCCATTAGTGACTCAGCCTATTTCTAGAACCATGCAAGGTGGCATTCTAGAAGCTCTTTTCCAATGAGGGACTACGTGGAATTTTAATTCCTAACAAGTCCTTCGGCCCTCAGAAGGTTTTGGAAAGTTCCCAAATTGCCCCTGAACTTTAGGGAAGTCTGGGGAATTGCTGTGAAACTTAACCGGAAGGCATGAGCCAGATTTGGGTACTTACAGAAGCCCCTCGGCAACGTCACTTTCAGGGCGAGTGGGATTGTCGATAAAAAAGGTTCCAATCTGGCGAACTGCCGAGACGGATTGGGTGACCAAGGTGGTCGAGTGGCTGAACCTTTGAAAGGCTACCTACGTATCCCGGGGGAATCAAGCCATGATCGTAGTTCGGAAAAGATCCGCTGGGAAAGGGGTGTCATATGTGATGAATTGGATGAACGTAAAGTAGGCTACCTACGTATCTCGGAGGAATCAAGCCAGGTCGTAGTTCGGGATCCACTGGTGAATGGGGAAGAAAAACTGGTCTCTTGCTAGGAAGATGGAAAAAAAAGTGACCTAGGAGGTCAAATGGCTGATCCTACTGGGGATATGCCAGATGAAGGGAGTGACCAATGTGGTCGGGTATCTGGACCTTTATGAGGGGCTACTTCACCACTGAGAAGTGATGAATGAAGAGGGTGACCATTGCAGTCGGATGGCTGGACCTTTATGAAAGGCTCATGCACCACTGAGGAGTGATGAATGTAAAGGGTGACCATTGTGGTCGGATGGCTGGACCTTTATGAAAGGCTACCTATGTATCCCGGAGGAATCAAGCCTTGGTCATAGTTCAAGTCTCACTAGATAGTTAGGAACAATGTCTAGGATCCTTGAGGTTTTGACGATTAATGGAGGAGTCACCTTATTTGACAATTAATGGAGGTTGTCACCTGATTTGACAATTAATGGAGGTTGTCACTTGGTGAAACTAAAGCTTACATTGCTATCGAGGAGATAAAGGTAGCTAAAGTTTGGAGAAACTGAAGCGTACTTCACTATCTAGGAGATAGAGGTAGCTAAAGTTTGGAGAAACTTAAGCGTACTTCACTATCTATGGGATAGAGGTAGCTAAAGTTTGGAGAAACTGAAGCGTACTTCACTATCTAGGAGATAGAGGTAGCTTAAGTTTGGAAAACTAAAGCGTACTTCACTATCTAGGAGATAGAGGTAGCTAAAGTTTGGAGAAACTTAAGCGTACTTCACTATCTATGGGATAGAGGTAGCTTAAGTTTGGAAAACTGAAGCGTACTTCATTATCTAGGAGATAGAGGTAGCTTAAGTTTGGAAAACTAAAGCGTACTTCACTATTTAGGAGATAGAGGTAGCTAAAGTTTGGAGAAACTGAAGCGTACTTTTCTATCTATGGGATAGAGGTAGCTAAAGTTTGGAGAAACTGAAGCGTACTTCACTATCTATGGGATAGAGGTAGCTAAAGTTTGAGTTTTGACAATTCGGAGGATGTCACCTAGCGTTATTCCGTTATAACGGAAGTAACAGAGGCACTTTGAGAGGAAGGTTTATTTTCTTTAGAGATAACGGATATCCTTAGGAAACAACGTTACTCTGGTTAAGAGATAACGGGAATGGTGAGCCTAAGTGGAAAGTCCAGGGGCAAAAGTGTAAATTCAGCTCAGAGCAGATGAGGCCGCCCGGCGAGAGATGGGGAAAAAGAGGCCGTCCGGCTAGAAGTTTATTTTCACCAAATTATTTAAACAGAATTGAAACGGGCAAAGGCGCCATTGTTGCCTTGTTTCTGCCGAGGGGAAGAGAGAGAGTAGAGAGAGAATTCTTAAAATTCTTCAATTCCCTTGCTTCTGCTACTCAAGATGGATCCAGGGGCAATATTGTACCTAGGCAAGCACAAAGGAACTTGTCGGAGGCCGCTAGGAGGAGGAGGAGGGAATTCGTTCGAATGGAGCGGAAGTACGACTTCAACACGCCTCCTTATGAGCTCTATCCCAGTAGGAGGGAGCACAAATCGACGAAACCTCAATCTATTGGGGTAAGCATTCTTGATTTGCTTTATTTTGTCAATTTTGATGGATTTTTGATTGATTTAGGGCTTGACCCGATTTTTTTAGGAATTTTTTTTTCGAATTTTCTTGTTGTTTTTGTTGATGATTTTGGAAATTTGACGATTAACCTATGAGGTTAAGGACATTAATGAACATGCATGTGCTTATTTGAAAAAATATGAGAATGACCCATTTTTTGAAAATAAAATAAGAAAAATAATGTCTAAAATGTGACGGATTCCTTGCATGTGCTAGAACTAGGTCAATTTCTGATCATGGATGGGAAAACCAGATTTTGGACGATGAAAAGGATTCATGCATGCCATTTTTGAAAAATTAATGCTTATGTGCAAAGAATTTTGTGAAAATTGGAAATTTGTACTTGGGAGAGTAATGTGCTTAACATGATGTGTTTCAAATGATGAAGGACACGTTTTCTAGGCAAAGGCTGCTAGAAATATCTTATGAATGCTTTTCTTTGAAAAATATGTGCACTTTTGAATATATGCATGCTTTTGAGATGAGATGAAGGACTGACACATTTTTTGTTGTGTTTTCCTACAGGAGAACAAGTCGAGGGGACCCTCTGAGGTGGCTGTGAAGTTGTGGGATAGAATGCCCAACTTTGAGAAGGATGGGGTGAATCCCAAGCAGCTGGTGATGGCGATCGGCCTTGATTCTTTCATTGATGCTATCAGTAGAGGTATCCATGTGACCTCTAAGAGCAAGGGGCTAGTCCAGGCCCTTTCAGAGTTCTGGTGGGACACCACTCACAGCTTTCATCTTAGCTGGGGAGAGATTACAGTGACTCCGGCCGACTTTACTGCTATCACTGGCTTGCAGTTCACTGAGAGGCCTGTGACCTGGAGAGATCACATCACCGCAGAGGAGTTTAGAGATTTGGTGGGATTTGACCTCCGTCCTAAGGGGCTTGGGATGGAGACGAGGTATGTTGAGGTGGCGGTTCTGGAGTGTATGCAGGGGTTTGCCGCCAATGAGGTGACTGCCCACCAGCTCGCGAGAGCTTTCTTGTGGTTGATGCTGTCAGTCACCATATTTGCTAATTCTGGGACATTGGCAATGCTTTGCCTTCTTGACTCTTTGGAGAATTTGGATGAGGTTGGGGCGTCTCTTGGGGTGAGGCCGGATTGACTGAGCTATACTTCTCTTTGGATCTGTACAGCCGTAACAAGGCTGCTTCTATGGACTGGTTTTCTTTTGCTTTGGAGGTATTCTCACTTTCTTTTCTCCCTTTTACTTTTCTGTCTTGAGATTTTATGAGACAAATGACCTTTTGTTTTGAACATGCAGGTCTGGTTTTGTGAGGTGATTGGGTTCTTTCCTTGGAACCAGCAGAGTGATCCAGAGATCTTCCCGGCTATGATTCGCTGGAGGGGAGAGGCTAGAGATAAATTTACCGTGAAGACCTGGATTACTTTTGATTATAAGATGGTGAGACCGGTCATCAATAGGGATGGTCATTATGGGGTGGATTTCTATCCTTGGGGGAGGTACTCGGAGGTTTTGCTAGGGGATGTCTTGGAGGCGACTAGGCAGAGGAGGTGGTTGACAGGGCTGACCTGTGACATCATTTACTTGGGGGATCGCTTCTCCAGGCAGCATGGCCATGTCCCTCCTTTGGATGCTATCACTCCTCATGACCCTCCACCACTTATGCTGCAGCCCAGGAACTGGTCAGCGGATGAGATAGAGAGGTATCAGGCTGGCATGGCGGCTGAGGAGTATTTTGACTTTGCTACCCCGTACGCCACCTTTGTGGAGCAGTGGTTGAGGATGTCGCAGAAGCTAGTGAAGATGGCCGTCACACAGGGGTACGGGGAAGCTGAGCCGACTGATCCGCCTATGCCTCCTGCTCATCTCTCCTACGTGGTAAGCGGGGTACCGAGGAGGTTTATGGTGCCTATTCCTGACACGAGGGAGCCCCAGTATACTCTGCCGCCTGACAGCACTGTAAGTATCTCTAGGTTCCTTCTCTTTTTTGGATTTCTTTGCTTTCTGCAATTTTGAACTTTTCTCGAGATTTTCTAAGTTTTTCTTCTCTTTTCTCGCAGGTACATGCTCGTACCTATGGTGGTTTGGTACGGTAGAATAGGGGTTGGAAGGAGGTGTGCCGGTCCCTTCTGAGGAAGCTGGCCTGCACCTCCAGGGCTGGGGCGAACGTGCAGAAGCCCGTGTACAAGAGGAGGCATGTTGGGAGCACAACCTCTACCTCGTCGGCCTTAGGATACCAGACCTCATCCACCAGCATCATGCCTCGGGGACAGGGACCCAACACGGGCATTCTGGAGCAGCTGACGGAGTATGAGCATGTGAATGTCAATCTATCTGACGTGAGTGATTGTGAAGATTTGATGAAGGATCGAGAGTTCTATGAACTAAGCAGTGACGACGAGGAGTCGGAAGCTTAGGATTCCCTAGGGTTGAACTAGGAGAGGAGAGAAACAAACAATGAACACTTTTATGCACAATTTGTTTATTTTTCGTTTTAATTGGGCGCCAAGGAGGCGAAGACAATGTATTAATCTTTTATCTACTTTTCTTATTCATGCTTTATGTTTTTGCATATTACTTGAGCCTCGGGGTAGCTTTTTTGCTTGGAAATGGGGCTGAAACTGTGCCAAAATGGTTTGTGATGACATGTGATTGTATGAATGGTATTTGGACATGTTTTTATGCAGGTTTTGTTGAGAAACTGGGGTGAGAACTCCACTTGGGCAACAGGAGGAGCTGCTGCAGATTTTTTTCTGCAGAGGCAAAAGACGCCGTCCGGCCAGGTCCTGGGCAAATGCAGCCGTGCGGCTGGAAGTTTTGTCTGAACTGGTTTTTTTCAAATAAAATCAAGGGATGGCCTTTTCATTTCATTTTCACTCTAGACTCATCTCAACTGATCCCAGAGCACATTTTTGACCAAAAATCATTAACTTTGATCACTTGCCATAAAGAAACCCGTCAGATTGCAAAAGGGGAAAAGAGACCGTTTTCTATCCGATCTTCAATCTTGGATGAGACACAACTTTCAATCTAACAAGGGGTTGTTCGATATCACCTTTAAGATCAAGTCTTTATGGCATTTGAAGGATCTCCCGCCCGATTGGGACCTTTTGAGAGCCGCATCAAGGTTTTGGGACGTCCGGAGACATGTTTACTGCTTTTCTTATAATGAACTCGTCCCAACCTTCGAAGACTTCCGGGCATTGATTGGGGGTCCGAAAATTGAGGCCGTTTCGATTCCTCTGACGGGAGACGTGCCGGTGGCGGTAAAGTTGGCATCTTTTTTGAAAATCTCTCTGGAAGAGGCCGAGGGGATGATGGTAGCCCCTGACAGGATTGACCTTTCTGATATCCCGGCAGGTTTGGGTCTCCAGATACGGCTATGACCACGTTGGCTATGGATGCATTTATCCTCTGCGTGTTCTCATCTTTGTTTACTGCCGAGTCCGTAGGGGTCTGTCATAGTGGCCTTTTGGACATGGTTAAAGACTGCAGGGCTGGAAAGGATATTGTCCCGCTGGTTTTGGGTAAGACTCTGCATGGCATTGACAGGATGCTAGGGGAGACCATTTCATGAGGTCTGGGAGCCCAGCGGTGCTGACTTTATGGTTACAGGAGAGGCTTGGGGCTTTACCGGGGGACTTCGCCTACTCAGTGCCCCTGGGTGATTTCTCGGAGGGGTGTACCTAGGAAACATGACTAGGATAGCTGGGAGCTGATGATGGCTAGGTTGTCCATCTCAGACATTCACTGGTGGGTGCCTCATTGGAGACTGCAGACTCGAAGGACGTTTTAGGAGTCCTACATAGTGAGGGTTCCGGGGCTGTCTCTGTCGTCCTTTTACATCCCTTGCTTAGTGTCCAGGTAGTTTGGGATCTTACAGGAGCCTTTTGAATGATTGGAAGGGCATTAGTACCGTGGAGGTGGCCCCTTTTGATATGAGGGACCCAGTCCACTTCTCCTTTTTCTCAAGGGCTTGGACATACGCTGCTTTTCCTCCCAGGGCTATTCTCAAGAGAAGGAAGAGTACCATACTGACCACGGCCTATTTGGATTGGTATGAGAGGGAGATGGGGGAGACTCAGGTAATTTTGGGAGAGAGACGTCAGGCTTTATTGGGGGCTAACAGTGACTCGAGCAGGACTCTGAGGGAGATTAAGGCCAAGGCTAGCTCCCATAACCAGTCGGGTGACCTTATCAGGGATATGGAGGCTCGATATGAGAGGCTATTGGAAGTCTCTCCCCTTATTGAGGCTCAGAGGGAGGAGGTACGAGCTCGTGCCTGGATTGAGAAGGCACTTATTGACACGGGTTTGGTGGAGGCTCCAGTGAGGATATCGAGAATTGGGATGAGGGAGACCGACATCATAGAGAAGAAGAGAAAGAACACTCGACGAGGTCGAGGTAAAGGGAAGAAGAACAAGGAAGACTCAGTGAATGACGACTGAGAGATCTATTCCTAGGATTCCCTTATTGCCATTTGCAAACACAATAGTTTATTAGGTCTTTTTATATGTTTTAGATCTTTGTAGCAGGTTAGCAGAGTCAAGTGTAGACCGTGCTTGAACTCATCAAGGAGTTTTTAACTTGTAATTAACAAAGATATTTATCTTAGAATTTATAAGACACATATTTCATGGAAACTTAGATGTCTTATTTATTATTTAGACCGAACCATTTCTGGCTGCCTATGTTCCCCTTTTACAAGAAAGACTAAGGGGCTCAGGTATTCGTAGTTCATTCTGGTGAACTATCGGGATTTTTGTTTTTGGTCTTTTTTTTTATATCTGCAACCTTGTCTTTTGCCTAGACAGCCCTTTTTGGGGTTTTCAGCCTAGCTGGGCATTACTCTTTTTGCACTACAATCTTTCTTTCCTTTTTTTTTATGTGCAACCCTGTCTTTTACCTAGACCGCCCTTTTTTGGGTTTTCAGCCTAGGTGGGCATTACTCTTTTTGCACTACATATTTTTTTCTTCTTTTATATATATATATATATATATATATATATATATATATATATATATGTATATATATATTCTTTCTTCTTCTTCTTTTTTTCTTTTTTCTTTTTTTCTTTTTTTTTATTAGACATAATACCTGCGGAGCTTATCACCGTTGACTGGGGGGATAAATGGATTGTCGTCCAGGTCTGCGAGCTTCATTGCTCCACCCGATAGTATCTTCTGTACCACATACGGACCGATCCAAATAGATTCCCACTTTCCCAGGGGGTTGTCTCTGGTGGGGGGCTTCACTTTCAGCACTAGGTCGCCTTCTTTGATGTCCCTGGCCTTGACTTTTTTGTCGAATGCCCTGGCCATTCGCCTCTGGTAGGCTCGGGTGTGCTCCATGGCTTTTAGCCTTCTTTCATCAAGCATAGCCATCGTGCCGGCTGCACAACCATTCTACTTCATTGACACTATTTTCCAGGAGGACCCTTAGTGATGAGATTTCCAACTCTACTGGCAACATGTAAGTACGCCAATCTAATTCGCTAACCTTTTAGATGCATTTTAATAAGATAAAATTGCATTAAGGGGCGTTTTGGTAAATTCTCGGTCTATTCCGAGACTTTCGGAATCTTTTTATAAGTTTCTTGCGAAGGAAGTACCTTTTAGTACTTTGCTCATCCTAAAGGACCTGCAGGGAATAAACTTGTTTTGGACCTTTTGGGTATTTACTCAGAATGTTCCAGAAACTGGTTTTGGCGCCAAAAACGGTTGGTGACACCTTGTGTCATGCGACAAATCGAGGCTTGGAAAATGGTTACAGAAGGTCGTGCGACACCATGTGACCATCAACTGCAGCCTATAAATAAGACCCTACCCCTCTCAGAAATGATGATATACTTATGAATGAGGATAGTGTTCTGAATGAGGATAGCCTTGTTTCATTTACTCACAAGTGATGTTATGAGCATCTTTATGTCATCTCTCATTTTCTATTTCCTGTGATTTCATAGTTTTTGATTCATATACATAGGTGAATCCTTCAACATCTGGTGGTACGGAAGATGGGCTTGATGGAATGTCTAGCTAGTGCTTTAGTGTGTTTTGTGTTTTCAGGTAAGTGTAGTTAGTTTATAATTATTTTTTATTGTATCATATATATGAATCAACTAATACTCCATTCGTCCCATAATAAATGTCACACTTTTCCTTTATTTTTAGTCTTCCCACATATAATGGCACGTTTTAAAATAAGGAATGTGACATTTATTTCGAACGGAGGTAGTAAATATTTTTTTTATTGCTTTTAATTTCCTTAGCATAATTTTACTTTTACATATGCATCCATATATATATATATACTGAATATTTGTGTTATATATTTTATTTATAGGAGTATTTGTGGAAGAAAGATTCTACTTGTTGGCAAATGATACATCTTCGACAGTTCCACTGCTAGTGACTTTAGAGTTTATCTTTTGACATGGCTCTATGACTATAATGGCTTTTGGACAATGTTATATATTTAGCACATGTTTAGTATTATGAAATTATTTCTTTTGGATATTAAGCACTTTGGGATTATTGTGGTATTGTTTATTTTGGAATGGAAAAGTTCTCTTTTTCATATACATATTTTCTAGAAATTGTGATTTAGTAAAAATATACCACCATTTTAGAGATTATATATATATATATATATATATATATATATATATATATATATATATATATATATATATATATATATAATGGTTTAAACCGTAACAAATATTAAAAAAATATTAGCACTGTTTTATTATTATTGTAAACAAATTGACACATAAAAATATATGTTACGGTTAAAATACGGTCACAAACTAATATGTCGAACACAATTATCTGAGGTGACGTGTAAATAACCGTAATAAATATATCAATTGTGACGGTTATAACCGTCGCAAAAAAGCATAACATAACTTTTAAACAAATGACACTGTTTCTTTTGCATTGTTTCTGAACCGTAATAAATATATCAATTGTGCCGGTCATAACCGTCGCTAAAAAGTGTAACATTACTTTTAAACATATGACACAGTTTCTTTTGCATTGTTTTTGAACCGTAATAAATATATTAATTGTGACGGTTATAACCGTCGCAAAAAAGCGTAACATAACTTTTAAACATACAACACAGTTTCTTTTGCATTGTTTCTGAACCGTAACAAAGACCGTCACAAAAACTAATTATGACGGTTTACCACCCGTCACAAAGTATTTGTGACCCACGCAATTAAGTCGGACAATAAATTGTCACAAAACCGTCACAAATGTCTTTTGTGATGGTTTTTTGAGTTTTTTACTACGGTCCGTCGACCGTCATAAAAGGGGTTGTTTTTTGTAGTGCCAACACTTAGATCCATCTTCAGCCACCTCCCCTCAGTTCAACCAGTCCCAGAAGCAGTTGTAGAAGGGTTCTATACCAACCTTGGTATAGGATTCGTGGAATCAATAAGGGTAACATTCTTAATTCCATCTCTCTCTCTCCTACCTTGCTACTTTCATAATTCCATCATTCTATCATCCTTGGGTTCAGTAATCAGACTCCATCTGTCTCGATTACTGAACCCCAATTGCAATCTCTCTGTTTAACATCGTTGATTTGTATAATTGAATGCTCATGGTTTGATTATTATTGAAATTGGTGCTTAATTCCCCAAGGGAGTGTGGATCTACCCATATCCACACCCCCTTGGTTGAATTGTTGTTAATTGTTCATTTCGAAGCTGAATTGATTAAATAATTGGATCTATTTTGATTGTTGGTGTTTCTGTGTTCAAATCTGTAAGTCTCTGCAGATGGACACCATGTGTCATGCGACACATCGTGTCTAGTTAGATCCTGTGTCACGCGACACATCTAGCCAGGCATGCTATGTGTCACGCGACACATCTTGTCCATTTGCAGGGATCCATTTCCTTTGTAATTTGTTCTGATCTGTTGTAGGTTGGACGTGGCCTCCCTAACCAAATGTCTCACAAGTTGTAATATCTCAATTCATATCAATAAAATTCATGGTTTATTACATTTGTCTATTATCATTGTTTGCACATACTTTGGATTATTTGGATGTTTAATTAGAAAGACTCGTCTATGGACGAGACGTGTTGGGTGAGCTCGGTTCTTCCCAACACGTAACCTGACCCCCGGACCCATTTTCTCTCTCAAAGGTTTTTCAAAGTGTACCTTAAAACATGGCATGGAGACTCCTATTTTTTTTTCATCATCGAGATTTTCCAAAAAATTCGTGCGAGCGCACATTCACAGCACTGCTTCCATCCCGTAAGTTAGGGCAAAGGGAGATTCTCCCGTGGCTGTCCTAACAAACGTTCTGTAGCCCCAGAGTGCCAGATGCAGCTTTTCGGGCCAATCACGTCCTCGAGTGGCCATTTTCCGGATAATCCGCTCGAGCGTCTTATTGGCAGCTTCTACGGCTCCATTGGTCTGAGGTCTGTACGGGGATGATTTGTGGCGAGTGATTCTGAATTCTGACAGCAATCTATTGCAGTCCCCTTCAAAGTGCGACCCATTGTCTGAAATGACCTCATTGGGCACCCCATATCTCCACATGATGTTTTCTTTAACAAACTGGGCCACTTTCTTGGAAGTGAGAACCTTGTAGGACTTGGCCTCTACCCACTTTGTGAAGTATTCGACTGCGACTAGCACAAATTCATGCCCATTGCTTCCTGCCGAGGCTATCTTCCCTATCACGTCAATACCCCAAGTTGCAAACGGCCAAGGAGTCATCATGCAAGACAGTCATGGCTTGGTGATGATTGAGGTTGGCAAACCGTTGGCATTTGTCGCACGCTCGGACATGCTGGACATAGTCTGTTTCCATGGAAATCCAGTAATAGCCCATTCTGAGGATCACTTGCATCAATGCTCTGGCATTCATATGAGGACTGCAGGGACCATTGTGGACTTCGGTCATTAACTCTCTGGCCCTTTCTTGGGTGACACATAGGAGGAGTGGTCCTTGGTATCGTTTCTTGTACAGATCGCCCCCTATGATGACATAGTGGGAGGCCAACCGTTTCAGGGCTTGCAAGCTCTTGGCTTTGATGCCTTCCCTTGGTCTACCTTCTTCATCTCTGAAAACTGATTCCCCATCCTTGAGGAACTGGTAAATCTGACTGTACCAAGGTTCCTTGACAGGCTCGGGTCCAGAAAGCTGGGACTTCTCTTCTACCTACTCTGAATGGTTTTATCGCTTTTCCCTCGGGGATCTCTACCAATGAGGCTAGAGTAGCTAAGGCATCTGTGAATCTGTTCTTGTCCCTTGGCAAGTAATGGAAGGTTACTTCTCTGAACATCTCAGTCAATTCTTCCATGTAGGCATGATACCTCTGAAGGTTAGGATCCACAGTCTTCCACTTGTTGGAGACCTGGTTGATGATCAGGGCTGAATCTCCATAGACCTCGAGCTCCATGACATTCCTTTCTAAGGAAGCTTCTAAACCAGCAATGCAAGCTTCATACTCTGTGGCATTATTCGTGGCATGGAAGTTCAACTTGATGGCTATCGGCGTGTGCTCATCTTTCGGATCAACTAGTAGCATTCCTACACCATTTCCTCTTTTGTTAGCAGCTCCGTCAAAGAAAAGCTGCCATCGGTTCTCAGGCTCAACTACAAAGATTCCTTCATCTTGGAATTGGGGTTCAGGCCCCCAGTCCTCATTGCTAGGGAAGTTTGCCAGATGGTCTGACAATGCTTGACCCTTGATTGCCTTTCTCGTCACATAGTTGATGTCATACTCAACCAAGAAGAACGACCACTTTGCTAGACGCATCGAAAGGGAAGGCTTGTCGAAGATATACTTGATGGGATCCATTTTCGAGACCAAGTTCACAGAGTGGGCTTGCATATAATGCTTCAGCTTACCGACTACCCATACCAGTCCTGCATAAGTCTTTTCGCATGCTGAGTAATTGAGCTCACTTCCTTACAGCTTCCGGCTGATAAAGTAAATGACATTTTCTACCCGAGAGTCCTTCTTCTCCTGAGTAAGCATAGCCCCAACTGCCGTATCAGTGACAGTGAGATAGAGCAGAAGAGGTTTCTGTCTATGTGGGGGACATAGTACCGGGGGATGTACTAGGTATGCCTTGATTTGGTCAAAGGAATCATGGCATTCCTCAGTCCATTCTGTGTCTGCATTCTTCTTCATGAGCTTGAAGATGGGCTCGCACATGGTAGTCAGCTGGTTGACAAAACGGCTGATGTACTGTAATTTACCCATAAAGCTTTTGTCCTCTTTCTGGGTTCGAGGTGGTCTCATGTCCATAATGGCCTTGATCTTTCGGGGATCAACTTCAATACCTCGTTCTGTGACCATATACCCAAGCACTTTTCCCCTTGTCACTCCAAAGGTGCATTTGGCAGGGTTCAGTCTCATGGAATGCTATCTCAACCTCTCAAAACACTTTTGCAGGTCGACAAAGTGTTGTCCATCCTCACCTTTAGAATGGATTATCATGTCATCGACATAGACCTCAATTTCCTTGTGGATCATGTCATGAAAGAGTGCGGTCGCTGCCCTCTGATACGTAGCCCCGGCATTCTTAAGCCCAAAAGGCATCACAGTATAGCAGTTCGTTCCCCACGGTGTGGTAAAGGCTGTCTTTTCTTGGTCCTCCTTGGCCATCTTGATCTGGTTGTAGCCAGCAAAGCCATCAACGAAGGATTTGACTTCGTAGTTAGCAGTGGCATCCACCCGAATGTCTATGTTTGGAAAGGGATAGTCGTCTTTGGGGCTGGCCTTGTTCAGATCCCGGAAATCTACACAACAGCGCACCTTCCCATTGGCCTTAGTCACAGTCACGATGTTGGACAACCATGTCGGATATTCGATGACCCTGATGAATCCTACCCGCAGTAGCTTCTCATTCTCTTCTTTGACCTGTAGAGACCACTCTGGCTTGATTTTTCTCAGTTTCTGCTTTACTGGCTTGGCATCTGGTGCTAGAGGGATTCTGTGCTCCACAATCGAACTATCTAGCCCCGGCATATCCTTATATGACCATGCAAACACATCTATGTATTCTATGAGCGGATTGACTAGTCTGTCCCGTTCAACCCCCTGGAAGAAGTTCCCAATCTGTGTCTCTTTAGGTTCCTCGACAATACCCAAGTTAACACTTATCAAAACCTCCTCGGCAGCTTGGGCCCGGTTTTCCTCTTTGTCTGTAACCTGCTTAAAGATTTCTTTAATGTATTGTTCGTTTAGTGTGTTTGCATCTTGTTCAAATGATTCATTATTAACTATTGTTAAGTTATTAGTTAATTTATCATTTGTTAAGTTGGCAATAAGGGGATACTCAGAAAGATCTATCATTTCATTCAAAGCGAAAGGAAAGATGACATTGGCTACATATTCATAATCTTCAGGCGTGAGGCCTTCAGATGACTCGTAGGACTGGAATTTGAAGACTCCTGACTCAAGGGTATGAACAATAGGGTGTTTGACGTTACTGGACTGAGAGGGACGGGGGACCAATCCAAACTCCGTGATCATTTTCTATCGGCTGGTTATCGGCCCTGAGAATGTCTCCCAATTCTTTAAAGGCATCTCTATCTTAGTCACCAAAGTTCGGGGATCAAAAGGTTTTTCACCACCGTCTCCAATCACGGCAACAATCTCATCATCCGAGCTGAAGTCGATCAAGTCAGGAATCTGCGCTTCTTCATCAAACAGCTTCTGCAAACCTGACTCACTGTCTTCACTACTGGCATCCTCTATCTGGCTGATCTTTGGAAGAGCTAACTCGAAGGCGGAGAATCCATTACCCCTGATGGAAAAAGTGCTGACTCCTTGAGACGGTTTGAGTTTCATTTGAAGGCATACTTGTTCTGAACATTAGTGGTAGCCCCGGGAATGTCCGGTATGTCAAGGAACATCCTCCGAACAGGATTTGCTGGTCTTCCCCAAACTTTCTCAAGGTATTACAGAAGAGTTTTCCTCGAGGAGATCTGACTATCACTTTCATCATATTGAGTCCCACCTCTTGTGAAGTACTGGGCCAGAGACAAGCTATAAGGATGGAGACGGATCCCTTCACTTCGCTTTTTCTGAACTATTCCTTTAGCCTTTCTGTCATCCTGAGAATTCGGTTTGTATCCCAAGCCGTGTTGGGTGGTCTGTTCCTTTACGCCAATGACAACATTGCGACCCTGAAGTCTTTTACCCAGTCCCAGCCCCGGAAGATAACCCATCTTTATCATCATTCGCATGGCAGGAGGTATTTTTTTGGAGGTAGTAGTGAGGTCCTTGCAACATACTTGCGCATTGGAGGAGGCTACAAAGAATTCGCTCAAGGCAAACCCTTCATCATCATGCTTGATCTCCAGTATTGGGATACCTCCAGTGCTAGTTCCTTCAACGGTGACACTATCTCCATAAATAGTAGTAATAGTCCCATCACTCGACTGGAATTTGACGCATTGGTGCAAAGTAGAGGCTACCCCATTTATCTGTTGAATCCAAGGTCGTCCCAGCAAAGCGGTAAACGAAATGGGAATGTCAATAACTTGGAAGTCCACATCCATGGCCTTTTTCCCAAACCACAATTTTAGAGTAGCAATCCCCAAAACTGATCGTTCAGTGGAATCATAGGCCTTAATAGTCTGAGTGGAAGGTTTCAAATCTGTAGGCTTCAAATCCAACAAGTCCATCATTTTCGCTGGCAGGACGTTCATTGCAGACCCTCAGTCAACTAATACCCTTGGTAATCGGCGTTCTTCTAACTAGACTCTGATGTAAAGGTGCTCATTATGACTGGCTCCATACTTCGGCAGATCCAAGTCAGTGAAGGTGATGATATTTCCATAGTGGATATTTCCAATCATCTGGACGACCTTATCTGGGGTGACATCTATGGGCACCATGGTCTTGGCTAAACTTTCTTCTAGCTTCAGTTTGTGAGGGTATGAGGAGGTTAACATGGACCACAGGGAAATATTGTGGCTTGAGTACACTTCAACTGAGTCAACACCGGGTCCTCCTTTTCGGAGTCTGGCTTTTCGGCTTCCGGCTTGTAAGGTCTTTTGTCTGTCTTTGGTTCGGAGACGACATCTATTTTGTCACCCTTGGGCTATTCCACACTCATCTGTCCAGACCGAGTCATCACATAGACATTAGACTTTTCCGAGTTCTCAGTCCTACTGGAGGATTCCTTCAGCTCTTCCAAGGTTAGAGATGGGCTTTTGTTGGCGTATGGCCAACTCTGCTGGTTAATTTGATTAACGGCACTACCAGAGGTATAGGCAGCTTCCCGAATCCGATCCCAGGTCACCACCTTCTTGGCCCTTTCTGAATTCTGACCTCCCAATTGGCTTAGCAACTGGCTGATTTCAGTTTCATCTTCCTCACTCAAAGCCTTGACAGTTTCATTCAGGCTTTTCAGGGTCAACATGCAACAGGAATTATCGTTCCCAGGGTTTTGAGGTTTGCTAATGGCTTTCTCATCTTGACATAGCAACTTCTTCAATAAAGCAGGGTCATATTCCTTATCCTTGTCAAGCATATCCCTTCTTTCCCTCGGGGTCAATCTTCTGACAGCATCTTTGACATTGGCCAAACACTTCCTGAAGTGGGAGATTCTATCATCAATAAGGATTTCTGCGGTGTCAAACCTCATGGCAGGTTCCTGTTCTTTACTCACGGGAGGGTTTTCTGGTCTTTTTGGCTTCTGGGCTAACCACTCTTCCACCGTTCCTTTCGGCATTTCGACTGTGTCTTCCTCAGTCTCACTACAGTAACTCCTGTGGGAATTCTCACTGTCATCGTAAGATAGGAAGGGGACCGTGGTCGCTTCAAACTTTAAGAACCTTTCTAAGGCTTCCATACATTCTTCTTCGGACAAAGTCTCAGGGGTGACCCTTAACACCGCAATGGAGTCCACTCTTCCCGATGGGGGTTCAGCCTCAATGACACTTACATGTTCTAGATCGGCGGGTGGGGCCCACTTCCCTTTTTCAGCTAAAGCTTTGATCAAGTTTTTCCATTCACCAACCAAGTCTTTATAAGGAGTGTTGAATTCTAGGATGTGGAATTTATACCCTGCCTCATCTGAGATAGCATCCATTTTCTCTTCTGAGCCCTTGCAAAGGAGACAAACACACTTTGAGGTGATACAATCCTCCTTTCCAGACCGGTGATTTTCTACCCTGTCTGGTTCTCCGTGTTTCATTTCCATTGGCTCCATGTTCATTCCTTCTACTGAACTGTCATCATCATTGTAAATCCATCCATTCCTATTCTCATTTCCGACTGACTCTTCGCTGTCACTGTCTGGGAGATAGGTAAATTCACAAGCGTTTACGAATTTGGAAAGGTCAGGTTGATACTGGAGTTTCAGGATAAAGAAATTTGGTTCATGCGGAGGAGGCGAGGGCATTGGAACCCTGATGGCCTGGGATGTTGGAAAGGACTGAAAAGGGGTAGTCCTTGGTAATGGATCATATGTGGATGGAGGAGGGCATTGGTTATAGGCTGGGGGAGCTGAGATTGCTGCTTCTGGAGTCTCATCTTCTACCATAACCAGAGAACCGTTGGACTCAACCACTATCTGAACCCCATGTCGATGGAGTGCATCAATAAGCATGGCTTGCTGTTCCTCATGGACCTTATGACTGTTTTCCAAGGCTAAGGCTAGTTCTTCTTCCCTAGTCATCGGGTTACCCAAACCACTGCTGTTTTCTGTCAAGTCTGCCATTCTGACTCTCTGGGCTAACAAAACTGAGGACTCTAGCGAGCTATCTGAGAATTCTGCGCTGAAAAGCCGCTGACCCGGTATTCTCACCCACTTCTTTCTCTCTGCGGGAAAGGGATAGTCAAGGTTTAGACTCTGGGGTAGGTGTTTAGGCTGAAGGCTCAAGCAATATGCAAATTAAGAATCTTTCAGTTTACTTAAAACAGTGTCTTTTATTAAATTTCTATTTGGTTGGAAAAGGGGTTGCCCTTCTTTTTCGCAACTACTCTAGATCCTGGATCAGTGGGTTCCGTCACTATGTCTATAAGCCCCTCATTTTCCACCTGTATTTCGACCTCCCAGGTTGGACAGCCCCGGGCGAGGGTCCTATAGGGCACGCGGATCCCACTGACCGAGAGAGAAGAATGCTCCTAATGGGTCTAGTGGGTCATATGAACTTTTAACGCGCGAGCGATGCGGATTATAGTCAAGGCAATGCCGGGAAAGTCTCGTCTTTCAGCCTTAACGGAATTTCGGCAGAGTTTCGCTTGCGCGATTGACATTTTGACTTTGGCATTGTCCATGAAATAATAGGCATGGGTCGGACGGTAAAAGCCAGATGACACGGTGTCACATTGAACTTTGTTGCATACGTTGCGCGAGTCAAAGTCAAAGTCAAAGTCAATGCCGGGTCAAGATCTTGCCAATTTTCTTTGTCGGAATTTCGGTAGAGCTCCGCTTGCGCGGAAGATCTTTTGATTTTTTGGCACGGACTTGGGCTTGAGTCTTACGTATCCCGTGCGGGTCAAAGTCAAAGTGAATGCCGGAGTCAAGATTCTGCCAATTTTTCCTTGGCAGAATTTCGGCAGAGTTTCGTTTGCGCGAAGGATCCTGACTCTCGACATGGGCTAAGGTTTGACCTTTACGTATCCCGTGCGGATCAAAGTCAAAGTCAATGCCGGGGTCAAGATTCTGCCAATTTTCCTTGGAGGAATTTTGGCAGAGTTTCGCTTGCGCGAAGGATCTCGACTCTCGACATGGGCTAAGGTTTGACCTTTACGGGGGTATGCAATTAGGCTGTATGACACAGTCTAGACCAAAAACCAACCAAAAGTCACAGTTTTAAAATGTGTGACACGGACTGTGCATTGGTCGATACTGGCTGCCATGGGGAGTTTGGGATGATTTCGTGCGCGCCCGGGAGCAACGTAATGCTGTCTGTGACTGCAGCTGAACAACCACCCTGGGTTAAAAGGACGTGCGTGCAAAGTGTACAGGATATATAAGGTGCGCGTAGTGTGCGGCCTCCTAAAAATGTTCCTTTTTGAGTTAAAACAGAAATTTTCAGAAATGTGTTTTAAAGGAATGATTTTCAGGACGGAGGAAATGCAACAGTTAAGCACATAAATTTTCTGGAGCCCGGTCAGTCTTGGAACTGAATAGCCCCAAGCTACCTAAGATGCTAGATTAAACTCAGATTGTGTCCTGGTGGAATTGCCAATGAAGCCGCCCGGCTAGGATCCAGGGAGGATCAAGACGTACGGCTGGATCAAGCAATTTCCAGGTTCCAATATTTTTCATTTTCAGGCTGTTTCCCCGGCCTTTTTGGCACCTTTTCAGCTCCAGAAAGCTTCCTGTTCAGTATTCATAATATGCACAATCCCAAAAACCAACAATGCATGCAAAAACATGAGAAAGGAGGCAAGCACGAGATTCGGATCCGCGGCGGAAGGCTAACCCGCTCAAAAAAAGCTTTTTTTTTCAAATGGATACCGGTACGTGTCATTGTTAGACCATATTTTATCCCAGACTCGGATGAGGAGGCGATAACGGGAAGTTTAATGGTTTCCACCTATATACTAAGTATCATTTGGGGCAATGCTAGCGCAAGAACAAAAAGATTCAAGAGTTGAGCATGCAATCTACTTCATAAGACGAAAGCTTCAGGGAAGTGAACTCAGCTACTCAGCATTAGAGAAAACTTGTACTGCCTTGGTATGGGTAGTCGGGAAACTGAAACACTACATGCAGTCACATTCAGTGCTCCTGGTCTCCAAGATGGACCCCGTCATGATATTTCTTCGATAATCCATCTCTATCAATGAGATTAGCCAAGTGGTCATTCTTCCTGGCTGAATTCGACATCAAATACATGGTCAGAAAATCAACAAAGGGCAGAGTGATGGCAGATCAGCTAGCAGACTTCCCAAGCAGTAAACTCAAGGGTCCTCATCCGCAGTTTCTGGATGATGGGATTTTCTCGTTTAACAGCGCAAACAGCTTGCAACACTTCTTCGATGGGGCAGCCAACAAGAAGGGAAATGGTATTGGAATGCTCCTTGTCGATCCTAAAGAAGAGCACACTCCCATAGCCATTAAACTAAACTTTGAAGCAACCAACAATGCAGCAGAATATGAAGCTTGCGCAGTCGGTCTAGAAGCCGCTCTCTAACGTAACATTTCAGAACTGGAAGTATACGGAGACTCAGCATTGATCATCAATCAAGTATCCAACAAATGGAAGACAATAGACCCTGGCCTCCAGAAGTACCATACGTACATGGAGAAGCTCATTGCTCAGTTCAAGTACATCTCTTTCCACTATTTGCCAAGAGACAGGAATCGCTTCACAGATGCCTTGGCCACCCTAGCATCTCTTGTCGAAATTCGCGAAGGGAAATCAGTAAAACCCCTCAGAATAGGCAGACGGGAAACACCCGCCTATTGATGTGAGATCGAAATTGAACATGAACCGATCGACAAACCCTGGTACAATCAAATCTACCAGTACCTCCAAAACGGAGAAGCTTCCTTCACAAATTAAGATGGAAAGTACAAAGAAGGGATCAAAGCCAAAAACATGATGGCCCTAAAAGGCTTGGCATCCCATTTGGTCATTCTGGGGCTATGTTGTACAAGAAGCGCCACCAAGGACCACTCTTGAGGTGTTGTGAATACGTGGTGCCCGAGATCGCGGTGCTTTTTATTTTGTTTTTTTGAACCGCTTTCTCGTGTAAGGGGTCACCGCCCTACATTAGTTTGAAGACATCCGGTTTAAATTGAAAAACGGAGTCGCCACGCCATTTTGATTTCCTCAAAACTTTGAAAAAAAGGATTTGGGTCCGGAGGTTAAGTTACCCCTTGGGAAGAACGTTTGGCGTTCACCCAAGGAGCCTTGCCGAAGCAACTCTTCCAAGATTCGACTTTCGTGCTTGCCTTTTGTGCTTTCGTGTGTGGGATGTGTTTTGATAAAAAGGGGGGGGGGAATGTGCCAAGTGGTCTTCCGAACGTATAAACCATGAGTTGGTTATCGCTCGGGATTCCTTAGATTTTTGATATGTTCGGGACTTTGATCCCGTACTCATCTTGGACTTACGACCATCATTATGAGACCTTGGGTCACATGTGATCGGAATAGGGACACCTCTTTTTATAGTCCAAGAATGAGACTCTTTAGAAAGGAAGGACCTTTGCCCATCAATCCTACATCTTGAGACGATTTGAGCTTGATAGGGACATTTGTGCTCGTCTCAAGTGATGATCGGAGATGTGGGGGCTCAAGTTCATCCTTTTCTAAAGGGGTTTTCGACTATGGCATCTTTATATGGAGAAAATGATGTAAAGATAGGACCTTTACACCATTACGCCCCAAGAGATGCTTCAAGTACCAAAGGGACAAAGGGGAGGGGTATAAAGATTGGATCTTTATACTCATCCTATGCCTTTTTGTGCCTTAAGAAGGTCACTAGGCAATCCTTGGAGAGTGATCCAACCATGAGGGACATGGGGAGATGCATTTTTAAAGTAAAGATGACATTTTTATGCAAACATATGTAAAGAACACTATGCAAGCTAGGACTAGGAATGTAAAGGGAGGACCTTTATGGCTTTCCTATGTCCTTTAAGAACCATTTAGGTGGACAATCCCTAGAAGCAAGGTCTATGGGAAGGGGATGACATTCATATGAATAAAGATGACATTTTTAAAGAAAAGATGACATTTTTATATGGAAAGATGACATTTTCACATCATCATGTAAGAGATCCACCCTAGAACAAGCCATTTATGGTCTTATTGTTCATCCTTGGGATGGATCCTCCATGAATCCTATGTGATGGGGAAATGGGGGTATTATGATCTACATAGTAAAGACTTGATCTTTATGGCAAGAAATCACATATAAAGCAAGTAAATAGAAATATAATTGGCAAGGAGCAATATAACAAGAATAACAAGTATATTTTAAAGAGAAGAGGAGGAGAGGTTATCAATGGTGGTGTTCCTCTATCTCCCTTGAAGGTTTCCTAAGAAAGGAGCAACTTTGGAAGGATTTTGGAGAGGAGGGAGGTGATTTTGAGGGGTTTCAGCTTTCTAGAAATTCGTGGCTCTATTTTGGCAAAGTAACAGTGCCAAAAATTGCCTCCCAAAATGAATAGAGGAGGCCTCTATTTATAGGCAGATTTGTGTTTCCTAATGAAGCCGTGCGGCTGTAACCCTTGGCTAATGAAGCCGTGCGGTCTTATCCATTAGTGACTCTGCCTATTTCTAGAACCATGCAAGGTGGCATTCTAGAATCTCTTTTCCAACGTGGGACTATGTGGAATTTTAATTCCTAACAAGTCCTTCGCCCCTCGGAAGGTTTTGGAAAGTTCCCAAATTGCCCCTGAACTTTAGGAAAGTCCGGGAAATTGCTGGGAAACTTAACCGGAAGGCATGAGCCAGATTTGGGTACTTACAGTGTGTAAATAAAGAAAAAGCCAGCGAGCTAATGAACGAAGTTCACAACGGAACCTGCGGTCCGCACATGAATGCCAGAGCATTGATACAAATCATCCTCCGTATGGGTTACTATTGGGTATCAATGGAAACAGACTGCATCCAGTTTGTCAGAAGATGCGACAAATGTCAACGGTTCTCCAACCTCAATCACATCCCTCCTCACGAGCTCTACAGCATGACTACACCATGGCCTTTCGCCACATGGGGGATCGACATCATCGGCAAAATTACTTTGCCAGGGAGCAATGGTCACGAGTTCATATTAGTCGCAGTCGACTACTTTACCAAATGGGTAGAAGCCAGATCATACAAAGTGCTGAATTCTTAAAAGGTGGTCGAGTTCATCAAAGAGAACATCATGTGCAGATACGGGGTGCCCAACGAGATCATATCCGAAAATGGGACCCACTTCGAAGGAGATTGTGACCAACTATTGACTGAGTTCAGAGTTACACGCCACAAGTCTTCTCCCTACAGACTACATACTAATGGTGCAGTAGAGGCAGCAAATAAGACTCTCGCAAGAATAATCAGAAAAATGGCCGTTAGAGGTCGGGATTGGCCCGAAAATCTACAACTAGCCCTTTGGGAATATAGAACATCAGTCAGAACCGCCACAGGGGAGACTCCTTTCGCACTCACATACGGAATGGAAGTGATGTTACCAGTTGAATTGGAAATTCCATCCTTCCGAGTCCTCTTGGAAAACGGAATCAATGAAGTCGAATGGCTCCAAAGCTATCACGACGAACTAGCTCTACTCGACGAACGCAGATTGAAAGCCATGGAGCATACTCATGCCTACCAAAGCAGAATGGCCCGAGCAATTGATAAGAAATTCATGATTCGAGACATCAGAGAAGGCGACTTTGTGCTTAAGGAAAAGCCCCCTACACAGACCAATCCCCTCGGAATGTGGGAACCTACCAGGATAAGCCCATTCGTGGTACAAAGAATCATCTCCGGAGGAGCCATGAAATTAACAGATTTGGACGGAAACCCTTTCGTTAACCCCGTGAACGAAAGCAAGCTCGGCAGATACTTTGTTTAAGGAAGAACACGAGTCAACTCTCCTTCCCCATACACCACCCCTCTGTAAAATTAAAGTGCTAAAAGATTAATACCCAACTGGATACATTCCCAAAAATGATCCAGGTAAAAAACAGGGTCGCACTTCTTTTGTCTGTTCAAATTTCACCTAAAGTGTTGAACTACGGTGACCTGAGCCCCTTAGTCCAATTGTAAAAGGGGAACGTAGGCAGCCATCATTGGTTCGGTCTCAAAAACAAATAAAATTTCAAATACAACGCCAATCGCTTGTGTTTCGAAAAACTCTTAAATTAAACCTACAAATTCATTACGGTTAAAACAATCTTTGATGAGTTCAAGCACGGTCAACTCTTGACTCGACACGCTAGCAAAACAACAATAAACCACTTAATCAATTTAATGTGTCCGCAATGACAGTGGGTGGATATTCCGGACAAGAAGGTCAACCTAGTCCCTCGTACTCAGTCCTTCGTCTTTCTTCCCCTTCCCTTTTCCCCGACGGGTAATCTTCACCTTCACAGGGAATATCCCCGTAGTCCTTCTACCTGGCTCTGGGACCCTTCCCGATGCCTCTGTCAAGCCTGCGGCTGCCAAAGCAGCCCTTTCCCTAGCTCTATCACGAGCTGCCTCTCTTCGAGTCATCATATCCGTGCTCTGATCGGTCATCCGACTAGCATTGGCCTCATAGTCAGCCATATCATCTCCGGTACAATCCTGAGGGTTAGCCATCGCTTCGGCCCTCCTCAAAGTCGAGCTATCACGGTAGTCAAGGCCCAATAGCTCACTTCATCTCCACAAAATAGCCATCTGTGTCTCCCTTATACACTCCTCATACCAGTTCAAATACTGAGTGGACAGAATAGTGCCCCCTCTCGGGTGAAAGAGAACCCTGGCAGGAAAGGACGTATATTGCCACAATCGCATGAGCAGCAATGGTGTCGAAGGATCTTCCATGAGGAGCGATCCCACCTTAAAGGTACCAGCATTACTTAAGCCCGTCAACGACACCTGCTCCATCCCGAACTGTCGCAGCACTAGGGATGGAATATAGAAAGAAGACTGGGCACCCCCGGAACTCTGACAATGAGAAGACCCTCCTGAATGGTCCGACAAGTTTGTAACTTCCAATGAGGAACCCACTATCGCAGATGATATGTGCGGAGTTTGTCCATCCAAAGCTCCAATTCAGCCTGATTACCTCCTATCACCAAGGGTCGTCGAGAAAAAGACCAGGGATCGCATGTCACTGGTACCTCGGGCATCATTTGCAATTGCTCCCTCAACCACAGATTAAGCATAGTGGGACTCCCTCCCCACATGTATCGGCTACCGGTCGCCATCCGACCTATGCCAAGGAATGTCTCTCCCAGGATCAAGGGCACGATGTCTCCTTTGCTCCGTCACTGCCTCACTAGGTCCAGTAAGCTGTGATGGTACACCCCCAAGGAGGTGAACGTGAACAAAGTGGCAATTGAACACAGAGAAAAAGCGTCCCACGCAGAAATGCTTCCATCGTCACAGGCAAATCTATCAAGCAGCCCCAAAATGTCGACGTAGTCCGTATTTGGTATTAGCATACCACAGGCTTCCTCAGCTGAAATGCCAAGCAGGGACATTAACTTCTCAACAGTGGTCAGGCCGCCCGTCAAAGGAAGAACAATCTGCTCCACCTCAGGTCCTCCAAGGATAGCCCAAAAATCCTCGAGTGTGGGCATAATCTCGTTGTACGAGAAACTGTACACGTGCCTCCTTTCATCCCAGAAATGAGATGCGGCTCTCAAGAGATCCCAATCCAGCATGAGCTCCTTCAAAGCCCAAACCGCCTTATTCTATAACAACCTTTAAAAAACCCCTTGATTTACCTCAGGTGGTGTCGTACCCACGTCTGGAAACTCTCCAAAAATCATTCTTATGTCTGAGATGACAATCTTGGAAACAAAGCCATGAGAAACGAAGGAAACTCCAAGGAATTTGAGAGATAAATCAGCTTCTGCTTCAGAAACAAGCGTAAAAGTTTACCAATTACAGAAACTAGACTGCAATTTAAAGCAATCTAAAACTGAGTCATAGGCCAGCCGACCCATTTTGCAGATTGACTCGGTCAACTTTGCAGCCAGCTGCTTCAATTGTCCCCGAAACAATTCCAAATGGCCTCCTATTCAATCCTTGACCAAAGTACCTCCACCCGTGATTAAATCATTCACTGTCGACACCACTGAATGAACGGCCTCCGGAAATTAATTTTGTTTTTGTCTTTTTGAATTTTGAAAATTTTGGGAGTCACCACGCCATTTTTAAAGGAAAACATTGAGAAACCTATTTTTAAAGAGATTTTGAGTTCGAGGGTCTGGTTACGTGTTTGGGAAGAACTTAAGAGTTCACCCAACACGCCTCTTTCGAGACTTTAAATCAAACATTGGACAGTTATAATCATTCAAAGTGTGTGTGCAATATGTGTCAACAAGCAAGGCATGCAAATTTGGAATTTAATTGATGGTATAGGGACTGGGTACAACTTGTGAGCCATGATAGGGGGCCACACCCTTTACATATGATGACTTGCATTACAAGGCAAGGGCTAGAGACAGTCTGCTCAGGAAGCTTGAGTGTCGTCCGACACACGACTTCCTCGGAGAGGGATGTCGGGCGACAGGAAGCTTCCTGGTCAGATTGCCTCTTACAACAGCAATGCTTCTCTGGAATCTGGGATAAGATTATTTCAACTATGAAGGAACACTATTCAGGGTCTAAGCTCATTTTGGGTTGATTGGAGTGAGTAAAGTCGAGATTGACTTTTAATGATACGGATGTCATATGACATAGGACACCCGAGAATGTCCATGTTCATATGGCAAACCGCCTCCATCAATTTATTGCACCCAAATAGAACTTAGACTCCCTAAGTAGTGGTAAATGAGCCAAAACTGCTTGAGCAAGCTTTGGGTCACAAAAGGGGAATCAATTCTGATAGATCTGAAGTCCAAGAAAAGCTGTATAGCCTTCTGGGAATCCTATGTCGTATGACACAGGACCTCTTGAGAGTCCTGTGTCGTCCGACACAGGCAGCCTATTTCAGTGCCCTTCAGTCAGATTGATTCCACTTGTCCCCAAAGCAAACCAAGCTATATTTATAAACTGAAAGCAGTAAAATAGTAACACTACGTGAGTATTATGGGAGGATCACATGGCTTTAATGGCCAAATGTGATGAATCACATATTTATGGCCATTTTCATGTAGCCATCACCTCCTAACTCTATGGAAACTAAACAAAGATTCAAACTTTAATGGTGCTAATGTCACCAAATGTTCAGATCTGAGGTAGGGAGAAGTGAATATGGAAGATTCACCTCTCCACCACCTTTATCATGCAAAATCCCCAATATTTCACATAATATCAAAGCAAGTAAGCATGCAAGATGATATAGATTTATGCAAGAGTTGATTAGAGAAAGAAAGAGGGTTTAGTGGCTACCTATTGTAGTCCACAAGGTAAAGACACTAATAGTATGGTGCTTACCCCTTCAACACACCAACAAGGAAGGTTTTCTTTGGATCTTGGCTTGGGTATGTGTATGTATGAGGAGGGAGGTGAGTATGTGTATGAGAGAGAGAGGATGAGACTCTATTTTGATAGAGTTTCCCCCTTACTAAGATCCTCCCAACCAGTCCTCCTAAAATGATCAGCCATGCCTTGTATTTATAGGCAAGCTGATGGAAAGCTCCATGTCGTCTGACAGAAGGAGTTAAACTGCCTTGGGGTCGTCCTGTGTCGGACGACAGCGTACAGCTTTTTGGCACAGTTGGACCGAATGGATGGCAGGCCCAATGGGTTGATTGGATAATTGGATAATTAGACTCAAATTGCTTTTTAGCAAATATATGAGCCTAAAAATCAATGAAAGTGGACCCAAAACATGAGTTCGGGTCGGGGTACTCACAGAGCCCCTCGGCGACGTCACTTCCACGGGAAGTGGGGTCGTTGACACAATGAGAATCCCGAGCCGAACACGAACGGCGGGGAAAGAGATGACCAGGATGGTAAAGTGGCTGGATCTTTTATGAAAAGGGATTCCTACGTATCCCATGACGGAATCAAGCCGAATCATAGTTCAACAAAGATGGACGTTTGCATCCCGGGGAAATTGACCATGATGGTCATGCGGCTGGACCTTTTATGAAAAGGATTCCTACGTATCCCGTGGGGGAATCAAGCCGAATCGTAGTTCAACAAAGATGGACGTTTGCGTCCCGAGGAAATCGACCATGATGGTCATGCGGCTGGACCTTTTATGAAAAGGATTCCTACGTATCCCGTGGGGGAATCAAGCCGAATCATAGTTCAAAAAGGTGGCGCTAACGAGAGGCCACGGGTTTTGTACCCAAAAGTGACTGTTCCAAGGGGAGTCACCCCGTAGATGGGTGTTTACACCCGAGATTGACTGTTCCAAGGGGAGTCACCCCGAAAATGGGTGTTTGCACCCGAGATTGACTGTTTCAAGGGGAGTCACCCCGAAGATGGGTGTTTGCACCCGAGATTGACTGTTCCAAGGGGAGTCACCCGAGGATTTAACTGTTTCGATGGGGAGTCACCCGAGGATTTTACTATTTCGATGGGGAGTCACCCGAAAGATTGACTGTTCCAAGGGGAGTCACCCCGCTAATTTGACTTTTTTCTTTGGGAGACACCCGCGAATTTAAATATTTCGATGGGGAGTCACCCCGAGGTTTTGACTTTTTCTTTGGGAGTCACCCGCGAATTTGACTGTTTCGATGGGGAGTCACCCCGAGGATTTGACTGTTTCGATGGGGAGTCACCTCGAGAATTTGACTTTTTCTTTGGGAGTCACCCGCGAATTTGACTTTTTCTTTGGGAGTCACCCGCGAATTTGACTTTTTCGATGGGGAGTCACCCAGTGAATTTGACTTTTTTCTTTGGGAGTCACCCGCGAATTTGACTGTTTTGATGGGGAGTCACCCCGAGGTTTTGACTTTTTCTTTGGGAGTCACCCGCGGATTTGACTTTTTCTTTGGGAGTCACCCGCGGATTTGACTGTTTCGATGGGGAGTCACCCCGAGAATTTGACTTTTTCTTTGGGAGTCACTCGCGAATTTGACTTTTTCTTTGGGAGTCACCCGCGAATTTGACTTTTTCGATGGGGAGTCACCCCGCGAATTTGACTTTTTTCTTTGGGAGTCACCCGCGAATTTGACTGTTTCGATGGGGAGTCAACCCGAGAATTTGACTTTTTCTTTGGGAGTCACCCGCAAATTTGACTTTTTCTTTGGGAGTCACCCGCGAATTTGACTTTTTCGATGGGGAGTCACCCCGCGAATTTGACTTTTTTCTTTGGGAGTCACCAGCGAATTTGACTGTTTCGATGGGGAGTCACCCGAGTTTTGAATTTTCTTTGGGAGTCACTCGCGAATTTGACTTTTTCTTTGGGAGTCACCCGCGGATTTGACTGTTTCGATGGGGAGTCACCCCGAGAATTTGACATTTTCTTTGGGAGTCACTCGCGAATTTGACTTTTTCTTTGGGAAGTCACCCCGCGAATTTGACTTTTTTGATGAAGAGTCACCCCGCGATTTTGACTTTTTCTTTGGGAGTCACCCGCGAATTTGACTTTTTCTTTGGGAGTCACCCGCGAATTTGACTTTTTCTTTGGGAGTCACCCGCGAATTTGACTTTTTCTTTGGGAGTCACCCGCGAATTTGACTGTTTCGATGGGGAGTCACCCGAGGATTTGACTGTTTCTTTGGGAGTCACCCGCGAATTTGACTTTTTTCTTTGGGAGTCACCCGCGATTTGACTTTTTCTTTGGGAGTCACCCGCTATTTTTGACTTTTTTCTTTGGGAGTCACCCGCGAATTTGACTTTTCGATGGGGAGTCACCTGCGAATTTGACTTTTTCTTTGGGAGTCACCGCGAATTTGACTTTTTCGATGGGGAGTCACCGCGGTTTTGACTTTTTCTTTGGGAGTCACTCGCGGATTTGACTTTTTCTTTGGGAGTCACCCGCGGATTTGACTGTTTTGATGGGGAGTCACCCCGCGAAATTGACTGTTTCGATGGGGAGTCACCCCGCGATTTTGACGTTTTTCTTAGGGAGTCACCCGCGAATTTGACTTTTTATTTGGGGAGTCACCCCGAGAATTTGACTTTTTCTTTGGGAGTCACCCGCAAATTTGACTTTTTCTTTGGGAGTCACCCGCGAATTTGACTTTTTCGATAGGGAGTCACCCCGCGAATTTGACTTTTTTCTTTGGGAGTCACCCGCGAATTTGACTGTTTCGATGGGGAGTCACCCCGAGGTTTTGAATTTTTCTTTGGGAGTCACCCGCGGATTTGACTTTTTATTTGGGAGTCACCCGCGGATTTGACTGTTTCGATGGGGAGTCACCCCGAGAATTTGATTTTTTCTTTGGGAGTCACTCGCGAATTTGACTTTTTCTTTGGAAGTCACCCGCGAATTTGACTTTTTCGATGGGGAGTCACCCCGCGAATTTGACTTTTTTCTTTGGGAGTCACCCGCGAATTTGATTGTTTCGATGGGGAGTCACCCCGAGAATTTGACTTTTTCTTTGGGAGTCACCAGCAATTTTGACTTTTTCTTTGGTACCCGCGAATTTGACTTTTTCTTTGGGAGTCACCTGCGAATTTGACTTTTTTCTTTGGGAGTCACCCGCGAATTTGACTGTTTCGATGGGGAGTCACCCCGCGGTTTTGACTTTTTCTTTGGGAGTCACTCGCGGATTTAACTTTTTCATTGGGAGTCACCCGCGAATTTGACTTTTTCGATGGGGAGTCACCCCGTGAATTTGACTTTTTTCTTTGGGAGTCACCCGCGAATTTGACTGTTTTTGATGGGGAGTCACCCCGAGGTTTTGACTTTTTCTTTGGGAGTCACCCAGATTTGACTTTTTTTTGGGAGTCACCGCGGTTGATTTCGATGGGGAGTCACCCCGAGATTTTGACTTTTTCTTTGGGAGTCACTCGCGAATATGACTTTTCCTTTGGGAAGTCACCCGCGAATTTGACTGTTTCGATGGGGAGTCACCCCGAATTTGACTGTTTTTGGGAGTCACTCGCGAATTTGACTGTTTCGATGGGGAGTCACCCCGATTTGACTTTTTCTTTGGGAGTCACCCGCGATTTTGCCTTTTTCTTTGGGAGTCACTCGCGAATTTGACTTTTTCTTTGGGAGTCACCCGCGAATTTGACTTTTTCGATGGGGAGTCACCCGCGAATTTGACTTTTTCTTTGAGAGTCACCCGCGAATTTGGTTGTTTCGATGGGAGTCAACCCGAGAATTTGACTTTTTCTTTGGGAGTCACCCGCAAATTTGACTTTTTCTTTGGGAGTCACCCGCGAATTTGACTTTTCGATGGGGAGTCACCTGCGAATTTGACTTTTTCTTTGGGAGTCACCCGCGAATTTGACTTTTTCGATGGGGAATCACCCCGCGAATTTGACTTTTTTCTTTGGGAGTCACCCGCGAATTTGGCTTGTTTCGATGGGGAGTCACCCAGAGAATTTGACTTTTCTTTGGGAGTCACCCGCAAATTTGACTTTTCTTTGGGAGTCACCCGCAATTTGACTTTTCGATGGGGAGTCACCTGCGAATTTGACTTTTTCTTTGGGAGTCACCGCGAATTTGATTTGTTTCGATGGGGAGTCACCCCGCGGTTTTGACTTTTTCTTTGGGAGTCACTCGCGGATTTGACTTTTTCTTTGGGAGTCACCCGCGGATTTGACTGTTTTGATGGGGAGTCACCCCGCGAAATTGACTGTTTCGATGGGGAGTCACCCCGCGATTTTGACGTTTTTCTTAGGGAGTCACCCGCGAATTTGACTTTTTATTTGGGGAGTCACCCCAGAATTTGACTTTTTCTTTGGGAGTCACCGCAAATTTGACTTTTTCTTTGGGAGTCACCCTTGAATTTGACTTTTCGATAGGGAGTCACCCGCGAATTTGACTTTTTCTTTGGGAGTCACCCGCGAATTTGGTGTTTCGATGGGGAGTCACCCCGAGGTTTTGAATTTTTCTTTGGGAGTCACCCGCGGATTTGACTTTTTATTTGGGAGTCACCCGCGGATTTGGTTGTTTCGATGGGGAGTCACCCAGGAATTTGATTTTTCTTTGGGAGTCACTCGCGAATTTGACTTTTTCTTTGGAAGTCACCGCGAATTTGACTTTTCGATGGGGAGTCACCGCGAATTTGACTTTTTCTTTGGGAGTCACCGCGAATTTGATTGTTTCGATGGGGAGTCACCCAGAATTTGACTTTTCTTTGGGAGTCACCCGCAAATTTGACTTTTCTTTGGGAGTCACCCAGCGAATTTGACTTTTCGATGGGGAGTCACCTGCGAATTTGACTTTTTCTTTGGGAGTCACCCGCGAATTTGGTTGTTTCGATGGGGAGTCACCCCGCGGTTTTGACTTTTTCTTTGGGAGTCACTCGCGGATTTAACTTTTTCATTGGGAGTCACCCGCGAATTTGACTTTTTCGATGGGGAGTCACCCCGTGAATTTGACTTTTTTCTTTGGGAGTCACCCGCGAATTTGACTGTTTTTGATGGGGAGTCACCCCGAGGTTTTGACTTTTTCTTTGGGAGTCACCCGCGGATTTGACTTTTTTTTTGGGAGTCACCCGCGGATTTGACTGTTTCGATGGGGAGTCACCCCGAGAATTTGACTTTTTCTTTGGGAGTCACTCGCGAATATGACTTTTTCTTTGGGAGTCACCCGCGAATTTGACTTTTTCGATGGGGAGTCACCCCGCGAATTTGACTTTTTTCTTTGGGAGTCACCCGCGAATTTGACTGTTTCGATGGGGAGTCACCCCGAGGTTTTGAATTTTTCTTTGGGAGTCACCCGCGGATTTGACTTTTTCTTTGGGAGTCACTCGCGAATTTGACTTTTTCTTTGGGAGTCACCCGCGAATTTGACTTTTTCGATGGGGAGTCACCCCGCGAATTTGACTTTTTTCTTTGGGAGTCACCCGCGAATTTGACTGTTTCGATGGGGAGTCAACCCGAGAATTTGACTTTTTCTTTGGGAGTCACCCGCAAATTTGACTTTTTCTTTGGGAGTCACCCGCGAATTTGACTTTTTCGATGGGGAGTCACCCTGCGAATTTGACTTTTTTCTTTGGGAGTCACCCGCGAATTTGACTGTTTCGATGGGGAGTCACCTCGAGGTTTTGAATTTTTCTTTGGGAGTCACCCGCGGATTTGACTTTTTCTTTAGGAGTCACCCGCGGATTTGACTGTTTCGATGGGGTGTCACCCCGAGAATTTGACATTTTCTTTGGGAGTCACTCGCGAATTTGACTTTTTCTTTGGGAGTCACCCGCGAATTTGACTTTTTCGATGGGGAGTCACCCCGCGAATGTGACTTTTTTCTTTGGGAGTCACTCGCGAATTTGACTTTTTCTTTGGGAGTCACCCGCGAATTTGACTTTTTCGATGGGGAGTCACCCCGCGAATTTGACTTTTTCTTTGGGAGTCACTCGCGAATTTGACTTTTTCTTTGGGAGTCACCCGCGAATTTGACTTTTTCGATGGGGAGTCACCCGCGGATTTGACTTTTTTCTTTGGGAGTCACCGCGGATTGGATTTGTTTCGATGGGGAGTCACCCCGAGAATTTGACTTTTCTTTGGGAGTCACTGCGAATTTGACTTTTTCTTTGGGAGTCACCCGCGAATTTGACTTTTTCGATGGGGAGTCACCCCGCGAATTTGACTTTTTTCTTTGGGAGTCACCCGCGAATTTGACTGTTTCGATGGGGAGTCACCCCGAGAATTTGACTTTTTCTTTGGGAGTCACCCGCGAATTTGACTTTTTCTTTGGGAGTCACCGGCGAATTTGACTTTTTCGATGGGGAGTCACCTGCGAATTTGACTTTTTTCTTTGGGAGTCACCCGCGAATTTGACTGTTTCGATGGGGAGTCACCCCGCGGTTTTGACTTTTTCTTTGGGAGTCACTCGCGGATTTGACTTTTTCTTTGGGAGTCACCCGCGGATTTGACTGTTTTGATGGGGAGTCACCCCGAGAATTTGAATTTTTCTTTGGGAGTCACCCGCAAATTTGACTTTTTCTTTGGGAGTCACCCGCGAATTTGATTTTTTCGATGGGGAGTCACCCCGCAAATTTGACTGTTTTTCTTTGGGAAGTCACCCGCGATTTTGACTTTTTTCTTTGGGAGTCACCCGCGAATTTGACTTTTTTCTTTGGGAGTCACCCGCGAATTTGACTGTTTCGATGGGGAGTCACCCCGCGAAATTGACTGTTTCGATGGGGAGTCACCCCGCGATTTTGACGTTTTTCTTAGGGAGTCACCCGCGAATTTGACTTTTTATTTGGGGAGTCACCCCGAGAATTTGACTTTTTCTTTGGGAGTCACCCGCAAATTTGACTTTTTCTTTGGGAGTCACCCGCGAATTTGACTTTTTCGATAGGGAGTCACCCCGAGGTTTTGAATTTTTCTTTGGGAGTCACCCGCGGATTTGACTTTTTCTTTGGGAGTCACTCGCGAATTTGACTTTTTCTTTGGGAGTCACCGCGAATTTGACTTTTCGATGGGGAGTCACCGCGAATTTGACTTTTTCTTTGGGAGTCACCCGCGAATTTGACTGTTTCGATGGGGAGTCAACCCGAGAATTTGACTTTTTCTTTGGGAGTCACCCGCAAATTTGACTTTTTCTTTGGGAGTCACCCGCGAATTTGACTTTTTCGATGGGGAGTCACCCTGCGAATTTGACTTTTTTCTTTGGGAGTCATCCGCGAATTTGATCAAGCTTCGATGGGGAGTCACCCCGAGGTTTTGAATTTTTCTTTGGGAGTCACCCGCGGATTTGACTTTTTCTTTAGGAGTCACCCGCGGATTTGACTGTTTCGATGGGGTGTCACCCCGAGAATTTGACATTTTCTTTGGGAGTCACTCGCGAATTTGACTTTTTCTTTGGGAGTCACCCGCGAATTTGACTTTTTCGATGGGGAGTCACCCCGCGAATGTGACTTTTTTCTTTGGGAGTCACTCGCGAATTTGACTTTTTCTTTGGGAGTCACCCGCGAATTTGACTTTTTCGATGGGGAGTCACCCCGCGAATTTGACTTTTTCTTTGGGAGTCACTCGCGAATTTGACTTTTTCTTTGGGAGTCACCCGCGAATTTGACTTTTTCGATGGGGAGTCACCCGCGGATTTGACTTTTTTCTTTGGGAGTCACCCGCGGATTTGACTGTTTCGATGGGGAGTCACCCCGAGAATTTGACTTTTTCTTTGGGAGTCACTCGCGAATTTGACTTTTTCTTTGGGAGTCACCCGCGAATTTGACTTTTTCGATGGGGAGTCACCCCGCGAATTTGACTTTTTTCTTTGGGAGTCACCCGCGAATTTGACTGTTTCGATGGGGAGTCACCCCGAGAATTTGACTTTTTCTTTGGGAGTCACCCGCAAATTTGACTTTTTCTTTGGGAGTCACCCGCGAATTTGACTTTTTCGATGGGGAGTCACCCTGCGAATTTGACTTTTTTCTTTGGGAGTCACCCGCGAATTTGACTGTTTCGATGGGGAGTCACCCCGCGGTTTTGACTTTTTCTTTGGGAGTCACTCGCGGATTTAACTTTTTCTTTGGGAGTCACCCGCGGATTTGATTGTTTTGATGGGGAGTCACCCCGAGAATTTGAATTTTTCTTTGGGAGTCACCCGCAAATTTGACTTTTTCTTTGGGAGTCACCCGCGAATTTGATTTTTTCGATGGGGAGTCACCCCGCAAATTTGACTTTTTTCTTTGGGAAGTCACCCGCGATTTTGACTTTTTTCTTTGGGAGTCACCCGCGAATTTGACTTTTTTCTTAGGGAGTCACCCGCGAATTTGACTGTTTCGATGGGGAGTCACCCCGCGAAATTGACTGTTTCGATGGGGAGTCACCCCGCGATTTTGACGTTTTTCTTTGGGAGTCACCCGCGAATTTGACTTTTTATTTGGGGAGTACCCCGAGAATTTGACTTTTTCTTTGGGAGTCACCCGCAAATTTGACTTTTTCTTTAGGAGTCACCCGGAAATTTGACTTTTTCGATGGGGAGTCACCCCACGAATTTGACTTTTTTCTTTGGGAGTCACCCGCGAATTTGACTGTTTCGATGGGGAGTCACCCCGAGGTTTTGAATTTTTCTTTGGGAGTCACCCGCGGATTTGACTTTTTATTTGGGAGTCACCCGCGGATTTGACTGTTTCGATAGGGAGTCACCCCGAGAATTTGACTTTTTCTTTGGGAGTCACTCGCGAATTTGACTTTTTCTTTGGGAGTCACCCGCGAATTTGACTTTTTCGATGGGGAATCACCCCGCGAATTTGACTTTTTTCTTTGGGAGTCACCCGCGAATTTGACTGTTTCGATGGGGAGTCACCCCGAGAATTTGACTTTTTCTTTGGGAGTCACCCGCAAATTTGACTTTTTCTTTGGGAGTCACCCGCGAATTTGACTTTTTCGATGGGGAGTCACCCTGCGAATTTGACTTTTTTCTTTGGGAGTCACCCGCGAATTTGACTGTTTCGATGGGGAGTCACCCCGCGGTTTTGACTTTTTCTTTGGGAGTCACTCGCGGATTTGACTTTTTCTTTGGGAGTCACCCGCGGATTTGACTGTTTCGATGGGGAGTCACCCCGAGAATTTGACTTTTTCTTTGGGAGTCACTCGCGAATTAGACTTTTTCTTTGGGAGTCACCCGCGAATTTGATTTTTTCGATGGGGAGTCACTCCGCAAATTTGACTGTTTTTCTTTGGGAAGTCACCCGCGATTTTGACTTTTTTCTTTGGGAGTCACCCGTGAATTTGACTTTTTTCTTTGGGAGTCACCCACGAATTTGACTGTTTCGAAGGGGTGTCACCCCGCGAATTTGACTGTTTCGATGGGGAGTCACCCCGCGATTTTGACTTTTTTCTTTGGGAGTCACCCGCGAATTTGACTTTTTATTTGGGGAGTCACCCCGAGGATTTGACTTTTTCTTTGGGAGTCACCGGCGAATTTGACTTTTTCTTTGGGAGTCACCCGCGAATTTGACTGTTTTTCTTTGGGAAGTCACCCGCGATTTTGACTTTTTTCTTTGGGAGTCACCCGTGAATTTGACTTTTTTCTTTGGGAGTCACCCGCGAATTTGACTGTTTCGATGGGGAGTCACCCCGCGAATTTGATTATTTCGATGGGGAGTCACCCCGCGATTTTGACTTTTTTCTTTGGGAGTCACCTGCGAATTTGAATGTTTTGATGGGGAGACACCCCGAGGATTTGACTTTTTATTTTGGGAGTCACCCGCGAATTTGACTGTTTCGATGGGGAGTCACCCCGCAAATTTGACTTTTTTCTTTGGGATTCACCCGAGAATTTGACTTTTTTCTTTGGGAGTCACCCGCGAATTTGACTGTTTCGATGGGGAGTCACCCCGCGATTTTGACTGTTTTTCTTTCGGAAGTCACCCCGCTAATTTGACTGTTTTTCTTTGGGAAGTCACCCGCGAATTTTTGCTTTGTGGAAAATCTGTACGGTCTTCCGGACCGGGTAGTTTATAGCCATTCCGGGCTAAGGATCTTGGTAATGATCTTGTGAAAGACTGAGAGAGGTGGGCATTTAGACCCGAATGAAGTGGTGAATTTTGATGATAGGCAGTCAAGAGGGTCTGAGAAAATTGATCAGGGACAAAAGAGGAAAATCACCCCTTCTGGATTGTGGATGTCGTCCGACATGGGGCTTTCCCCAAGCTGTTTTAATTAAAACAGTTAGGTCGTAAGACAGAACCCAAAATTGCATCATCCGCCGAGTTCAGAGAGAGAAAGAGAGAAAAAATTTGAAAGTTTCTCCCTCCAATTTTGATTTTAATTAAGAATTGACAATGCCTCCGCGAGCGGAATCGAGAAGGAATGTGCAACGATCATTGTCCGAGAGGAGGAAGCTCGTTGATCGGAACAAACGGAAGAAATTTCCGGAGGGGAATGGGCTCTATCCGAGCCTTGATTTGCATACTTCCACCATGGAACAGATGGGGGTAAGTATTCTAAATCATCAACCCTTCCCTTTTCGAAATTGGATTTCTAGGGCTCGAGATAGAATTTGGGGGAAATCGCACCCAAAGAGGAATTGCATGCTATGGAATGAGATGCATTGTCTTGAAAAGATTTTTTCCTTTTCCCCCTTTTTTTCTCTCTCTTTTTTTTTGTTCTTTTGAAAGAATTATGTGATTGTTTGAAAATGCACACATGAATGCACACATTGTTATGAGTATGTTCTGATACATGTGTTGTGCTTACCTGCAGGCTTTGCGGACCAAGGGGTCCCCTGAGGCGATTGCCACGATTTGGGGCCTTCTTCCCGGTTCCTCTGATTTGCCGGACAGTCCCAAGGGCCTGATATTTGCAGCTGGCCTTGGCCCATTCTTTACTGCCGTTTGAGATTTTGGGGACACGCCTAGGAGCCTGGAGCTGGTGCGGGCTTTCCGACAGTATTGGTGGGGCTCTACCCACACTTTTCACTTGTCTTGGGGTGAGTCCACCATCACTCCTTATGATTTCACCACCATTACTGGTATGCGATTCACGGGCAGGCCTATCTTTTCTGAGGATCCTGGTGTCCTGTGCCCGGACGCCATTAGAGCATTGAATGGCATGACCCTTCGCCAGGAGGGTAATGAGGTTCCGTTGGCGGACCTGCATTCAGCTCTGACGCAGCAGTGTCGTCTGTTTTCTGAGGGTGTCGCTACAGTCACGGCCGAACAGTTGGCGAGGGCATTTGCTTGGGCTGATTTCTCCGACACCCTGTTCTGTAATGCCTCTACGACGGGATTGACTCTTCTGTTAGAGCCTCTTAGGGACTGGGGCCAGGTTTCCACCTTTTCGTGGGGCGAGGCTGGTTTGGCTCAGGTGTATAGAGGCCTGGATGAGGTGAGCAGGGGCAGTGTGACCTCTTTGGATTTCTATCAGACTGTTCTGGAGGTAAGCTCTTTGATTTTTTTCACACATTGACTGTTGCATTGACTTTTCTGTCATCATTGTATCACTGTTGCTGCACACTTAAAGCTTTTTGTCTTTTGATTTCAGGTGTTGGCCTATGAGGTGTTTGGATGTTACGCCTGGACCGTGGCTGGGAGGATTGCTGCAGATTTGTTCCCTGCGATCCGTCGGTGGACTTTTGGAGCTAGGGAGAGCCAAAGAGTGGACGGGGTGAAGCCCCAAAAGACGGCCTGTTATCATGACACGATGATTGCCCTTAGAGGCACCCCTGCTGGGTTGAGGCTATTCCCATGGCATGGCAGGTACGGTGAGGATGTGGTTGGTGATGATGCTTTGGTGACCAGGACAAGGAGGCTTCTGATCGGCCTGGAGGGAGATGCCCTGTATTTGGGAGAGAGGGTCTGTAGGCAGCATGGTTATGGCGCTGCCGCTCGCGCCCTCACGATCCTCCTGTGGGGATTTCGCATATCCGGGCCTTGCCTGACTTGGAGCGGTTGCGGACCGGTATCGACGCCGCAGAGTTGTCTGATGATGGGGATTACGGCCAGTTCTTCTTTACTTGGCTAGTGACCCCTCAGGTTATGGCCGCCAGGAGGGCAGCGGAGATGCAGGTACCGATGCCTCCCCGATTCTTTGAGTATGAGGCCGGGGGTGCCATCCGCCGTTCCTCTTTTGACTTGTCTGAGACTCATCCGCATTTACGGCTTCCTCGCGGGACTATCTCTGTGAGCATTCTTTTCTTTTCTGCCTTGTTCAAGCCTTTTACTGCTTTACTGTCTGTATTGATTGCATCTGACTGCCTCTTTTGTGCTGGTTCGACAGGTTCCAGCCAAGACTTTCAGGGTGGTGGCCAAGGCATTTACCGGGGCCGTGAAGATGTTGCGCCAATTTCAGAAGAGCGCAGAGCATTGGAAGGGGAGATGCAGCTCCCAGCCTGGTGACGTCGTGCCTCCGAAGAAGAGGCCTAGACCGACTTTGGCTCCTTCTGGCTCACAGGCGAGTGGGTCGAGTCAGCAGCCCCAGCTCGATGATGATGATGGCGAGGACGATCCTTATCAGCCCCCTTTCTCCACAGTGCTTGAGTGGCACGGATATTATGGCGAGCCCCGGCCTTGGGCCCAGTATGAGGATGATAGCTCTGATGGCGAGATTCACGAGGCGCAGGAGGGTGGCGGCGATGGCCAGGAGCAGAGCGGCTCGGAGGAGGAGGTAGGCAACGGACAGGATGACAGCGACTCCGAGGAGGACGAGGAGGATGATTCTGAGTCGGAGTGATCGTGGCAGTCTCCTTTTGTCATGCTTTGGACTCTTTGGGGAGAGAGAGGTAAAGACAATGCATGCACTATTTTTTGCTTTTTGGGTTGTAAAACAAGTATTTTATTGCATTTTGTATCTTGATGACTGAAATATTTGCTTATTTGTATATTTGTTAGCTCATATGCACAAGTCCATCCCAAGAATGGCACAAAATGGTGGTTTTTGATGCGATTGGGTGTTCTTTGCGAATTTTCACGTATTGGGTGGCATTTATGCATCTGTGGGGGGTGTTGGATATGCCGGATCCTCTCACATGGGCTTGATGAATGAAAGGGAGTGTGTATGCATGTTTTTCTGGTGTTTTGGACAGGTTTGGGTAGGCCTTTGAGCAAGCATTGGGCTGCTAGGGAATTGCTGCAGTTGCAGCTGCTGCTGTTTCTGATGGGACCCTCCATGTCGTCTGACATAGGACTTCATGGAACCTCCCTGTTATCCGACATGGAGAATCTGGGGGACAGATTTCTTGATCAGCAAGCCCCAGCATTTAAAAGGAGGCAGAATCGTAAAAAGCATATTCCAGCAGTCATAGCAGGAACCAAATTGATTTTCCACCTCGAAATTAGCCCCAAGATTCGACCTTTGACCAAAAATGGAACATTACAACGACAGATCTAGGACCAAAGAACGTCAATTACATTCCGATCTCATAAATCTAACCCGCCATCATCATAGCAACAATAGGAGGGTTATCGACCAAGGATATGGGTTGAGATGCATCTGGGCATTAAAGGAGTGGGCGGTAGATTGGAATCTTCTCCGGGCCGCGTCCAGATACTGGGACTGCGAGAGGCACGTCTTTACCCTTTCATATAATGACTTTACACCCACCATTGAAGATTTCTGTGCCCTGACTGGGGGAGTTGAGCTCAGAGATGCGGTCTTCCCACGAGATTCACGACCCTTGACTGAACAGTTGGCTGATTTCTTGGGATTTCACACATAGCAGGTATTTGACCTGATCCTCGACCTGTCTTTCATTGACCTGGCCCAGATAGCCCGATTGGCTGTATCGCATCCGGAGCTTTTTGATTTATCCACGACCATGGACATTTTCATGCTGATTATGATCTCCCTATACTGCTTTTGTGAGTATGACGGGGTATGCTCCGGTTTACTGGTAGGAGTTGTTAGGCAGATGTGGGGTCTTCGAGGTACCACATTGACTGAGATCCGGCCCGGGCAGGGAGAGAGAGACATAGTTCTCATTTTGCTGGCAGAGATATATCATGGGATGGACCGACTGGCTGGAGGGTCATTGTACATGGGACGTGGCAGTCCCAGTCTCTTATCATTATGGCTCTTTGAGCGGTTTAGACTTATCTCCCCATTACCCGCAGGGTAGACTGCAGCACCCTGGGTTACACAACAGAGGCGAGTGGCTCCGGAGACTTCGCAGGAGAGCTGGCAGAGGCGATTGGCCAGGTATACCACCACAGACATTCAGTATTGGGTTCCCGGGTGGAGGCTTGAGACCATGAGTGGCAGGCAGGATGGCTCTGCTGTCGTGAGGCTGCCGGGGTTGCACTTTTCATCATTTAGCATCACTTTACTTGTTCTGAGGCAGTATGGGTACCCACAGCAGGCTATTGGTGGTTTCAGAGAGCAGATGGCCCGGGATGCCGTTCCTCTTGACATGACTGATGTCGGGACTCTCAGATTCTTTATCAGGGCCTTTTCGGGAGCAGCTTTTCCCGCTCACACACTGATACGGAAAACCCGGGGGATCACATATCTATCCACCTTGTATCTAATTTGGTATGGGGAGCAGATGGGACCAGTCCAACACTCCATTGAGGCATATTGCCAAGGGATCCGAGGAGGAGACCCAACTAGCCGGGAGCTACGTGATGCTGAGGCGCTGACTGACCCAGACAACGTGACTGACGATCCGGTAGCAGACTTTGAGAGTCTCGTAGAGAGGAGGGCCAAGATGAGGGATAACCCAGAAGTTATGGCCCGGAGGACAGCTTTGAGAGAGGAGAGGGCTACCCAGGCGGCACTGAGAGCTGCCGGATTGGTTGACTCACCGACTCGTATTATTCCTGAGCCGAGATGACGGGAGACAGAACTATTTGGGATAGCTAAGCCAAGGACCTCCCGAGGACCGTGGAAGAGGAAGAAGAAGAATGCTAGTTCGGGAGTGGGAACGAGTGATTAGGATTAGGTGACCGGTCTTTGTATCCCTTGTTGCCGACACAGACAATCTAGATGTAATTTTTAAAAGATATTATTTCTGCTAATGTTAATGAGTCGAGAGTAGACCGTGCATGAACTCATCAATGAATGTATTAATGCGATGAAAGTTGAAATTACTTCAGAACTTAATCAAGACACATTTTGATAATTACGAATACAACTGTTGACAAGATTTGGTGATTTTTATGATTTTTAGACCAAACCGCGAACGGCTGCCTACGTTCCCCTTTTACAAAAATGGACTAAGGGGCTCAGGTCTCCGTAGTTCGACCCAATTAACTTGTGTTTGAGAAAGGGATAGATAGAAGGGGGATAAGTGGTGCAACCCTGTTTTTTACCTAGACCGCCCGTTTTTAGGGTTTTCAGCCTAGTTGGGTATATTCTTTAGCACCGAGCGCGCCCTTTGTTTTGCACGGACTGCCTTTTGAGAGGTTTTCAGTCTCGTCTGGGTACATTATTTTTGCGCTTTTTTTTTTTTAAAAAGAGGGGGAGACTCGATTTAGACGTAATAGCGGCGCAGTTTGTCACCGTTCACCGGGTGCATGAAGGGGTTGTTGCCATCCAAATCTTTCAGCTTCATTGCCCCACCAGAGAAGATCTCTTTCACCAAATACGGGCCCACCCAGACTGGCGCCCACTTGCCTAAAGGACTGAATTGATTCGGCAGCTTCTCTTTTAGGACCAAGTCACCCATCTTAATGTCACAGGGATGTACCTTCTTGTCAAAGGCCCTAGCCATGCGCTTCTGATAAGCTCGGATGTGCTCCATCACCTTAAGCCTTCGCTCATCTAGAAGAGCTAACTCTTCATGTCGGCTCTGAAGCCAGTCTATCTCATTGACTTCATTTTCAAGCAGAACTCGAAGGGAGGGTATCTCTAACTCGATGGGCAAAACGGCATCCATCCCATATGTCAAAGCGAATGGGGTTTCACCGGTGGCTGTTCTCACTGAAGTACGATAGCCCCATAATGCCAAGTGAAGCTTCTCAGGCCAATCCTGACTCCTTTCGGCCATTTTCTGGATGATTCTTTCCAGGTTCTTGTTCGCGGCCTCGACAGCACCGTTGGTTTGAGGGCGATAAGGGGAGGACTTATGTCGCTTGATCCTGAATTCTGCGAGCAGTTCATCGGTATGTCCCTCGAAGTGTGACCCGTTGTCAGAAATAATCTCATTTGGAACTCCATACCGGCACAGAATGTTTTCTTTTATAAAATGGGCTACCTTTTTGGAGTTTAGGAACTTGTTGGATGCCGCTTCAACCCACTTGGTGAAGTAATCCACAGCGACCAACACTAATTCGTGCCCGTTACTGCCGGTAGGAGTGATCTTTCCAATAACATCGATCCCCCAAGTTGCGAATGGCCAAGGAGTGCTCATACAGTAGAGATCATGGGGAGGTATATGGTTGAGATTGGAGAACCGCTGACACTTATCGCAGGTTCGCACAAACTGAATACAGTCAGTCTCCATGGAGATCCAATAATAACCCATCCTGAGTATGCTGAACATCAAGGCTCGAGCGTTCATATGTGGTCCACATGCGCCACCATGGACTTCTTCCATAACCTTTCTGGCCTTAGACTTGCTGATACAGAGTAGAAGTGGCCCTCGGTGCCTTTTCTTCCATAAGTCATCTCCCAGAATAACGTACTGTGCAGACAACCTTTTCAACGTTTGTAAACTTTTGGCGCGGAGACCTTCTTTTGGCTTACCATTCTCCTCTGTCGGGAATGAGGCTTCGCCATGCTTAAGGTACTGAAAGATCTGGCTGTACCATAGGTCATCGACCTTTTCTAGTTCAATCTGACAACAGTAGGCAGGGTTCTCGCGCCTCCCAATCCTGAATGGTTTTACTGACTTTTCCTCTGGAATTTCCACCAAAGAGGCTAAAGTGGCCAAGGCATCTGCGAACCTGTTCTTGTCCCGGGGTAGATAGTGGAACGTGACCTCCTTGAATTGGTTGATCAGGTCTTCCATGTAGGCATAATACATCTGCAGGTACTGGTCCACAGTTCTCCACTTATTGGACACCTGATTGATGATTAGCTGAGAGTCTCCGTATACCTCCAATTTTTCGACATTTCGCTCTAAAGCTGCCTCGAGGCCAGCTATACAAGCTTCGTATTTCGCGGTGTTGTTAGTAGCCGAGAAATTCAACTTGATAGCAATGGGGGTGTGCACATCCTTCGGATCAACCAACACCATTTCGATACCATTGCCTCTCTTGTTGGCGGGACCATCAAAGAATAACTGCCAACGGTCTGTTCCTTCTATCATGAAAATTCCATTGTCTGGAAATTGAGGTTCGAATTCGGACGCTTCTGAGCTCGAAAAATCTGCCAAATGATCTGACAGAGCTTGGCCTTTGATTGCCTTGCGGGTCACGAACTTGATATCAAATTCGGCTAAGAAGAAGGACCACTTCGCAAGCCTTGATGACAGAGAAGACTTACCGAACAGGCATTTGATGGGATCCATCTTTGACACCAGGTGCACTGTATGTACCAACAGATAATGTCTCAATTTGCTGACCACCCATACCAAAGCTGCACAGGTTTTCTCTCTAAAGCTGAGTAATTCAATTCACTGCCCTGAAGCTTTCGACTTACGAAATAGATGGCGTTTTCCACTTTTGAATCTGGCTTTTCTTGCGCGAGCATGGCCCCGACAGTCGTATCTGTAACTGTCAAATATAGCAACAAGGGCTTATCCTTATGTGGAGGACACAGGATTGGGGGATGGACTAAGTAGGCCTTGATTGTCTCGAAGGCGGTCTGACACTGTTCGTTCCATTCAACCTCCTGATTCTTCTTGAGCAGCTTAAAGATCGGCTCACAAATAGAGGTTAGCTGGTGGATGAATCGGCTGATATATTGGAGACGGCCCATGAAAGCCTTCACCTCTGTGACTGTCGTCGGTGGCTTCATCTCCATGATGGCTTTAATCTTTCTTGGATCGGCTTCGATTCATCGTTCCGTGACCATGTATCCCAGAACCTTTCCTCGGACTACGCCTAAAGTACATTTTGCCGGGTTCAATCTCATGTCATGCTCCCACAGCCGGTTAAAGAATTTCCTCAAGTCGACCAAATGTTGACCATCTGATCCCTTAGAATGGATAATCATATATTCAACATAAACCTCGATCTCCTTGTGGATCATGTCATGAAAGAGCGCGGTGACTGCCCGCTGATAAGTAGCGCCGGCATTCTTCAGACCAAAGGGCATAACTGTATAACAAAAGGTTCCCCAAGGGCTGGTGAAGGCAGTTTTTTCCTGATCTTCTTCGGCGACTTTAATCTGATTGTAACCCACAAAGCCATCCGCGAATGATTTGACTTCGTAACTGGCAGTAGTATCCACCAACAGATCGATATTGGGCAAGGGAAAGTCATCCTTCGGGCTAGCCTTGTTTAGGTCCCTGAAGTCCACACAAACCCTGACTTTGCCATTCGACTTGGTTACCGTCACTATGTTGGCCAACCACTTCGGGTATATGACCACTCTAATGAAACCCACTCTGAGCAGCTTCTCTATTTCTTCTTTGACCTGGATAGACCATTCTGTCTTGATCCGGCAAAGTTTCTGCTTGGCCCAGCGGCACGGGTCGGGGGTATTCGGTGCTCAACAGTTGAAGTATCCAACCCGAGCATGTCTTTGTAGGACCAGGCAAATACATCCACATATTCCTTGAGCAAATCAATGAGGGCTTCCCGCTCTTTCCCGGTGAAGAAACTGCCACTCTTGTCTCTTTGGGCTCTTCAGTAGTTCCCAAATTCACTGTAGTTAATACCTCATCGGCAGCTTGGGCCCGATTGTCGTCTCGATCAAAAACCTGCTTTATATTATCATTTAAAAAGTTTTCATCTAAAAAGTCTGTGTCCTCTTCAAATGAATCATTATTAACCACTTTTAAGTCATTAAGATTTGTTTTAGTTAACTTATAATTTGTTAAGGTGGCAATTAAGGGATACGCAGAAAGGTCAACCATTTCATTCAATGCAAAAGGGAAGACAGAGTCAAAGACACGGCGATGATCATCAGCCGTGAGAGTATCAGACCTATCTAGAGACTCGAACTCGATAACAAAAGACTCTGAGGACTGGGATTCAAAGATCCCTGACTGACTCTTGCCCCTACACTACTTATTTGGCTCGAAGCTTTTGACATGGGTTGGACTTTTACTTTCTCCTGGTGTTGTTTTTCAGAAAACTGGAGACTTCAAGATGACCGAGGAACCTGTCGGAAATCATTGGTAAGCCGGTATCTTGGAAAGATGGTGCGGGGAGTTAGAGAAACCTGATGCAATCCTTTGGCTAGCTCGTTCATGACAACCAGACTCATTGGCTGAGGGATCTGGCTCATCTTGTCAATACCCTGCGGATAAATCATCTCCTCTTTACTGATCTTTTATATCACAACCTTATCTGTGCGGCCAAAAGGAGGGTTGACCTGGATGAAGCTGACGAAGTTTTCCTCGGGAGATACTTTGGTTCTGCCTCGGTTAACTCTGCATTCCATGGGAGTCTTATATTCTGCCTCCAGATCAGCCGGTTTTTTTGTCGGACTTCGCAGTGGCGATAAACTCAGAACTCTTTATCCCAAGAGGATCAATGATGACGGGAAGGTCGGGCTGGACTTTGTTTTGGCTGATTGCTTCCTTGGTGGGCTCTTTGGAGTAATTGACGTAATAGTCAAATTTGCCTGGGGGTTCCCCTAAAGTTCCCACACTCTCGTCTCCAGCTTCGTATCCCTCCTTCAATTTCTATTGCATGGACTTCCTCTTCTTCTTCTTTCTTGGGGTATGGGTTGAGCTGGGGAAGCCCCACCTAGCATCTGGTCATCAGCATTGTTGATTACCACATTGGCCATCCTTAACACTGGAATGTTGAAGTAGATGATTTTTACGATCTATCTGAGGCTGCTGAAAACGGATCCTTGACCGGAAAGAAACTGATTAATCGACCACCCGGAACTCTGACCCAATACTTGCTCGCTGAAAGGGGGAGAGAACGGCTTTAGGTAGGGGAGAGGATAGGCTTAGGACGGACTCATGCATATTCTCTTTTTGTTTTTTTTTTATATATTTTTATATATTTTTTTTATAAAAATGATTTTTATTAATCCTAGGAATGGTTGGAAAAGGGGGACACCTTCTTTTTTGCATTCTACACTATTCCTGGATCAGTGGGTTCCATCACTACGTCTATAGACCCCCTGTATTCCACCTGTATTGCACCTTCGGGACGGACAATCCCGGAGAGGTCCTATATGGCACGTAGAACCCACCAATCGAAAGGGAGAACGAACCTATGGGCATACAAGCCAAAACAAGTCAAACTTGAGATTTTCAAAACCAAGTCCAAGTCAACGTCTAGACTCGGGAGGAGAGAGGGTTGAAAGTACGTTTGAATGTACGAGACCACAATTTGCAGGAAGAATCCTGGAAAAGGTTGGGCATGACCTCTCCTCTTTTCGAGTTGAAAATCTGGCATGGCCTCTCGTCGCTTCATGGCGAAATTTTGGCATAAACTCCCGTTAGTATATATGAGGAATTTGACATGATCTCGCGTTAGTACATGTCGAAAACGCGTCATGACCTCTTGCGAAGCCAAATCGAGAAATCGACATGTACCTATGTCGAGACGTGTCAAGATTTTGACATGTACTCACGTTGAGTTATGTCGTAACTTCGACATGAAGAGGGAGAGTATGCTAAGATTTTGGAGACGAAGTATGACTCGGACTTTGTGAGAAAATTTTGAAAACCGATTTTGAAAAATGATTTGAAAAGTATTGGCTAAAAACCAACCGGTCACGGTAGAAAGTGTGTCACGGACAAGTGTTGGCTGACTCCACAAGCTAGGAGGACTTCAGGCACTCAAACGTAGGCGAAACACGTCACTGTCCGCGATGTCGTCCGTACACTCCCGGGTTCTAACTCTATGTGCAGGTAGCGTGCGAGTAGTGTGAAGGTATTTTCTAGGAAAATATATTTTTTTTGTAAAATTTTTTTTGTTTTTTATGCAATATGCAAAAAAAAAGAAAAAACAAGAGAACAAGTCCAAAACACGACAAAAGGGGACTGCCCCAAATGTCAAGATTACCAGCAGCTGTATTCCAGAATCATCCTGCCCTGTTCTGATAGCAAAAGGGAAACCCTATCTCCCAAAAATGCCACATACCAAAGCATATAGAGCATATAGGCACAGAATCATGGCAAGGCACACAAGAGCACACAAAATGACACAATTCACACACAAGGAGAATGAAGAAATTGTCCAAGTTGATTTAAAGAAAGTTAGACCCTCTTAAGAAAAACTTTTCTCCTTTTCAAAAAAAAGAGAAGAATGATACTGGTACGTGGGATTGTTAGACCACAATTTATCCCAAGCCCCGGGTTAGGGAGCGATACAGGAAGGTTAATGGTTTCCACCTATATACCAAGTATCGTCTTCATTTTTTTCAAAAACAAAAGTTTTTCAATGTCGTCCCCAGCGGAGTCGCCACTGAATGAACGGCCTCCGGAAATTAATTTTGTTTTTGTCTTTTTGAATTTTGAAAATTTTGGGATTCGCCGCGCCGTTTTTAAAGGAAAAAATTTAGAAACCTATTTTTAAAGAGATTTTGAGTTTGGGGGTCTGGTTACGTGTTTGGGAAGAACTTGAGAGTTCACCCAACACGCCTCTTTCGAGACTTTCAATCAAACATTGGACAGTTATAATCATTCAAAGTGTGTGTGCAATATGTGTCAACAAGCAAGGCATGCAAATTTGGAATTTCATTGATGGTATAGGGACTGGGTACAACTTGTGAGCCATGATAGGGGGCCACACCCTTTACATATGATGACTTGCATTACAAGGCAAGGGCTGGAGACAGTCTGCTCAGGAAGCTTGAGTGTCGTCTGACACAGAACTTCCTCGGAGAGGGATGTCGGGCGACAGGAAGCTTCCTGGTCAGATTGCCTCTTACAACAACAATGCTGCTCTGGAATCTGGGATAAGATTATTTCAACTATGAAGGAACACTATTCAGGGTCTAAGCTCATTTTAGGGTTGATTGGAGTGAGCAAAGTCGAGATCGACTTTTAATGATACGGATGTCATATGACATGGGACACCCGAGAATGTCCATGTTCATATGGAAAACCGCCTCCATCAATTTATTGCACCCAAATAGAACTTAGACTCCCTAAGTAGTGGTAAATGAGCCAAAACTGCTTGAGCAAGCTTTGGGTCACAAAAGGGGAATCAATTCTGATAGATCTGAAGTCCAAGAAAAGCTGTATAGCCTTCTGGGAATCCTATGTCGTATGACAAAGGACCTCTTGAGAGTCCTGTGTCGTCCGACACAGGCAGCCTATTTCAGTGCCCTTCAGTCATATTGATTCCACTTGTCCCCAAAGCAAACCAAGCTATATTTATAAACTGAAAGCAGTAAAATAGTAACACCATGTGAGTATTATGGGAGGATCACATGGCTTTAATGGCCAAATGTGATGAATCACATATTTATGGCCATTTTCATGTAGCCATCACCTCCTAACTCTATGGAAACTAAATAAAGATTCAAACTTTAATGGTGCTAATGTCACCAAATGTTCAGATCTGAGGTGGGAAGAAGTGAATATGGAAGATTCACCTCTCCACCACCTTTATCATGCAAAATCCCCAATATTTCACATAATATCAAAGCAAGTAAGCATGCAAGATGATATAGATGTATGCAAGAGTTGATCAGAGAAAGAAAGAGGGTTTAGTGGCTACCTATTGTAGTCCACAAGGTAAAGACACCAATAGTATGTGTATGTATGAGGAGGGAGGTGAGTATGTGTATGAGAGAGAGAGAGGATGAGACTCTATTTTGACAGAGTTTCCCCCCTTACTAAGATCCTCCCAACCAGTCCTCCTAAAATGATCAGCCATGCCTTGTATTTATAGGCAGGCTGATGGAAAGCTCCATGTCGTCCGACAGAAGGAGTTAAACCGCCTTGGGGTCGTCCTGTGTCGGACGACTGCGTACAGCTTTTTGGCACACTTGGGCCGAATGGATGGCAGGCCCAATGGGTTGATTGGATAATTGGACTCAAATTGCTTTTTAGCAAATACATGAGCCCAAAAATCAATGAAAGTGGACCCAAAATATGAGTTCGAGTCGGGGTAATCACAACCACATCCGCCCCGGGCTCCTGCAACAGTGCAGTTAATTTAATAACAGTGCATGTAGATATAAATTTTGACCAGCTCGAATTTAATTATTTAATGTATTTTCCATTATTATTTAATTTTGATCAACCTACTTGCTTATTTGCCAAAAATAAATGAAGGTAATTATAATAAATATTCAAAATGTACAAGAGTTTGCCCCATGGGTCTTATAAAGTACAAATCAATGTTTGGACAATACACACTATTGTTTAAAATAAATCAAAAGGACTACTCAGAGTCCTGCTCGTCATCTGAGCACTCATAATACTGCCCCGCTGCAGCCGAATCCACGGTGGACTAATAATTGCAAACTCCTCAAGACCGGAGTATGAAAAGTTACGGCTCCGCACCTGTGTTCCTGAGGACTCCCCTTGCTCGTGTCCCGAATACGAGGAGTGGCAAGCTCCGAACCCAGCAGTCTCACCGGAGAACTGGCTGAACCCCTGCGCAAAATCTGTGCCACCAGCCGTGGAAGCAGATGGGTCCCTCGCAGCAGACTGCCGAGAAGGCATCGGCTCGTAAACATCCGCACTCCTCCGGGAAATACAGCGCAGGAACTCCATGAGCCTCCTAGCAAAGCCAGTTATCCCATCCAAATGCCTCACGACCTGATTGTAAGTACGTCCAGACACCTGCAAACCAGGAAAGCCGTCAAAAGACAAACAGACAGCACAAATGCAACATTTGCAAGATGCTACTACCAAGTACAGAAAATCAAAGCAAAACACTCACCGAAGCATTAGGATCCACTCTATATTGAGGCCTCGGCTGCTCCAGGATGGGAATCAAAAGCCGCCTGCGAGAACCACCAACACCCTCGAATGACAAGCGAGTACTGGGGAGTGGGTAGTCTCGGAGATGTGCAGGGCCCTCGCCCTCTCTATCCAGCACCTACGGGCTCCTCAGCTTCATCCTGAGGAAAATATCATAGTCGGTGTCCTCTATGATGTATTCGGCGTGAGGCATACCCTGCCTATACCGCTCCAACTCTGCCCCGGCTATGAGCAAAGGATACTGCATGTGAAGAGGCGGATCCCTCGGAACCAAGGGAAAAGACCCTGGAGCATACTGGCAAGACACCCTCTCGCCCAGACACATACGTCACAATGGAGCCCCACTAGCAGCTTCCGCTGACATGTAATCTCCCCAGCAGCATGCACCACAAAGTGATCAAGCCGACTCCACCGGGTCAGGCTGATACTCGAAGAAAAATCTCGGTCCATGGCCAGAGACACCTCCTCATAAGTCAATCGGGTGCTCTCCCTCGACTTTACCGGCTTCCTCGCCGCCTTCTACCAAGTCAGCATGGTAGGGAATAAATGCCTATATGCCTCCCTGGTAAACCACCTGTGCGGATGGAACACCTCCAAGAATAACACCTGTCAACACAAGAAAAATTATGACAGCCACAAAACAGATACATACGAGTATAAGTGAGACAAGGAAGAGAAAAAGAAAGAAACTCACATCTAGAGCAAACTGAAAACAGCAGAATGAGTTTTCCTCTCCCCGAGAGAACCTGTCCAAAGCATAATAGAGCTCGGCCAGACCAACCTCTCCCTAAGAAAACCCTTTCACAGCCTCCAGATCGGTCAGAGAGCCGAGCAGAGAAAACTTACATGCCGTGTCGGCATTGGGAAACAAGGTAGCCGACAGAGCGAACCACAAAAACCCTCGAGCCAAGCACTCTGCTGTCATCCTCACAGAGCCAGCCAAATACTCCTCGATGCCCCTCCTTAAGTGAGCCTCCATCGGCCCGTACCGAATACCCAGGCCCCTGGCATCGGTAATATCGAAACCAAGCAGTTCCGACAACTGCTCCCTAGTGAAGCCATCAAACCACTCAATGGGGTTGCCCCGGAATGACAACCCAGTAATCGCAGCAAAATCTGTAGGGGTCACGGTTGCTTCCCCCCACCTGAAATAAAATGTGTGGGTCGTGTCCCACCAGTACTCGTTCAGGGCAACATGAAGTACCTTCGCCCTCTGCGTCAAAGCCTCCACAACTATCGAACTTATAAAGCCGGCCAGGTTGGAGTCAATCACGAACTGTCGTGGACTCCTCTCCCCGTCCCGAGCCACATCTGGGAACATCTCCCACAGCTGACGGACTGCCTCAACATCCCCCCTACTATTCACGTTATGCACGTCAACCGGCCCTCGCCCCTGCAGGTGAACACGGCAAAATTATGTTACTACAGAGATAACATACAGACACATATCAAAAATCACAGGAAACATATCAGCGCAAAGATATGGTTTCATTTTCCTAAAAATATTTCCATCCCAGTTGGAGTATTAACGGTTCAGTTTCAAAAACCCGTTCATTAACAGTTCATTTTCCTAAAATATGTCCATCCCAGTTGGAGTATTAACGGTTCAGTTTCAAAAACCCGTTCATTAACGGTTCATTTTCCTAAAATATGTCCATCCCAGTTGGAGTATTAACGGTTCAGTTTCAAAAAAACCCGTTCATTAGGTTCATTTTCCTAAAATACTTCCATCCCAGTTGGAGTATTTACAGTTCAGTTTCAAAAACCCGTTCATTAATGGTTCATTTTCCTAAAAATATTTTCATCCCAGTCGAAGTATTAACGGTCCAAAATCCCAAAAAGTTCAAAACATTACGAAAACTCCGTCGAACCCGGAACTTTCAAAACATTTCGAAAACTCCGTCAAACCCAGAACTTTAAAACATTTCGAAAACTCCGTCAAACCTGGAACTTTCAAAACACTTCGAAAAACCCGTCCAAATCGGAACTTTCAAAATTTACTCCGTCCCGAATTAAACTCACTTTAATTTTGGAAAATGCCCCTAGACATGGAATTTTTCTGCCAAAATTTTTATGTTGTCTACCCGTAACATCAATTGAGCTAAGCTACAGTCAATATCAACAAAGGGCCATCGCAAGATCAAAAGCCTCAAATCGGGCACCAAGAACCCTAACTCAATTCTAGCCAAAATTCCTAAAATTCAAGAATGCAAATTCTAAAAATTAACGGAATTTGGAGGATGCTAACCTTCCTCGCAATCCCTTCCTTGGATTTGTGGCAATCCCGAGCCGGATAAAACTAGGTGGATCCAAAGGAAGATCGGTAGTTCGCACCGTCCTCCTTAACCTCGCTCTCTCGTTGTCGGTCCTCCTGTGCCGACCCCTTCGTCCTAATCCAGCTTCCATGATGATAATCTCTCAAAGATTTGAACAAAACTCGCAAAAAATGGGAGAAATTTCACTCTTTTCTCTCTTCTCTCTTGCCTAAAATGTGTTTTTTTGGTCTGATTGGTGTCGGCCTGGCGGTGATCATAAAAAATTCCATGGCGAAGATAAGACCGACCGGCCCATTTTACACCATAAAATTTTCTTTGCCACTTTGGCCCCTCAGCTTTCCAGTATTTTGAATTTAACCCTCTTGTCCTAAAAAGTTAAAATTCCCCAGTTAGACATTTCTAACGCCCCCTCCCCCGAGGATAAATCTCAGTTAGACATTTCTAATGATTTCATCTCCAGACGTTAAAATTCCAGTTAGTCCTGACTAACATTCTATCACGGACGTTATATCTCAAACCGTCTTCGGACGTTAAATCACGATTCCGTCTCCAAACGTTAAAATTCCCGTTAGTCCTCACTAGCATTCTCTCTTTGGACGTTAAATCTCAAATCGTCTTCGGATGTTAAATCACGATTTCGTCTCCAGACGTTAAAATTCCCGTTAGTCCTCACTAACATTCTGTCTTCGGACGTTAAATCTCAAACCGTCTTCAGACGTTAAATCACGATTCTGTCTCCAGACGTTAAAATTCTCGTTAGTCCTCACTAACGCCCTGTCTTCGTACGTTAAAGCTCATTACCACTTTCAGAAGGTAAATCGGCCGCCATAGTAAGCCCGAGTATCTTTTCACTCCAGCCAGTGAACATTCAATTCCCCGGTCGTCAATCGTAAGCCTGACCACCTCATTTCAGCGGCAATCACTATAAGCCCGCACAATAATCCCTCTTCGCCCGCCATAGTAAGCCCGAGTATCTTTTCACTCCAGCCAGTGAACATTCAATTCCCCGGCCGTCAATCGTACGCCTGACCACCTCATTCCAGCGGCAATCACTATAAGCCCACAAAACAATCCCTCTTCGGCCGCCATAGTAAGTCTGAGTATCTTTTCACTCCAGCCAGTGAACATTCAATTCCCCGGCCATCAATCGTAAGCCCGACCACCTCATTCCAGCGGCAATCACTATAAGCCCGCACAACAATCCCTCTTCGGCCATCACCGTAAGTCCGAACACCATATCCCTAGCATGACAAGAGACGAGCGGCAAGCCAGCGTAAGCCCACACAATAAACACTTTGAAAAGCCTTTCCGTCAAACCCAGAACTTTCAAAAAACCTTTCCGTCAAACCCAGAACTTTCAAAAAGCATTTTCGTCAAACCCGGAACCTTCAAATGCATTTCCGTCAAACCTAAAACTTTCAAAACCTTTCCGTCAAACCCAAAACTTTCAAAAACCTTTCCGTCAAACCAGGAACCTTCAAAAATATTTCTGTCAAACCCGGAACTTTCAAAAAGCATTTCCGTCAAACCCGGAACCTTCAAAAGCCTTTCCGTCAAACCCGAAACCTTTAAAAGCATTTTCGTCAAACCCGAAACCTTCAAAAGCCCTTGCGTCAAACCCAAAACTTTCAAAAAGCCTTTGCGTCAAACCCGGAACTTTCAAAAAAAACCTTTCCGTCAAACTAGGAACCCTCAAAAGCATTTCCGTCAAACCCGGAACCTTCAAAAGCATTTCCGTCAAACCCGGAATAGTCTCCCTTAGGTTCAGACGCCTCCGAACAGTCTCAATCAGGACGAACTCCTCCTAATCATTCCCTCATAGGTCGAGGTCCCTATAAACATCCCTTGCACCTATGAACTACGATCGGCTTGATCCCTCTCGAGATACGTAGGAATCCTTCTGCTAAGGGTCCAGCCAGCTGACCGCCCAGGTCTCTCAAAGTAAGGCATCCCCCGATTTGGATCCTTATCTTTTTTCAACGACCCCACTTCCTTCGAAAGTGACGTCGCTGAGGGGCTACTGTAAGTACCCAAATCCGGATCGTCAAAATCCGTTAAAAGTTAACCGGAATCCGTTAATTGGCCCTTTCCAGGTTAACCGGAACCCGTTAAGCTCCCCGCTCTCGAGTCAACGAGACATCCCGGGACTGCCCCGTGCATCCCGACATCAAAGTGTACTCAACACACGTTATCACACGTAAAAGTACAAATTTCCTCGAAAAATGCACTTTTCGGGACTTTTCGGGGGCGTTTCGGACATTTTCCAGACATATATTAAAAAAAGGGATAAAATCGGGAATAACGAGACAAAATCCCTAGCCTAGGTGAGTCACAGGGGCACGTGGCATGCATGCACCACTCCCCAAATCAACATCAATCAAATTTAAGGGTGAAAAGACCAAAATGCCCCTGAAATTGAGGAACTGGCCGTCCGGCCTGTTTTACTTGAAAAACCAGAATTCTCATCAAGTCCTCCAAATTTCCAAAATACCCAAAAACCCCCCAAATTGAACCTTAGGTCGTCCGGCCTATTTTGCATTTTCACCCCTATAAATACAAGGGATGTCATTTGTAGAAAAAAAGAAAAATATTAACCTCTCTTCCCAAAGCTCATGGCCCAAACCATTTCTACCCCCTCCTGAGCCCCGTTTTATCTCGATTTGCGTGAAATCCCATTTTCGACCAAACACGAATAAAAAAACCTCGAAACACCTTTCAAACACCAAAATAGTATCTCGTATACGTAAATCGAGTCAAAGAGTCAACTCCTAGCCATAGGTAACACTCTCTCTCTCTCTCTAAAAACTCGTTTTGCCTTGATTTACGCGTCAGTCGCTATAATCGTTTTGGTCGAAACTTTCAAAATGTAGACGTAACACCGTCTACGGGGCCCGATACATTTTACCCCTTAATCATCTTCTCTCACGTGAGAAAAGTAATTTCGGGTTAAAACGGCGTTTCGGTCCCGTTTTGTAAGTTTATGTTATTTACAGTCCAGATCGTTTGATCCGTCGATTCGCTTTTTATCGTCCGAACCGTTTGGTTCGTGATCGTCATTTACAAAATCCGAATCGTTTGATCCTTTGATATCATCATTTAATTTATATGCCTTTACAACTCCGATCCGTTTGGCTCGTCGATCGCATCTTTACTGTCCGGATCGTTTGATTCCGTTGATACCGCACTTTAAATACTGTCATTTACAAGTCCGAGCCATTTGGCTTGTGATAGTATTTACTTATAAAAGTCCAAGTCACAAAATGACTCGTTGATCGCATATCATTTAATACCTCTTTTCATAAAGTTGGTCACAATGTAATGCCTGGTTCAAAATCAGAGTTCGTCATTCGAACTCCTTTCGAAAACAACGCAAAATCGATGTTTGGCATCCAAACGCTCATTTTTTACTCCAAACCCGACGTTTGACATTCAAACTATATTTTCATTAAAATCAACGTTTGACATTCAAACTAAAGATTTAAGCTCGTCCCTCGAACTCCGTTTTCAAAACAACTCAAAACCGACGTTTGTCATTCAAACGCTCGTTTTTATCATAAAATCAATGTTTGTCATTCAAACCAAGATTAAAGCTTATCATTCAAGCCCCTTTTCAAAAATGCGACACACACACACACACATGCACACAATTTCGAGAAAGGTAGAAAGACTCGTCATACGAGGCATTTCGGGTGATCTCAGTATACTCTTCCCGAAACGTAACGTGACCTCCGAACCTAACAATCTCTGGTACAAAAAAGCCATTTGTCAAGTTTGGGCTCATAATACAAAACGTCGCATTTTCAAAGCAATTTGTCAAGTTTGGGCTCATAATACAGAACGTCACATTTTCAAAGCCATTTGTCAAGTTTGGGCTCATAATACAAAACGTCACATTTTCAAAGCCATTTGTCAAGTTTGGGCTCATAATACAAAACATCACTTTTTCAAAGCCATTTGTCAAGTTTGGGCTCATAATACAAAACGTCCTATTTTCAAAGCCATTTGTCAAGTTTGAGCTCATAATACAAAACGTCACATTTTCAAAGCCATTTCTCAAGTTTGGGCTCATAATACAGAACGTCACATTTTCAAAGCCATTTGTCAAGTTTGGGCTCATTGGGCTCATAATACAAAACTAGTCTAACACCCGTGCGTTAAATGCACGGCCATAACACTTTGACAAAAACAGAGCCATAAATAAAAGAGTCTATATAAATATAAGGATAAATATTAAATTGACACTTCTCTTAGACTTCAAGAATATTTCCTGAGTAAATAAATTTTGAACATTTATTAAAATAAAAGTACAACAAAATATTTCAAGTGATATAAAAATTTTCATACAATTAATTATATTCGATAATGTCTGAAAGGAGGCAGCATTTGATTTACAGGATGCTCCGCTAGCACCGAAAAAGGATTCCACAGATTGCAGAACATAAAATGCGCAATATTGTCGTTGAAGACCCTGAATAAGGAATAAAATATCAGCATAATATCCGAACTTGGCAGGAAGATAAATGAAAAAAATTTAAAGGTAAAATTACAAATTGTTGATCCTTTACATGCATCCATCCAACCGTGGTTTGGCCATTACCATACGATTAATTAAATCACAAAATATTTCAAATTACTTTTAAATTATTGGAACACTATAACTTTAGGGAAAGATCTTATAATTAAAGGGAAGGCTTTTGCTAGCGCATTTAGCTGGAGTACAACTTGCTCCGTATGATTGGCATAGTTCATCTGATTCACTTTTGAAAGGAAAAAAAAAACTTTAATGAGCATTTTCAGAATATGCTTCCGATGGAAAAAAAATTTGGGCCATTAGGTTTGATTAGCTTACCAATGGCGATGATAACATAATAAGTTAACGTGATTACTATCAGCTGACAGAACAACATCATCAACTTCCAGGAAATGAGTACTATATCAGCACACATAAATTCCTCCTCCAACCGACTACCTCCGGATATACACCATGAATTAATTATCCTCAAACTATTAAAGCCCCTGGGTCTAATGACATCCATTCAATTTAATCAACCTGCAATGGTCAATTGTGCACAATTTTGTTAGGAAGATGGTAAATTTAAATCAGATTTCTTTTGCAAAAGATTCCTCCCCAAAGGCATCAATGATGCTCTCATTCGCCTCATTTCCAAAAGTTGACACCTGAAAACTACAAACCACAACCACCCCGTCGGCATATGTAACATCATCTACAAATTATCTCAAAAAATTTTGGACAGCCAGCTCCGCACTTTCCTTGATTCGATGGTAGTTGCCTATGAGCCTATCAACTACCTTACATAAAGGGCCTCAAAACTCAATTTATTCTAGAGGAAGTATTTAAGGTCCCAAAGGAGGTTTGGATTCAATAAAAAATGAAATAATCAAAGGTGAAAACTTGAGGTACTTACAGTTTACAAATATATAGAAGAATGGAACGTTTATCCAACTTTGTGTGATCTAATGATGTAACCAGAAGGCAAATTAGAAGAACTATAAATGAAATATAAAAACTTGAAATTCAAGTTGTTGCTTTTATTATCTTTCTCGCAATCAAGAGGTGGAAAAACCCAAACTACAACCACAAAAGCCATAACAACTCCAATGGGCAAAAAGGCAAACCTGACCAACAGAGAAAAGTTACAAATTTAAATGTTAATATTTCCGTTGTATTAACCCAACAAATAGAGTTTTTCTGTCCTCAAGTTGTTTACCTTTGAGGTTACAATACCACATTAACCAACATAAGGTTCATTCAATTGAGACGCCATGGTAACCAAATCAAAGTATGCAACCTAGTAAAAAGCCAAAAATGTGATGTAATTGAGAAAAACATTATTGAATTAAGGGTTTTACCAATTGAGGGAATGATCATGGAGTAGTAAAACATGAGTGAGCTCTCTGGTTGTGTTGAAGTCAGTCCAGTCAATTCTCGAACTCCGTTTTCAAAACAACTCAAAACCGACGTTTGTCATTCAAACGCTCGTTTTTATCATAAAATCAATGTTTGTCATTCAAACCAAGATTAAAGCTTATCATTCAAGCCCCTTTTAAAAAATGCAACACACACACACGCACACAATTTCGAGAAAGGTAGAAAGACTCATCATATGAGGCATTTCGGTGATCTCAGTATACTCTTCCCGAAACGTAACGTGACCTCCGAACCTAACAATCTCTGGTACAAAAAAGCCATTTGTCAAGTTTGGGCTCATAATACAAAACGTCGCATTTTCAAAGCAATTTTTCAAGTTTGGGCTCATAATACAGAACGTCACATTTTCAAAGCCATTTGTCAAGTTTGGGCTCATAATACAAAACGTCACATTTTCAAAGCCATTTGTCAAGTTTGGGCTCATAATACAAAACGTCACTTTTTCAAAGCCATTTGTCAAGTTTGGGCTCATAATACAAAACGTCACATTTTCAAAGCCATTTGTCAAGTTTGGGCTCATAATACAGAACGTCACATTTTCAAAGCCATTTCTCAAGTTTGGGCTCATAATACAGAACGTCACATTTTCAAAGCCATTTGTCAAGTTTGGGCTCATAATACAAAACGTCACATTTTCAAAGCCATTTGTCAAGTTTGGGCTCATAATACAAAACGTCACATTTTCAAAGCCATTTCTCAAGTTTGGGCTCATAATACAAAATGTCACATTTTCAAAGCCATTTGTCAAGTTTGGGCTCATAATACAAAATGTCACTTTTTCAAAGCCTTTTCCAAGTTTTGGCTACCAATTAAAATGGCCACCTTTTTTTAAACTCAGCCATTCTCAACGTTTGGGCTCATAATACAAAACTGCGTGGCGACTCCTCTCCTTCTCCGGAACCGAGGTCCCAAGCTTGCGAAATACCGCTCGCCGCGTTCCCCCCACGCGCGATTTGGGTAATTTCAATGTCCTAAATGGGAATCAAACCTGATCGTAGTTCGCGTTGAAAGTGAGTTTATCGTGTATGTGGACATGGTAGTGTCCTCTAACTGAGATAGAGTAGTGAGGATGTTCTGGTGTCCTAAGGTGACCGTTTAGGTCAGATGTGAGGACGTGGTGGTGTCCTAGGGTGACCGCTTAGGTCGAATGTGAGGACGTGGTGGTGTTCTAGGGAGACCGCTTAGGTCGAATGTGGGGACATAGTGGTGTATGGATGTGAGGTGGACGTGTTCATGTCGGATGTGAGGTGGACGTATTGGTGTCCGTATGTGAGGTGGACGTGTTGGTGTCCGGATGTGAGGTGGACGTGTTAGTGTCCGAAAGTGAGGTGGACGTGTTGGTGTCCTGATGTGAGGTGGACTTGTTGGTGTCTGGATGTGAGGTGGACGTGTTGGTGTCCTGATGTGAGGTGGACGTGTTGGTGCCCGGATGTGAGGTGGACGTGTTGGTGTCCTGATGTGAGGTGGATGTGTTGGTGTCCGGACGTGTTGGTGTCCGGACGTGTTGGTGTCCTGATGTGAGGTGGATGTGTTGGTGTCTGGATGTGAGGTGGACGTGTTGGTGTCCTGATGTGAGGTGGACGTGTTGGTGTCCTGATGTGAGGTGGACGTGTTAGTGTCCGGATGTGAGGTGGACGTGTTGGTGTCCTGAGGTGACCACTGAGGTCGGATGTGTTTGAGGACGTGGTGGTGCCTCAGATGGGGATGAAAGTGTTTGTGCCTTAAGAGGAAGGCATCCATGCTTAAGTGGGAGGCGTTTGTGCCTTGTGTGGTATTTTTGGGGAGGCGTACTTGCCTTGTGATTTGTGTTTGAAGGCGTACTTGCCTTGTATTTGATTTTTGGGAGGCATGTTTGGCTTGTTTTTGATTTTAGGGAGGCGTGTTTGCCTTGTGATTTGTGTTTGGGAGGCATTTGCCTTATGTTTGATTTTTTGGAGGCGTGTTTGCCTTGTGATTTGTGTTTGTGAGGCGTGTTTGCCTTTTGGGAGGCATGTTTGCCTTGTGATTTGTGTTTGAAGGTGTTTGTGCCTTGGAATTTGTGCTTGAAGGCGTTTGCACCTTGGGGTTTATGTTCGAAGGCGCTTGCGCCTTGGTATTTGTGTTTGAAGGCGTTTGTACCTTGGGGTTCGGACTTACGATGATGGCCGATGTTTATTTTGCCATTTAGTTGGCGAGATCCGGGCTTACGATGACAGCCGGTGTTTGTTTTGTCATTTAGTTGGCGAGATCCGGGCTTACAATGACGGCCGGTGTTTGTTTTGCCATTTAGTTGGCGAGATCCAGGCTTACGTTGATGACTGGTGTTTGTTTTGCCGTTTAGTTGGTGAGATTCGGGCTTACGATGATGCCTGGTGTTATTTTTGTTGGTTTAGGGACCAAACTGCATGGGTTTTGCTGGAAATGGCCTTTGGACGGTCAGGGGCAAAGTTTATAAGGGCAAAAGAGGGATTTGGCCGGGGCTGCAAAGTGGTCCGTGCGGATCCACTTGCCCTTGCAAAGTGGACCGTACGGACTCACTTGCAAATCTGATTTTCTTAACCAGAATTAGATTGCAGAAACGCCATTTTCATTTCATTTTCAACTTTCAGCCCAGGAGAAAGAGAAAAAGAGAGGAGTAAACCCTAATTTTGAGCCAAATTTCCTCGAGAAATCCCTTCTAAATCGCTAGATTACTATCATGGCAGAAGGATTGAGGCTTGGACGTCGTCAAAGAGTCCGTGGAGCTATGGAGAGGAGGTTGGATCTCCAAAGGAATTTCTCTCCCTTCACACCTTCAACAATCAACCCGGATGAGTTGTATCTGGATGCGAGGGTGCACACTTTGCGGGGGAAAATGGTAATGGAGGTAGGAAATCAATTTTTTGTTTTGATTCTTTCTTTGAAATGGTGTATGCTAGAACTAGGGTTTTAGTTTTCGCAATTTGGGGCTTTTGTTGTTGCCATGATCAATTTGTGAAATTGATGTTGAATTATTGAAATTGGGTGTATATGGATTGTGGGTATGTGATTTTTGTTCAAAAATGTGGAGTTTAGCTCTTATTTGTGGAAATAAAGTGTCTCTCCTTGAAATGCATGCTTTGGTGATTTGTACCTTGATGCTATTTTGTATGTACATGGTGTTTTGGTTGGAAAATTTCCGTCTAGGAATGGTCTTTTTGTGGGGGAATTTATGTGAAATGTGCCGTGTTTTTGTGACGGATTTTTGTTTTAAAATGTGTCGTGTTTGGGTCGGACCCTTGCTGAAAATGTGTCGTGTAGGGACGGATCCCTTTTGTGAAAATTTTTGTGTGTAGGGACGGACCCTTGTCTTTGAAAATGTGTTTGTGGGGGGGGGGGGACGGACCCTTTTGTTGGAAAAAATGTGTATGTTGGGACGGATGCCTTGTGTTGCAAAATTTGTGTAGGGATGGATCCCTTGTGTTGAAAAATGTGTGCAGGGACGGATCCCTTGTGTTGAAAAATGTGTGTAGGGACGGATCCCTTGTGTTGAAAAATGTGTGTAGGGACAGATCCCTTGTGTTGAAAAATGTGTGTAGGGACGGATCTCTTGTTGAAAAATTTGTGTGTAGGGACGGACCCTTTTTGTTGGAAAAAATGTGTGTGTGGACGGATCCCTTTTGTTGGAAAAAATGTGTTGTAAGACTTGCCGTGTTGGGACAGACTTTTGTGTTTGTGGATATTTTTTAAGTATCGTTATTGACGTACCTTTGTTGTGCTTACCTGCAGGATGAGGTGCCTTCGTCTGGGAATGCGAAAAGGATGAAGTCATGGGGGTCCCTTGAGGCTGTGCTTGAGGTATGGAGGAGCATGTCTGATATCTCCCGGGATGGGAGACCTAGCCCTCGAAGGCTGGTTATTGCTTCTGGGCTGAACGTGTTCGTGGAGAACCTGGCCGGGCTGGCGGAGACTCAGAAGAACAAAGGCATTTTTCTGGCCTTGTCTGAGTATTGGTGGGATGCTACGTACACCTTCCACTTCAGCTGGGGGAGACGATGGTGACTCCCACGAATTTTGCGGCTATCACCGAGCTGTCCTTCAATGGGGAGTCGGTGAGATGGCGGGACCAGATGTCCGATGAGCTCCTGATCGAGCTGCTGGACTTTGCGCCTTGGCCCCGTAAGGGCTTGGGTATGAAGTATCATGAGGTGGAGGCACGAATCATGACCAACATCGGGGAGTATCGCCGAGATACTGGGGTAGTGTCGGTGGAGCAGCTGGCACGTTCGTTTCTGTGGTTTGCCCTTTCTGAGACTTTGTTCTCGAACCACGCTTCCCCTGCTCTTTTCCCTTTGCTTGAGAGTCTGGTAGACTTGGTGAGGGTTTGTGATATTTCCTGGGGCGAGGTGGGCTTGGACGAGCTCTACTTTACCTTGGACAAATTCAGCCGGGGCGCGGTCAACTCCCTGGGATGATTTGACTTCGCACTGGAGGTATGAGTTTACATGCTTTTGTAGTTTAGCACTTCATCGTTTCTCCTTTTTCTTTTTCTTTTTTTCTGAGCATTACATGCTTTTTGGTGGCAGGTGTGGTGCTAAGAGATCTTCCAGTTCCAGCCATGGGACTGCCAGGGCGAGGCCATGTTTGGGTATCCCACCATGTTGTGCTGGGCTAGCTCTTTGAGGAAGAGGAGGATGAGCCAGGGGAAGATCACTATTACATACTTGGATGTCCATCGATTTTTAGAGAGAGACAGCCCGGATGGGTGTCAGCTGTACCCTTGGACTCGGTATAGCGAGGATAAGCTGGAGGGCGCTCCTGGGATGACGCGGCAGAGGAAGCTTCTGCGGGGCCTCACTTACGACTCCATGTATTTTGGGGAGAGGGTTTTCTGGCAGCATGGCGCAGGTATTCCCCTATTGCTTCGAGGGATCTGCCGTTCCGCATAATGAGCCCTACTGAGATGGACTTGCTGGAGTTCGAGAGGTACCGGACCGGCGTGGGTGCCGAGGAGTTCATCTTGGAGGGCGAGGAGTATGAGACCTTCATCAGGCGGAAGTTGAGGACGTCGCAGGTGTTGGCAAGGGAGAGGCGGACTGGCTTGATGCGTCCTCCGGATGTTTCGTTGCCTGGGCCGGACTTCACCTATGTCTGTGGGGATTCTAGGAGGAGGGTGTCGGTGCCTATCCCAGAGTAGGCTCCTGCCGCCTACCAGGTCGATCCAGATGCTGCAGTGAGTTTGTTTACTCGTTTCCTTCTTGGCATCTTGTTCTGTATTTCTCTCTTTTGTCGAGTATATTTTTATATCTCTTTTGCTGAGCGTTTCCTTTGTTGTTTATTGTGCAGGTCTTGGGGTGAACCGTAGACATGCTCACTCACCGGTATGTGGGGCTGAGGGCTTTTATGAAGAAGCTTCTGAGGAAGATGCCCTGCGGGTCTTCGCGGAGTGTGGTGGCTTGTGAGCTAATGCCTTCGAGGAGGTCTGTGGATACTCCTTCTTCCCGGGCCGAGGTGGAGCCACATCCTGAGGTGCCGGTTCGGGAGAGGCATAGCTTTGATGCAGGGACTTCTTCGGAGGGCCGGAGGCCGCAAACCCTTCACCAGTTCTTCCCTCCGTCGAGTACGCAGGGTGAGGGTTCATCCTCGCTTCCCTTCTTCGATCCTTTTGCTGGGCTCACTTCTTCGGACTATCTCTAGTACTCGATCGAGGAGGGAGTCGAGGTATCCGATGATGAGGAGGTGGCTACAAGGTTTGCCAGGATGCAGGAGTTCCCATCGGGCGAGGGTGATGATGAGGATTCGGAGTAGGACTCCTTTTGTTTTCCTTCTTTTTTTGTGTTGTATTCGTAGAGTAGCACACATTTGTATCTGTAATAAAATACTTGTATTTGACATAGTATTTTATTATTGCATTATTTATTTGTGATTCCACGGGCTGGCCTAGGAATTGTTTCTAGTTTATTTTGTGCATGTCGCATGAGTTGGGGATGCATTTTTGGTTATTGTATGGGAGCTGGAAACAACTTTGGCAGGGTTTTTTAGCAGTCGAGTACAAGGTTCTACTGCGGGCAGCAACTGTTTTGTGGTTGCTGAAAATTTAGCTAGGTTGCAAACTGGTCCGTACGGACATTTCATGCATGCAAAGTGGTTCATACGGCCACTTCTTGCTTTTGGAGAGGGGATAAGATTTACTGAAAATCTGGATTTCCCTTATCTCCCCATTCTCAAATTGCAGCCATTTCGACCTTTCTTCCTCATTTTCTCAAAAAACTTCCATTTTTGCCATGGATTCGTCATTCGTTCCGAGAATTTCCCCGAGGCTTTCAAAGGAGAGGCAAGTGCATTTCCTTGAGCGGCTCAAGACGTGGATGAGGCACCACATGAGGCACAATAAACGGGCTTTTGAGGTGAGATTTCAACTCTGCTCGATTTGGTCTCTTAAGGAGTTAGTTCCTGATTGGGAGTTGTTGTGGGCGGCTGCAAGGTTCTAGGATGTTAGGAGGCATGTGTATAGCTTCTCCTACAATGAGATTATGCCCACCTTTGAAGATTTTCGGGCTTTGCTTGAAGGATCGAAGATGGAGGCCATTTCGCTACCTTTGATCGGGGGTACGACCGTGAGCGTGAAGCTCGCATGATTTCTTCGGGCTTAATTGGAGGAAGCACAAGTTATGATTTTTGATTCTGGCCATATTGATATTTCTGCATTGCCTGAGATATTTGTGGGTGATGACGAGAATGATGTCTTGTTGAACGCATTTTCTTTATGCGTGATAGCAACGCTTTTCATGGTCAGCTCCCTTGGGGTATGTGATGGTGCCTTGTTGGATGTGGTAGGGCACTGCCAAGCGGTGAGGATATTGCTCCTTTGGTTCTGGGGGAAACCGTTCACGGAATTGATCGCTTGGCGATGGGGGATAGGTTCAAGCGAGGGGGAAGTCCCATTTTACTAACCTTGTGGTTGTGCGAGAGGCTTCAAGCTATGCCTGTGTCTCCGGCATCTTTCAGTCCATGGACGTTTGCTCTGCGGCCTCTTGTCTTGGATATGGATCAGTCCGCTTGGGAGAGATGGATGGCTCAGCTTGGCACGCATCAGATTCGTTGTTGGGTTCCTCACTGGGGGATTGAGACTAGGAGGGCCTTTTAGGAAGGTTCCTATGTTGTCAGAGTTTCGAGGTTGTCTTGGTCCTCTTTATACATCCCGTCGCTCGTTTCTCGACAGTTTGGGATGAGGCAGGAGCCTTTGCTGGGCTGGAACGACATCGCCACCATGGAGGTAGCTTCTTTCTCTATGACAGATTTAGATGCCTTTCTTTATTTTCTGAAGGTATGGAAGTATTCCGCTTTCCCTACTGTGGTACTCCTCAGATGCCGGGAGAATGTTGTCTTGACCACCGAGTACCTGGATTGGTACGAGCAGCATATTGGGCAGACCCAAGTGGTTTTGGGGAGCAGGCGTGAAGTGATTCTGGGGCAAGATTACCATCTCAGCTACAGCCTTAGAAGTGCAGAAGCTTGGTCTACCCTTCAGAATGTTATGGGAGACGCTTTGTTTGACTACGAGACCAGAGTTGATCGACTGACGGAGAGAGGTCCCCTTTGCAGACTCGCAGGGAAGAGATTCGGGCCGAGGCACGGGCGAATGAAGCTCTGCGAGCTACGGGATTGTTTGACTCGATGGGGAGGACCCCTGATCTCGGAATGAGGGAGACAAAGCTAGCTCACGTGGAGCGAAGGAAGACTCACCGGGGACAAGGGAAAAAAGGGAAGAATGGCGAGGGAACAAGCGTGAGTCGCGGAATGATCTCCTAAATATCTACTCATTGCATTGCAGACACATTATTTGTTAAGTGTATTAAGTTGCCTTTTAGCATGTTGTGAGCTTGAGAGTAGACCGTGCTTGTACACATCAAGAAGTATTTTAATTGTGGTGATTTGTGATTTACTTTTAAAGCTTTGTCGAAACACAAGATCTCTTGCTTGCTTTTTGCCTGAGCCTTGGCGGCGTCCAGTTTTTGGATTTTTTTTGTATTTGTTGACCGAACCCGTCTGAACCTTGATGACATCCAGTTTTTTGGATTTTTGTGTGTTTTTAGACCGAGCCAGTCTGAGCCTTGATGGCATCCAATTTTTTGGATTTTTGTGTGTTTTTAGACCGATCCAATGAAGGCTGCCTACGTTCCCCCCAGACTGAGGGGCTCAGGTCTCCGTAGTTCGACACTTTTAGGAGTGACGGGGAGACAAAAAAGTCAATCTTCTTTAGGCAAAGTATCGACAAAGTTTGCTTCCGTTGACTGGATTCATGAAGGGATTTGCGTCTAGGTCTGTTAGCTTCATGGCACCTCCGGAGAAGATCTTTTGGACCACGAACGGGCCGATCCATGTTGGTTCCCATTTTCCAAGCGGGTTGGTTTGGGTGGGAGGCTTTTCTTTGAGTCCCATATCGCCTTCCCTGATGTCTTGGGATTTGACCTTCTTGTCGAAAGCCCTAGCCATTCTGCTTTTGTGGGGAATGTGTTCCATGGCCTTTAGTCGGCGTTTATCTAGCAGGGCCAATTCGTCATGTCGGCTTCGGAACCATTCCACTTCGTTGATCTCATTTTCCAACAACACTCGGAGTGATGGGATTTCCAATTCAACGGGCAACACTGCCTCCATCCCATACGTCAGGGCGAATGGAGTTTCTCCCGTTGCAGTTTTGACTGATTTTCGGTAGCCCCAAAGTGCCAGGTGCAGCTTCTCGAGTCAATCTCGTCCTAGTATGGCCATTTACTGATGATCCTTTCAAGGGTTTTGTTTGCTGCTTCTACTGCGCCGTTAGTTTGCGGCCTGTAAGGAGAGGACTTATGGCGTGTGATCTTGAATTCGGCTAATAGTCTGTCGCATTCTCCTTCGAAGTGAGATCCGTTGCCAGATATGACCTCGTTCGGGATTTCGTATCGGCATATGATGTTTTCCTTGAGGAACTGTGCGACCTTCTTGGAAGTTAGCACTTTGTAAGACTTGGCATCGACCCATTTTGTGAAGTAGTCGATGGCTACCAAGACGAACTCGTTGCCGTTGCTTCTGAGCGGAGCGATTTTCCCGATGATGTCGATTCCCCAAGTGGTGAAGGGCCAGGGAGTGGTCATGCAATAGAGGTTATGAGGGGGAGATGGTTAAGGTTGGAAAAGCGCTGTCACTTGTCGCAGCTTCGGAGAAAGTGGATGCAATCTGCCTCCATGGAGATCCAGTAGTAGCCCATTCAAAGAATGATCTGCATCAGGGCTCTGGCGTTCATGTGGGGACCGTAAGCCCCATTGTGGACTTCGTTCATGAGCTCATTTGCTTTTTCCTTGTTGATGCAGAGGAGGAGCGGTCCTTGGTAGCGTTTCTTGTATAGCAGGTCCGCAAGGATGACAAAGTGAGAGGCAAGGTGTTTTAGGGCCACGATGCTCTTGGCTTTGATTCCTTCTTTGCATTTGCCGTCCTCGTTCATGAAAGAAGTCTCCCTGTTCTTGAGGTATTGGTAGATTTGGTTGTACCATGGCTCATTGATTGGCTCAGGCTCTGGCTCTATTTCACAGTAGTAGGCAGGAATTTCCTTTCTTCCTACTTTGAATGGCTTTACCGTATTCCCTTCGGGGATTTCCACGAGTTAAGCCAAGGTGGCTAGGGCATCTGCAAACCGATTCCAGTCTCTTGGCAAGTAGTGTAAAGTGACCTCTTTGAATTGCGTGATGAGGTCTTCCATGCAGGCATGGTATTTTTGCAAGCCCGGGTCTATCATTTTCCATTTGTTGGAAACTTGATTGATGATCAGGGCAGAGTCCCCGTAGACCTCTAACTCTTCGACGTTTCTTTCGAGGGCGGCCTCTAGTCCGACGGTACATGCTTCATATTCGGCGGCATTGTTGGTTACCTCAAAGTTTAGCTTTATGGCGATTGGGGTGTGCTCGTCTTTTGGGTCGACTAAGAGCATTCCAATGCCATTTCCTCTTTTGTTGGCTGCTCCGTCGAAGAAAAGCTGCCATCGATTCTCGCCTTCAAGTGCGAATATTCCTTTGTCTGGAAATTGTGGTTCGGGACCTTTGGCTTCGTCAGTTGGGAAGTCGGCCAATTGCTTGGCCATTACCCGTCCCTTGATCAATTTCTGGTTTACGTATTTGATGTCAAACTCCGCCAGAAAGAAAGACCATTTGGCTAGCCTCATTGATAGTGAGGGTTTGTCGAAGAGGTACTTGACCGGATCCATCTTAGAGAACAGGTGCACTGTGTGCGACTACATGTAGTGTCATAATTTTCCGATGACCCAAACTAGAGCTGCACAGGTTTTCTCGAGGGCTAAGTAGTTGAGCTCGCTGCCTTGGAACTTTCGGGTGACGAAGTATATGGCATTCTCGACCCTTGACTCCTTCTTTTCTTGGCATAGCATGGCTCCAACTGTGGTGTCGGTCACAGTCAAGTATAGCAAGAGTGGGAGGACAGAGGATCGAAGGACTCACAAGGTATGCCTTTATCTTTTCGAAGATGTCTTGACGTTCTGGGTTGTTGGTGTTATGCCCTAGGCTGATGATTATTATGACTAATTATCAATACAGTTATGTAATCGTCTTTATCATTTATAATAGAGACTACTTATTTGGATTATTATATGTTTACATGTTTATTATAATAATCTGTGTCCCTAGTTAGTATGAATAACTAGTATAAGTTGGTAATGGATAATCATAGAGATGATTATATGCATGGGTATGCACATTACACTTATGGGTACTTGTTAGAGAACAAGGTAATGGACAGACCCATCTATGAGATTTATGACATGGTCTATGGTCATATGTAAATCTCATGATAGTCGTGTCATTAGAATCCTTTGTATCTGAGATTATCATCGTCTTCCACATGATGAAGGTTATGTTTGATGTAGTCTAACACTATCTTTAATAGGATAGCAATAAGGGCTCTGTTGGCAGGATTGGATTCATGTAGGGAAGAATGATAAGTCAAGATGGGATTTGTCCCTCGTAAAGAGAGATGTCTACTTGGGCCCCTCGATGAATAGTGTTGATGAAATGTACGGCCGTACTCAAGAGATTTGATAGATATCAAATGCACTTGGACTATCAACATATTCGGAGTCGAGAAAAGCATTGAACAATATGAGTTGACGTGGACCATGACTCATGTTCAATATGACATCGTGGACAAAGGGATTGTGACATTGATCTATCAAGGAATCAAGCTTTGATGATATATTTAATTGGGTGAACATAATGACTTGCTAGAGGTCACTTATGTCTTGTGAGGTTGATGTTTCAATCACTACCAACATAAAATATAATTCCTAAAGGGTCACACTGTAATGACCCAGAATTTCCTTTCTATAATAATATTCATCAATATGAATAATTACCCAAAATAGGGTCCCAACGGATACTAAACATTTAAATATTCAAATCCAACGGTAACTTAATATTCAAACTTATTCAACCCAACGGTAACTAAAGTAATAAACGTTACATAAGTGTGGAAGTATCAAATGTAACGACTAGTAAAACCTACTAGCTTTATTTTAACTAAACTAAATTCTGGTTCGTCGATAAATCTTCTATAACTCTTCATTGATCGCCGTCTTTCCTACAACGATCTTCCATCCTTATTCCCATACCTGGAGGAAAAATAAGAATGAAGGAATGAGCGAAAGATGCCCAGTAAGTCATTACGTGATCTCCTTGAAGTTATGAGGAGATGACCTGAATGACGGTTCAATCGAAGCATTTCAACGAAAGGTTATCACAATAAAGTTCAATCAAGGAAGTGTGGCATTACAATTCCATATTATATTTGTTATTCAGGATTTACCCTACATTGAGTAATTCCTATCCGATCATCTACATTGATGTCGAGTGTGCATAAAGTATAGACAAGTACGTAACACATATCATACAAGTCCAATATCATTTCATATAATCTTGACATGCATGTACATTCATACAAGTCTAACATATAGTGCATTCATATTAAACAAGAATACACATAAGCAAAGTCAATACTTCAGATATCTATGAACAACACATATCATAGATAAGATTTCCAAAAGACGCTTCATGTCCAGGGAATATTTTTATAAAACACTATCGCCACATGATAGTATAATTTTGAAAAGACTCGATAGAATTTCCAAAGAATCGATACACAAGATGTTTAGGAACGTAATTCCTTACCTTAGCTTGCTTCCTTTGCACTTATGATATAACCTACAGTCATGCAAAGATATCATTTTAGGTACAAGTAATGGTTTATTACTTCTTATGTACCCTAGTTCATTTATCTTTAGTTAACTTATGAGTTGCTTTTGGACTCATCTTACTAGTTAACTATCTTTCTATTTTAGGTACATTCCTAAAATATTATCCTTCTATTCTAGGTAACTTTCCTAAAATAGTAACCTTCTATTTAAGTATCTTCCTTAAATTGTATCTTTTCTATTTTAGGTAACCTTCCTAAAATATTTACCTTCTATTTAAGTATCATTCTTAAATAGTATCTTTTCTATTTTAGGTAACTTTCCTAAAATAGTGACTTTCTGTATTTGGAACTTTTCCATTATTCTTGGGTTTACACTTCCTACTCTTAGAAGTTGCCTTTGTTCTATTTTGATTATTCTTCTTTCACCTTTAAAAGTCTTTCTTCCTTAGAAAGTTACTTTTAAGACTTTCTTCTTTGAGTATTTACTAAAAAGACCCTTCATCTTTCATGAATAACAAAGTGGTCCTTCAACTTTTGAATATTTACAAAAATAGTCCCTCAACTTTTAGGTATTTGCAAAACAGTCCCTCAACTTTTAAATATTTGCAAAACAGTCCCTCAACTTTTAAATATTAGCAAAACAGTCCCTCAACTTTTAAATGTTTGCAAATTAGTCCCTCAACTTTCAAAAATTACTGAACAGTCCCCTGACTTTTAGGATTTGCAAAACAGCCCCTAAATTCCAGACTTTCAGTTTGGTCACTAGGGCTTTTGAAAAACTGATTTTCAGCTTTAATTTTGGTTAGATTTCTAACCTTAAAACACTTTTATTAAAAATCAAAATCAACCTTTTGATACCAAAATAATTTTACCCAAAAACAATTGTTTGTAACCAAGTTTTTCATCAAAACAATTCCACAATACACACACACAGCACTTCACATGCACACACACACGGCACAAACACACCACACACAAAATATTTGTTTTATTTTTTTATTCTTTCTTGGTATGAATCAATCCTATTTTAACATCTATTGATTCATACAAATATCCTATTTTAATACTCATTCATAGGATTTAGATTTTTCCATCATGAAATATATTCATACTCATAATAATCTTTAAACCCTAAGAATGAACATCTTAGAAATAAATTCTAATCTTCAAAAATTCATAACTAAATCAATATTACTCCGAATTGAAAGAAACAAAAACTAAAATTTAGGGTTTTACATTACCTTGATTGTGGTTAAGAAAGATTTACCAAAGAAGGCCAAAACTCGGCTGATCTCCCCTCCCTTGCAGTTCGGCCGCCCCTTGCAAAATTAGGGTTTTTAACTTTTTTTCTTTTTTTGTAAATTATGGGAATTATGAGAGTTTATGTTTAAATAGTGTAGGCTTAGGCTTTTACTAACCCTATTATAAAAAGGCTTCTTAACCTATTGGGTTTTGATTTCCTTATCAAGCCCAATTAATCCTTTCTTAAATTGGTCCACCTAATTAAGTCCAAGTCCACCACAATTAAATAATCAAGTATTATTTTATTCTTCTAATTAAAATAATACTAAGGAAATAAAAAAATAAAAAAAAATATCGGGTCTTTACATTCTTACCCCCTTAAAAGAGTTTGGTCCTCCAAACTAAACGTACCTCAATTTTCGAAAAGATCGGGATACAATTCCCGCATCTCGCTTTCGAGTTCCCATGTCGCCTCTCGTTCTGTGTGGTTGCACCATTGCACCTTAACATAAGGGATTACTCGTCTCCGTAGATTCTGATCTTTCCGATCTACGATCTTGATAGGCTTCTCGTCATAACTTAGATCAGCATGAAATCTCAACTGCTTGTATTCGATTACGTGACTCGGATCTGCCAAATACTTTCTCAACATTGAGATGTGAAATACGTTGTGCACTCCAGATAGTACGGGTGGTAGTGCCAACCTATAGGCCACATTGCCAACCCTGTCCAGAATTTCAAAAGGTCCCACGTACCTAGGGCTTAACTTCCCTTTAATACCGAATCTCATGACCCCTTTTGTTGGTGAGATTTTCAAGAATACGCGATCTCCCACTTGGAACTCTAGATCACGCCGTCGATTATCTGCGTACGACTTCTGCCTACTTTGTGCAGTCAATAGCCATTTGCGAATTTGTTGTACCTTATTCGCCGTCACTTGAACAATTTCAGGTCCAGTTAACTTCCTTTCACCCACTTCATCCCAGTAGGTAGGTGATCTACATTTGCGTCCATACAGTGCCTCATACGGAGCCATACCAATACTAGCGTGAAAGCTATTATTATACGCAAACTCCACTAGTGGTAGATGTTTGTCCCAAGTGCCTTGTCAATCTAACAATGTAGCCCTTAGCATGTCTTCCAAAGTCTGGATCGTCCTTTCTGACTGTCCATCCGTTTGTGGGTGAAAAGCTGTACTCATTATCAACTCTGTCCCCAATGCCTGTTGCAAACTTTTCCAGAACTTCGACGTAAACCTAGCATCTCGATAAGACACTATCGAAACTGGAATTCCATGTAGCCTCACAATTTCATCAACATATAACTTAGCCAACTTCTCTAGCGAGTTTGTCGCCTTGATGGATAAGAAGTGAGCCGACTTGGTCAATCGATCCACTATGACCCATATAGCATTCATTCCTCTTAGTGTCTTTGGCAATCCAACTACCAAGTCCATTGCAATATGTTCCCATTTCCATTCTGGGATGGGTAACGACTGTAGTAGTCCCGCAGGCTTCTGATGTTCACTCTTCACTTGTTGACACACCAAACATTTTGCCACAAATTTTGCCACATCTCCTTTCATATCGTTCCACCAAAATGATTCCTTCAGATCTTGATACATCTTCGTACTTCTCACATGTACTGAGAATTTTGAACAATGAGCCTCCCTTAAGATTTCCCTTCTTAGCTCATCACTGCTTGGTACCCATATCCTTGACTGATACCTCAAGATCCCATCTTCGCCCATACGAAGATCTTTGCCTTGTCCATTGCCCATGAGGACATCCCTTTCCACATCCAATCCTTGTGCTTCCTTAATCCTATCCAAAAGCGCAGGTTGCACGATCAATCACGCTAAATATCCACTAACTTGTACTTCTAAACCGGTAATTTCAATCTTGTTCCATACTCTTACCCCCTTAGAAATCAACATCGCCAGGGTTCCATGGTTTTTCATACTTAATGCATCTGCCACCTTATTGGCTTTTCCAGGATGATACAATATCGTACAATAGTAATCTTTAAGTAATTCTAATCATCTCCTTTGCCTCATATTAAGTTCCTTTTGGGTGAAAATATACTTAAGACCCTTATGATACGTATAAATCTGACAAGTCATTCCGTACAAGTAATGTCTCCAATTCTTTAGTGCAAACACCACTGCTGCTAACCCTACATCATGAGTCAGCTAATTCTTCTCACGGTTTTTTTTTCAATTTCCTTGACGCGTAGGCTATAACCTTATCATTCTGCATCAATACGCAGCCTAATCCTTTAAGTGAAGCATCACTATGAATTATAATTCCGTCTGGTCCAGATGGTAACGTAAAAACTGGTGCAGACATTAATCTTTGATTCAGTTCCTGAAAATTCTTTTCACATTCTTCTGATCAAATGAACCTTGCTCCTTTTTGCGTTAACCTAATTAACGGTCCTGACAACTTAGAGAATCCTTCAATGAATCTCCTATAGTAACCAGCCAATTCCAAGAAATTTCTTATCTTACTAACTGTGGTTGGTCTTCCCAATTCACTATAGCTTCTAGTTTTCTTGGATCCACTGCAACTTCATCCTTAGATATCACATGTCCTAGAAATACCACTTTCTCTAACCAAAATTCGCACTTCTTGAATTTAGCATACAATTGTTGTTCTTTCAGAACTTGCAGTACTAACCTCAAGTGCTCTTCATGCTCTCCCTTGGTCTCTGTATATATCAAAAACCTCATCAATGAACACAATCACACCTTTATCCAATAGTTCTTGTAACTGTTCCTTCAGTTCTTTAAGTTAAGTCAGCGCTATTCTGACGGTGCCTTTGATATTGGTGCGGTTTCTGATGCCAAATCTATAGAGAATTCCAATTCTCTTTCTGGCAGTATTCTAGGCAATTATTCTGGAAACACATCCTTGAAATCTCTGATCACTGAAAGAGATTCTATACTCACTTCTTTCTTATCTCCCTCATCAATATAGGCTAAAAACCTTCACATCCTTTTCTTAACATCATTCGGGCTTTCATCTCCGAAATAAAGTTCAATTGGGTTCTAGGATTCGATTCTTGGTAATAAAACTCTTATCCAGATGGTAATTTGAAATAAACTTCCTTCTTGAAGCAATCTATCTTGGCATGGTAGCAGCTAACCAATCTATTCCCAAGATGATATCAAATTCATTCATTTCTAACTCGGTAAGATCAACTTTGAGTTCTCTTTCTCTTATTTTCAAAGGACAACACTTATATGCATATGAAATAGGAATTGACTCTCTCGTCAAAGTATCTATGACCAAAGGTAATCCTAACGCCTCAAGTTCCAAGTTCATTTTCTTTGCCAAACAAGCACTAAAATTGAATGCGTAGCACCAGAATCAAACAATGCATACACATCACTAGAATAGAGTTGAATTGTATCTTCAACAAAATCATTGGTGGCTCTTGCGTCCTTGACAATCATGGTAACGCTCATCCACAACAACTGCCGGTTCTTTTATCATCTTTTCTCCTTGAGCAATTCCAGCTTCCTTTGGTTCTGGGTATTTCCACTGCGGATGTCCCAACTTGTCACAATTGTAACATTTCTTTTCCTTATACCAGCATTCATCAGTCTTGTGCTTCCTCTCGCACACTTGACATCTCTGAGTAGTTCCTCGCCCTTGGGCATCAATTTTGTTCCCATCCCTGCGGTTATCGGGATTCTTATAATGGTACTTTCTTGTAGTACCTTCTTTCCACGGTTCTTATCCGTAGCTTTCCTTTTGTTACTGGTCCCATCTTGGTCCCAGCTTCCAGTTTCCAGTGGCACTTTTCGGTCCACTAGCTTCTTTAATAAGTAATAATAACTATAATATTTAGTTTAACCAACTCACTATATATATACGTAGACGTCTTGCTAGTTAATACTTTACGGTTCCGTCTCAAAAGACTAACTTCGGTTTTATATTTCCGTCTCAACAGACTATAATTAAATTTTTGTATTCGTCTCAACAGACTATAATTAACTTTCTTATCTCCGTCTCAACAGACTAGATTTTAACTTTGAAGATTTTCCGTTTCTAAAACACTTTAATAGTTCTTCTTGTTAACCTACGAGTTATTCTTGACTCCTTGGTTTGGTTAACTAAGCTTTCTATTTTAGGCAACTTTCCTAAAATAGTAACTTTCATACTTTCTACTTTATACTTTCTATTTTATACTTTCTATTTTAGGTACTTTCCTAAAATAGGAACTTCTATACTTTCTATTTTAGCTATTTTAGGCACTCTCCTAAAATAGTAACTTTTATACTTTCTATTTTAGGCATTTTTCTAAAATAGTAACTTATATACTTTCTATTTTAGGCACTCTCCTAAAATAGTAACTTCTATACTTTCTATTTTATACTTTCTATTTTAGGTACTTTCCTAAAATATTAATTTCTATGCTTTCTATTTTAGGCACTTTCCTAAAATAGTAATTTATATGCTTTCTATTTTAGACACTTTCCTAAAATAGTAATTTCTATGCTTTCTATTTTAGGCACTTTTCTAAAATAGTAATTTCTACGCTTTCTATTTTAGGCACTTTTCTAAAATAGTAACTTTCTAAATTTAGTAACTTCCTAAATTTAGTAACCTTCCCCCCTTTGGGACATTATAGTTAGGGAAAATATGACTTCTTATAGGTTTGTTACTTGGATAATTACCTCATTGAGTCCGTCTCAAAAGATTTTAACTTTTTCCTTTTAATCGTCGTTTCATTAGATCCTTGGTCGTTTTGTTAGACCACTTATCAAATACCGGTTGTTTCACTAGACCCAAACTTAATTACACTCGACCATTTCAATAGGCCGTTCATCTTTTCACATTGGTCGTTTCAGCAGACCAATCATTGTTCTCACTTGGCCATTTCAATCAGCTAAATACTTTTCACACATGGTCTTTTCACTCGACCAACTTTCTCGTTCTAGGTTAGCACACACGCTTAACACCTAAGAACAAAACCCAAACAATTCCTCAAAATACTCAAATATTATCATTGAATTAAACTCTTTAAATTAAACAAAATATCTGGAGTTCGTTTAGAACTAACTACTCACTTTCTCTATCATAAGCAGCTCAACGTCCCATTTTTCAATCGTGAAACAACACCTTCCTAGGTCTTCCCCTACGTCTTCCACTACGTACCTTTGGTGTCTTTTTAGAACCTCTTGGTCTTCCTCTAGACCTTCTTACTGGCTCTAACTCTTGATCATCATCTTCAATTACAATTGGAGTAGCTTCACTACTCCCAATCTCTTCAGCTTGTACCTCAAGTAACTGTACCTTAGGAACGTCATCCCCTATTACCTCGATAACTGCCTCGTCTTCCTCTCTAGGTACCTTTGACTCTTCTAGATCATAGTACCAGCCAAAACTCAAAAAATATCTTCTAACCATCTCCTATAATCAAGATAGATCATCATTAGTATATCTTCAATGCATAATATTTATATGCTTAAAGTAAATATGCTTTAATCTTCCAAAGTAACAAGTAAGTTATTCCTTTAACTTTTCCACTTAGCCTACCTCACTCACATAATAATCCTAGAGTAAGGCATGACTTAAATCTAAGTTCAGGGTTGCCTTCATTCAAGCAAATTCTTAGAACTAACTCTCAACTCTGGGTCCATTCCTCAAAAGTCAATTCTATCAACCCCAATATACTTAGATCTAAAAACCTCCCATGAGACCTAAAATCGGAGCTCTGATACCAACTGTAAATACCCGAACCCGAAGCCCGACCTGCTACGTATGCACCCCACACTGACCCACTAAGTACCTCCTCAATTGGGTTAACCACAGCCTATCACAGGCCTCCAAAAGTCCAATGGATGATTTGATGCTTAATAGTAGTATATGGGCCTTCTATATATCACACTAAATTCCCACATATTTCCGATGTGGGATGGGGATATCACAATCTCCCCCACTCAAACCCTTGTCGTCCCTGGCAAGGTCAATCAATACCCAGATCGTACCCCTGGGCTAGCTCGCAAGCCTTATGGTCGGGGTTCTGCTCTGATACCAATTGTAACGACCCAAAATTTCCTTTCTATAATAATATTCATCAATATGAATAATTACCCAAAATAGGGTCCCAACGGATACTAAACATTTAAATATTCAAATCCAACGGTAACTTAATATTCAAACTTATTCAACCCAACGGTAACTAAAGTAATAAATGTTACATAAGTGCGAAAGTATCAAATGTAATGACTAGTAAAACCTACTAGCTTTATTTTAACTAAACTAAATTCTGGTTCGTCGATAAATCTTCTATAACTCTTCATTGATCGCCGTCTTTCCTACAACGATCTTCCATCCTTATTCCCATACCTGGAGGAAAAATAAGAATGAAGGAATGAGCGAAAGATGCCTAGTAAGTCATTACGTGATCTCCTTGAAGTTATGAGGAGATGACCTGAATGACGGTTCAATCGAAGCATTTCAACGAAAGGTTATCACAATAAAGTTCAATCAAGGAAGTGTGGCATTACAATTCCATATTATATTTGTTATTCAGGATTTACCCTACATTGAGTAATTCCTATCCGATCATCTACATTGATGTCGAGTGCGCATAAAGTATAGACAAGTACGTAACACATATCATACAAGTCCAATATCATTTCATATAATCTTGACATGCATGTACATTCATACAAGTCTAACATATAGTGCATTCATATTAAACAAGAATACACATAAGCAAAGTCAATACTTCAGATATCTATGAACAACACATATCATAGATAAGATTTCCAAAAGACGCTTCATGTCCAGGGAATATTTTTATAAAACACTATCGCCACATGATAGTATAATTTTGAAAAGACTCGATAGAATTTCCAAAGAATCGATACACAAGATGTTTAGGAACGTAATTCCTTACCTTAGCTTGCTTCCTTTGCACTTCTGGTATAACCTACAGTCATGCAAAGATATCATTTTAGGTATAAGTAATGGTTTATTACTTCTTATGTACCCTAGTTGATTTATCTTTAGTTAACTTATGAGTTGCTTTTGGACTCATCTTACTAGTTAACTATTTTTCTATTTTAGGTACATTCCAAAAATATTATCCTTCTATTTTAGGTAACTTTCCTAAAATATTAACCTTCTATTTAAGTATCTTCCTTAAATAGTATCTTTTCTATTTTAGGTAACCTTCCTAAAATATTTACCTTCTATTTAAGTATCATTCTTAAATAGTATCTTTTCTATTTTAGGTAACTTTCCTAAAATAGTGACTTTCTATATTTGGAACTTTTCCATTATTCTTGGACTTACACTTCCTATTCTTAGAAGTTGCCTTTGTTCTATTTTGATTATTCTTCTTTCACCTTTAAAAGTCTTTCTTCCTTAGAAAGTTACTTTTTTAAGACTTTTTTCTTTGAGTATTTACCAAAAAGACCCTTCATCTTTCATGAATTACAAAGTGGTCCTTCAACTTTTGAATATTTACAAAATAGTCCCTCAACTTTTAGGTATTTGCAAAACAGTCCCTCAACTTTTAAATATTTGCAAAACAGTCCCTCAACTTTTAAATATTTTCAAAACAGTCCCTCAACTTTTAAATATTTGCAAATCAGTCCCTCAACTTTCAGAAATTACTGAACAGTCCCCTGACTTTTAGGATTTGCAAAACAGCCCCTAAATTTTAGATTTTCAATTTGGTCACTAGGGCTTTTGAAAAACTGATTTTCAGTTTTAATTTTGTTAGATTTCTAACCTTAAAACACTTTTATGAAAAATCAAAATCAACCTTTTGATACCAAAATAATTTTACCCAAAAACAATTGTTTGTAACCAAGTTTTTCATCAAAACAATTCCACAATACACACACAAATACACGCACACACACAGCACTTCACATGCACACACACACGGCACAAACACACCACACACAAAATATTTGTTTTATTTTTTTATTCTTTCTTGGCATGAATCAATCCTATTTTAACATCTATTGATCCATACAAAAATCCTATTTTAATACTCATTCATAGGATTTAGATTTTTCCATCATGAAATATATTCATACTCCTAATAATCTTTAAACCCTAAGAATGAACATCTTAGAAATAAATTCTAATCTTCAAAAATTCATAACTAATTCAATATTACTCCGAATTGAATGAAACGAAAACTAGAATTTAGGGTTTTACATTACCTTAATTGTGGTTAAGAAAGATTGACCAAAGAAGGCCAAAACTCGGCTGATCTCCCCTCCCTTGCAGTTCGGCCGCCCCTTGCAAAATTAGGGTTTTTAACTTTTTTTCTTTTTTTTGTAAATTATGGGAATTATGAGAGGAATTTAGGAGAGTTTAAGTTTAAATAGTGTAGGCTTAGGCTTTTACTAACCCTATTAGAAAAAGGCTTCTTAACCTATTGGGTTTTGATTTCCTTATCAAGCACAATTAATCATTTCTTAAATTGGCCCACCTAATTAAGTCCAAGTCCACCACAATTAAATAATCAAGTATTATTTTATTCTTCTAATTAAAATAATACTAAGGAAATAAATAAAAAAAAATATCGGGTCTTTACACACACACAAAGAACGGATTGAAAATGGCTTAAATTGGAATTTATACTGGTAATGACTCGTGACTAGGAGCACGACTCATGCTCTCAATCAGCACGAGTGGTTTTTAGGTCACGACTCGTACAACGACTTGGAATTGGACAGAAGGGTTGTATCGCCTGGGACAGGCTAGTCTCGCGTGGGACAAGGATTCTGTACAACTCCAGTGGATTGGACCGAAGCATTGTATCGCGCGGGACACGCCAGTCTCGCACGAGATAATGTTTTTGTCAGATCCGGTTTTGGCTAGGAAAAGGGCTCTTTTTCTTAAGGGTTAGAGTTATTTCTAATGTATAAATAGAACTCTTTTGCCTCAGCCATGGTAGACAAAAATTGGGGTTTAAGAAACACCAATTGATTGATCTTGATTAAGAATCAAAGATCAAAACTCCTCAGATCCATTCCATATTAGCCATTGATTGTTGAATATCGATTCAACAATCGGGGATCATCTAGCAATCCAACAAGATACAAGATCTTGGTTCGTTCGCATGTGGATTACCGATAGAGGGTGATTGCTTTATCGCCTAAAGCTTGAAGATTATCGTTGTTGATTCATCAAAAGGAAGAACAAGGAAGAAGATCCAAGTTTCGTCTACGATTCAAATCTGAATTACGAATCGGATACGAAAGACAAATTCGCAACAAGGTTAGTAAATCTATATTCACAGTTTTTAATCTCTTCATGTTAGACGGATTCATGGCTAGGGTTTTGTTATTTGCTAAATCTTCCGCTGCGCATGTAACCCTTAAACCCAACAGTAGTATCAGAGCCGCGTTTAATCATGATTAGGTTAAAATTGGCGTGCTAGATATAATTGGATTATATGATTTAACATGCTAGATGATTTTATGTGTATTGTTTTGTGAAAACAATTATATGCGATATAACATGATTATGATTTATAGATGATTGATGTAATTAATCTTCTACATGGGTTATTGATCTAGTTAATTAGATTAACAAAGATTAGTAAATTCTCAAATTGAAACAAATTGTTTGTTTAGGATTTGATGTTCATATTTAATATAATTAACATGATTACTTGAATCCTTAAATTTTGAAAATTGAATAATTATGTGATTAATAATTGTTATTTGTTACATGATCCTAAAGTAGGATTTTAGTGAAATCCCATGTTCATGATGATGTACACATAAGTTTCATATACAACCATGCGATGTTTGTTGCTATATGGAAAAAAAACCTTCTTAAATGTTTAAGTTTTATGCCACCCCTTGATTAGAACACTTGTGAAATATTCGGGTATTTTGATGTAGTTTTGACTCAGTTAGGTGCATCATTATATCTTAATATGTGATCAAGATGAGATAACAGTTGGTGTAGTTTTGACTCAGTTAGGTGCATCGTTCCGTGTCTCATACGTTTGAATAAGGTTGAACTTAATTGGTGCTTTCAAATGAGATTTGACCCAAGGCATAGATGAGATTGAAACATGTATTGACATAAGATGACTAGAATCTCATAAAAGATCGAAGAGTCATATATGATATGATTGATGTTATCTACCTAAATAGCTTGGTTTCAGGCATTGACTCAGTTAAACCAAAATCAAGTGAAATATGGATCTTAGCCCACTATAATTATATGATACATGCTTGTATTTGAAGGTGTATAATTTAGTGTGAGTATTTATGAAATACATTTTTGTCTCTTAGATGGTTAATGAATTGATGCTTATATGTGTTCATATTGTATGCATATCTTATTGTAGAAATGGCATCACACAATGAATTGCGATTCCTCCTTGAGAAGGACAAGCTCAAAAAGAAATGTACAGACTATTCTGATTGGATCAGAAGCTTAAGAATTGTTCTTAGGCAAATTGTAAGTTCTTGACGAACCCATTCCTACTAAACCCGCTGCAAATGTTTCAAGGGCAGATAAGGAGCAACATTAGAAACATGTTGATGATTCTAATGATATTGCTTGCCGTATACCTGCCACCATATGTAAAGTCTCTTATGAAGGACCTTAAATACATGGTAACTGCTTTTGTTCTAGCGAGCCAAAACAGAGGCCTTGTCTCGCGTGGGACATGGTGTGTCTCACGCGATACAACTCTTCTGTCTAATCGGCGCACAAAGGAAATGTTTCGAGTGAAAGCTAGGCAAGAGAGGTATGATGTGGTGAATGCTCTTAATGCATGCAAGATGCAATAGGAGCAATCCGCAAATATGTTAATAGTTAACACAAGAAAAGGGTTCAAAAGGAAAGATAAAGTAGGTAAAGCAAAGGTTGCTAAACCTAGGGCAAAAGTTGCCAAAGCAAAGAGGCTAAACCCAAAGTGTCTCAAAAGGATGCAGTTTGCAACCATTGCAATGAGATTTGTCATTGGAGGCAAAGTTGCAAGGCTTATAAGGAAGACCTAAAAGGTGAAGAAGGGCAATATGATTGCTACTACTTCAGGTATCTATATGATAGATATTTTCCTTTCTACTTCTTCTTCATGGGTATTGGATACCGGATTGGATCCCACATTTGTCAAGTGTGCATGATCTAAAGAATAGAAATCTACTCAAAGAAGGTAAAGTGAACCTACGTGTGTGGAGCAATAGTTGCTGCATTAGCCGTAGGAACTTATGAAGTTACTTTACCTAATGAATTAATACTTGATTTGAACAAGTGTTACTACGTTCCGGATTTGAGTAGGAGTATTATTTCTGTTTCTTGTATGGATGATAAAGGATATAATATTCTTATTGAGAATAAGAAGTTTTATATTGATTTAAATGATATGCTTTATTGTATTGCAGATTCATTTAATGGCCTTTATATCCTTGATGTTGAGAAACAAAATAATATTGAAGATATCTATTATATAAACAAGAAATCTAAACCGAATAATGTGAACAAACACGTTCATATGGCATTGCTGGCTTGGTCATATAAATAAGAAACGTATATCTAAACTCCATTAACATGGACTTTTAGACTCATATGATTATGAATCATTTGAGGTATGTGAATCTTGTTTATTGGATAAAATGACCAAACCACCCTACACTAAGAGTAGTGGGAGGGCTAGTGACTTATTGGCCCTTATACATGAGATGTATGTGGACTATTAAGTAGCATTGCAAGGGGAAGATTTTAGTATTTCATTATATTTGTTGATGACTTATCTAGATATGGCTTTGTCTATCTGATGAAGTCCAAGAGTGAATCCTTTGAGGTATTTAGAATATTTCAAAAATGAAGTACAAAATTAACTTGGCAAAACTATTAAAGTACTTCGATCCGATCGAGGTGGAGAATATTTAAGCCAAGAGTTTGATAATCATCTCAAAACTGTGAAATCATTTCAGAGTTGACCCCAATCGGAACACCACATTGTATGGTGTGTCTGAGAGGAGGAATTGAACCTTGTTAGACATGGTTCGTTTGATGATGAGTCAAGTTGACCTTCCTATTTCCTTTTGAGGATATGCATTAGAGACTGATGGGTTCACACTGAACAGAGTCCCTACTAAATCGGTTTCTAAGACCCCACATGCGATGTGGCATGGAAGAAAACCTAGTTTGTCTTTCATGAAGATTTGGGGTTACAAAGTTTATATGAAGAGATTTGTCTCTGATAAGTTAGCACCAAAATTTGACAAGGTTATTTTCATTGGTTATCCTAAAAAATCTAAAAGGATATTAATTTTACAAGCTGAATGAGAATAAAGTGTTTGTTGCTCTAAATGGTACTTTTTTTGAGAAACAATTTCTCAAATAAAGGATCTAGTGGGAGTAAATATAATCTTGAAGACGTTCAAGACCCCGAAAATAACATGGAACAAAGAGTAGCGACGAAACCAAGTTCACAAGGAGTTGTGGAACCGGTTCAAGATGCACAAGTCCATCGTAGATTTGATAGGTTATGATCCGAACCCGAGAAATATTGATTTCTCGTATCGAAAAGTAATAAAGTAGAAGTCATTGAGAATGACAAACCTACTTCTTATCTAGAGGCGATGTTCACTCCTGATTCAGATAAATGGCTAGGGACCATGGAATCCGAATTACAATCCATGTCTGATAATCAAGTTTGGAACTTGATTGATCCACCTGAAGGTGTAAAAACTAAAGGGTACAAGTAGGTCTTCAAGACCGACATGGATGGGAAGATGTTTACTTACAAGGCTAAGCTTGTAGCAAAGGGATTTAGGCAAATTCAAAGTACTGACTATGTTGAAACCTTTTTCCGCTAGTTGCAATGCCAAAATCTATTAGAATTTTAATTGCCATAGCCGCATATTATGACTATGTAATATGGCAAATGGATGTCAAATGCCTTTCCTAAATGGAAAGATTCTTGAGGATGTATATAGGACACAACCCAAAGTTTTGTCGATCCAAGAAATTCTAATAAAGTAGGCAAGTTGCAAAGATTCATATATGGGTTGAAGCAAGCTTCGAGGAGTTGGAATCTTCATTTTGATGAATTGATCAAAGAGTTTGACTTCATCAAGAACGAAGATAAACCTTGTGTATACATAAAATTCAGTGGGAACTTAGTATTATTTCTATTATTGCATCTCGAAGATATCTTACTGATTGGAAACGATGTTCCTGCACTTCAGACTATCAAGTCTTGGTTAAGGAAATGTTTCTCAAAGAAAGATATGGGTGAAGCCGCTTATATCCTTGGCACCAAGATCTATAGAGATAGATCTAAAAGGATAATCGATTTGAGTCAAAACACTTACATTGACAAAAGTTCTTAGAAGATTCTAAGAGAGGTAACTTGCCAATGGGTCATGGTGTTACTCTTAGCAAGACTCAGTGTCCTAAGACAACTGATGAGCAAAAGAGAATGAGTGAGATTCTGTATGCTTCGGCTATTGGATCTATCATGTATGTCATGATTTGGACTAGACCTGACATCTCGTATGCTCTAAGATGACGAGTAGATACCAATCTAATCCTGGTGAAAACCATTGGATGGCAGATAGGAAGATCCTTAAATACTTGAGAAGCACTAAGGATGAGTTCTTGGTTTTTGAAAGGTTGGAAGTTAATCTTGTTGTAAGGGTTACACAGATGCAAGCTTCCAATATGAAAAAGATAATTTAAGATCGCAATTGGGGTTTGTGTTTGTGCTTAATGGAGGTGCGGTTTTGTTGGAAGAGTTTCAAGCAGAATACCGTAGCCAATTCTATAACTGAGGCCGAATATTTAGTGGCATCCGATGCAGCTAAGGAGGCAGTTTGGATCAAGAAGTTCATTAGTATTTTGGAAGTCGTTTCAAGTATCACTAATCCGGTGGAACTTTATTGTGACAATAGTGGTGTCATTGCGCTAGCAATGGAACCAAGGTCACATCAGTGATCCAAACACATACTTAGATGTTTCCACATCATTCAAGAATTCATAGAATGAGAAGACGTTAAGATATGCAAAGTATCGACCGATAATAAATATAGGGACCCGCTTACAAAGCTCCTCGCACAAAAGCATGATGGTCATGTTAGGTCCATGGGTATACGATACCTAAGAGTTTGGGCCTAGTGTAAGTGGGAGATTGTTGGTGTTATGCCCTAGGCTGATGATTATTATTACTAATTATCAATACCGTTATGTAATCGTCTTTACCATTTATAATAGAGACTACTTATTTGGATTATTATATGTTTACATGTTTATTATAATAATCTGTGTCCCTAGTTATTATGAATAACTAGTATAAGTTGGTAATGGATAATTATAGAGATGATTATATGCATGGGGATGCACATTACACTTATGGGTACTTGTTAGAGAACAAGGTACTGGACAGACCAATCTATGAGATTTATGACATGGTCTATGGTCATATGTAAATCTCATGATAGTCGTATCATTAGAATCCTTTGTACCTGAGATTATCATCATCTTCCACATGATGAAGGTTATGTTTAATGTAGTCTAACACTATCTTTAATAGGATAGTAATAAGGGCAATGTTGGCAGGATTGGATTCATGTAGGGAAGAATGATAAGTCAAGATGGGATTTGTCCCTCATAAAGACAGATGTCTGCTTGGGCCCCTCAATGAATAGTGTTGATGAAATGTACGACCGTACTCAAGAGATTTGATAGAGATCAAATGCACTTGGACTATCACCATATTTGGAGTCGAGAAAAGTATTGAACAGTATGAGTTTATGTGGACCATGACTCATGTTCAATATGACATCGTTGAGAAAGGGATTGTGACATTGATCTATCAAGGAATCAAGTTTTGATAATATATTTAATTGGGTGGACATAATGATTTGCTAGAGGTCACTTATGTCTTGTGAGGTTGATGTTTCAACTCACTACCAATATAAAATATAATTCCTAAAGGGTCACACACAAAGAACGGATTGAAAATGGCTTAGATTGGAATTTGGAATGGTCACGACTCGTGACTAGGAGCACGACTCGTGCTCTCAATCAGCACGAGTGGTTTTTTGGTCACGACTCGTACCACGACTTGGAATTGGACAGAAGGGTTGTATCGCATGGGACAGGCCAGTCTCGTGTGGGACAAGGATTCTATACAACTCCAGTCGATTGGACCGTAGCATTGTATCGCGCGGGACACGCAAGTCTCACACGGGACAATGTTTCTGTAAGCTTCGGTTTTTGCTAGGAAAAGGGCTCTTTTCCCTAAGGTTTAGGGTTATTTATAATGTATAAATAGAAATCTTTTGCCTCAGCCATGGTAGATGAAAATTGGGGTTTAAGAAACACCTGTTGATTGATTTTGATTACGAATCAAAGATCAAAACTCCTCAGATCCATTCCATATTAGCCATTGATTGTTCAATATCGATATCGGGGATCATCTAGCTATCCAACAAGATACAAGATCTTGGTTCGTTCGCGTGTGGATTACCGATAGAGGGTGATTGCTTTATCACCTAAAGCTTGAAGATTACCGTTGTTGATTCATCACAAGGAAGAACAAGGAAGAAGATCCAAGTTTCGTCTACGATTCAAATCTGAATTACGAATAGGATACGAAAGACAAATTCACAACAAGGTTAGTAAATCTATATTCACAGTTTTTAATATATTCATGTTAGATGGATTCATGGGTAGGGTTTTGTTATTTGCTAAATCTTTCGCTGCGCATGTAACCCCAAAACCCAACACGGGTTCCATTCGATGTCTGCATTCTTTTTCATTAGTCGAAAGATTGGCTCGCACATGGAGGTAAACTGATTGACGAAGCGACTGATGTACTGCAGGCGGCCCATGAAGCTTTTCACTTTTGTTTGGGTTTGCGGTGGTCTCATCTCGATTATGGCCTTGATCTTTTGGGGATCAACTTCGATGCCTCGTTCCGTGACCATGTATCCCAAGACTTTGCCTCGGATTACTCCAAATGTGCATTTAGCAGGGTTTAACCTCATTTAATGCTTTGAAGTTAATCGAAGAACTTTCTCAAGTCGATGAGGTGTTATCCGTCTAATCCTTTAGAGTGGATGATCATGTCGTCGACGTACACTTCGATCTCTTTATGGTTCATGTCGTGGAAGAGTGCGGTCGCTGCCCTATGGTAGGTAGCCCGAGCGTTCTATAGTTCAAACGGCATTACAGTGTAGCAGTAGGTTCCCCAGGGGGTTCTAAAGGCAGTTTTCTCTTGGTCTTCTTCGGCCATCTTAATTTGATTGTAGTCGGTGAAACCGTCCATGAAGGATTTGACCTCTAAATTGGCCGTAGTGTCGAACAACATGTCTATGTTTGGTAGTGGAAAGTAGTCCTTGGGACTTGCTTTGTTGAGATCTCGGAAGTCCATACAACAGCGCACTTTTCCGTTGGCCTTGGTGACCGTGACTATGTTGGAGAGCCAGGTCGGGTATTCGATCGCCCTTATGAAGCAGACGCGAAGCATCTTTTCGATATCTTCCTTAACTTGTAAGGACCATTCTGGCTTGATTCGGCATAGCTTCTGCTTGATGGGCTTAGCCTCGGAATTCAGGGGAATCCAATGTTCCACTATAGCTGGATCTAGGCCAGGCATGTCTTAGTAGGACCAAGCAAACACGTCCACGAATTCTTGGAACAGCGTAGTCAATGCTTCTTGCTCGGTGCCGGTGAAGAAGCTTCCGATTTGAGTCTCTTTAGGCTCTTTAGCAGTCCCCAAATCACTTTGGTTAAAACCTCCTCGGCAGCTTGGGCCTGGTTTTCCTCTCGGTTGACAACATGCTTAAAGATTTGTTTAATGTATTGTTCATTTAATGTGTCTGCTTCTTTATCAAGTGAATCGTTATTAACTGTTTGTGATTTAGTTAATTTATCAGTTTTTAAAGATGCAATGAGAGGATACTCGAAAAGGTCAACTTTCATTTAAAGCGTAGGGGAATACATTGTTGGCTAAGAATTCATAATCTTCTGGCGTAAGGCCATCAGATGACTCGAGAGACTCAAATTCAAAGACAATAGACTCAGAATGTGTTTCTAATCTAGACTCTAGGACGTGAGGGGTTAGCCCAAGCTGTTTGATCATTTCCTCCTTGCTGGCTGCAGGTCCGAAGAAGGAGGCCTAGTTCTTTAGTGGCATTGTGAATGGGCTTGAGAGGATGCGAGGGTCAGAAGGCTTCGCGCTGCTGTCCCCAATCATGGACACCATAGAGTTATCAAAAACAAAATCGATTAGGTCTGGCACTTCGATTTCTTAATGAAAAGTTGTTGTAGTGATGGCTCATTCCAAGCATCTTCTGCGGAGTCTTCCTTTCTTGCCTTGGGCATTGCGAGCTCGAATATTGACTCATCCCGCTTGTTTGTGGCAGAGGTGATGACAAAAAGCTTTTCGAGTTCTTCCACCAAAGAGGGGGTTTTCCCGAACCAAAATTCATTGTGAATAGTGGTGGTGGTAGGTCCCGGTAGAGTTGGTGCGTCGAGGAATGCTCTTCTAACAGGGTTTGGCTCGAGGCCTCTGAACCTTTCAAGGCTTTGTTGGAGCTTTTCCCATTTGTCCATTGTGGCCGACGAATCTTGCTTGGCGTTGATACGAATTACCCCCACGATCGCGCAAATGTCGTACCGCATTTGGGTGCATTTGCGTATCGTTTTGAGGCCGAGTCACCTCTTTGGAAAACACCAAATTTATGAAAAACATAGTCGCCACGCCATTTTGATAATCCTCAAAACTTTGAATAAAAGGAAAGAAATACTAGGTCCGAAGGTTAAGTTACCCCTTGGGAAGAACGTTTGGCGTTCACCCAAGGAGCCTTGCAAATGCAAGTCTTCCAAGGTCCAAAATTAATTCTTGTGTGTGTGTGTGTTATTTAAGAAAAGAGAAAGAATGTGCCAAGTCTTTATCCGAACATAAGAACCATTTTAAGAAGGTTTTAGTTCAAGATGCCTTGGACTTTGATATTTTCGAGATTTTGATCCCCTACCCACTTTTGAACTTGGGATCATCATTACACGACCTTTCTACCCTCCCATTAGATTAACCAACCAATTTAAGCATAGGAGCCTTGATATATTTTAATCTAACTTTCCTTGGAAATTTTAGTCAAATGTGATCAAAGAACTCATTTTAAGCTCAAGAATGAGGCATTAGAAAAAGAATGAATCTTTGGCCATCAATCCTACATCTTGAGACAATGGTGATTCGTAGGGACCTTTTTTGGTATATTTATCTCAAGTGATCATAGGAGATCTTAGGACCATGAATCATTGATTTCTACAAGGAACGAGATTTATGACATTTTGTAATGAGATTAGTGTAAAGATTGAGTCTTTACACAAATCTTCACTTTATAAATGCTCAAGAACCATGAGTCTAGAGAAATAATACATAATGATTGGATCTTTATATTCATCCTATGTCTTTGACACCTTAATAGGCTTTAGACAATCCTAGGAGAAGATTCCAATCTTGGGGACATGAGGAGAAATAAAGAAATTGTAACATCAAGATGTGGTGGAATCAATGTAAAGATTGAGTCTTTACATTGATTTCCCCATTTGAGATGCTAAAGGGACAAGGGATCATTAATCTAGGAACATAATGTAAAAAGAATGGATCTTCATGACTTTTTCTATGCCCTTAATACATCAATAGGTGGACAATCATAGGAAAAGCTATATCTAGGGATAGGGAGAGCATTTAACACATAAAGATTATATTTTTAGACATAAATGTAAAAAAAAGGGTTCACATCCTCATTTGGTAGATCATCCCTAGAACAAGCCACTTGTGGAATCTTGTTCATCCTAGGGAGAGGATCTCCATGAGTCATTTGTGTAGGGGAGTGGGAAATATGGATCTACATTGCAAAGATTGAAACTTTATGACATAAGGGGAGGTAATCAACAAGTAATAGGAAAATGAGAGAATATATGAGTGGATTAGGGTAGGGAGAAGGAGAGATTACCAATATTGGTGGTTGTCTGTCTTCTTAGGAAGTGTTCTTTAGGCTTGATCTATTAGGAATATATTAGGCTTAGATTAATTTAGGAGAGAGATAAGTTTGGTATGTTTTAGGAGACTGTATTTCGAGTTTGGATTTCTGCAGAGTGACTTTGCTATGAAAATTGTAGTATGAAAATGGGTAGTTGTAGCGTTGTGAGAAGAATTTTATCTTTTTGAGTCGCCACCTATATTATTCGTTTGGAGAACATAGAAAAACCATTTTGAAAGAGATTTGGGTTCGGGGCTTAGGTTATGGAATGGGTAGGTCAAGGAGCATCCATTCCACCCAATCCGGAGATTGGTCTTGCTAAAGAAAAGAGAGGTTTTCAAAAGGAAGAAGAAAAGGATTTTAAACAATAAAAGATCCATTTAACGGGGTTAAACGGAATGTAGGATCGATTGCTTCGAGACCGTCTCCATGATTAGGAGAGGCTCTAGGCCGATCCTAGATTCAATAGATTTATACCACTCTAACAAACAATTAGAAAGGGATTTAGGGGTTACCTTGCGTGAGGTGATTTGGGTAGAGTTTCGACTCAAGTTTAGAATCGAGTCTCGATACGGACAGAGTTTCGCCTCCGTCTTTGACTTGGATCTTGATGTTTGTTTATCAACAAGGTTGACAAACAAACTTTGAGGTGATTTTTAGGGTGATTTCGTAGGATTCTTTCAGGGAAAGAAACCAACAAAATATGTGTGTGTTGTGAAATTCTGGACTTTGTCCTCTTTTTCAACCTTGGAAGTCACCAGGTATTTATAGGGGTTGGGGAAGTGTTGAAGATGAAATCAAACACTTCAAGATGGTTCCAGACTCCAAATTCTATTGGTTGGCCGGATGGATGAAGTTTTATCCCGAAAAGAGGTTGAAATCGACGAGGAAACTGCCTTCGCATCTTTGCGAGAGGAGGATATCTCGCGCGAGACACGCCATCTCGCGGCGAAACATTGCTTCTGTGGACAATTTCGTCCTTTCCTCGTTATCTCGTATGCTGTTTAGTCCCAAACTAACGGTGGTTAGTCAAAACTTAACGAAACATGACGAAATGGAGGATTTCTACTTCTTGACTAAAAGCGAGACTCAGAGTGGTATAAATATGATCCGACGTGTTCAGAATGGAGTGTCTATAGAGCCCCTTGGCGACAAGACTTATGGAAGAAGTCATGTCGTCGATAGAAAAGACATCATTCTGAACATCGGGATGGTCGGCCCGCACGACTTCCTACGTATCTCTATCAGAGAATCAGACCATGACGTAGTTCGACTCCAAAACACGAAAAGGCTGCTTTAGGTATTTTGAAAATCATTTGAAAATCGAGGAGATTTTGTTTTGAAAGATAAATTCATACTGAGGAATCAAATCAAGACCCAATACTGAATATACATGTATGTTTGAAGATTCGCACATGCGGGCTCCGAACTGCGGGAAATATGTTAGAAAACAAAGGCTTACCTGTCCGGTCCTCGAGTCTGTCGGTTTTGTGACGATTTGCCTTTCTGGGTTCCGAATCGGGCTTTTTGTTGTTTGAGGATGACGATTCACCTGTTTGGGTGTTGAATCAGGCTTTTTGTTTTTGACGATCCACCTGTTTGGGCGTTGGACCGGGATTTTTGATGATGACGATCCACCTGTTTGGGCATTGGACCGAGCTTTTGGTTCGACAATCCACCTGTTTGGGCGTTGGACCGGGCTTTTTGATGATGACGATCCACCTGTTTGGGCGTTGGACCGAGCTTTTGGTTCGACGATCCACCTGTTTGGGCGTTGGACCGGGCTTTTATGATGACGATCCACCTGTTTGGGCGTTGGACCATGTGGATTGAGTTGATCTTTGGACCACTCGGTTTTCGGGTGACTGGTGCCGTAGCGGGCGATCGTGCGGGCGTCACGTTTGGCTCGTTCCGTGACTTGCGGTGCCGATTTTTCCACGTTTCTAATTTGTCATTTCCAAGGGTAAATGTGTCAAAATTTTGAACTTTGACATTGCGTAGACGCTTATTGTCGAGGACAATTTTGTAACATTCCAGAAGGTATATCTCGCGCAAGATAAGGTATACCGCGCGGGACTTTTACTGTCGGGGCATATAAATCAGCAGCTCCTCTTTGAATTTGAAAACATCCTTTTCAAAGTTCCCTCCCTAGCTCGAGCCAAGGTCGTTTTCCTTGCAATTTTTTCATGGATTTGCTTGGTGATTCTCCTCCTAATCCATTCTCAATCCCTCCTCCCTCCATAATTAATGGCTCAAGAACAAAGGAATCCTATCTTGGGGAGTTATTTACTAGGGAAGGATTATCCCCGCAATGATCTCACCTTTGATAGGCACGCGCATATCTCCACTGCTATTCGGGAGGGCTTGGTAAGAGTTTCTTTCTCAATTCTTGATTCTTGTATTGCATTGAGCTTGAACTCACTTTTTCTTGAATTCAAATTCCATCAATGGCTTTTCTTTTCTTGTTCATGCTTAGAACTAGGTTCCTTCTTGCATGCGTTGATTTTGTGCGTTTCTTTGGATGATTGTTGTTGCATTGTGTGCGTATGGGCCTCCTACACATCATGGATTGTAGGAGAGGTTGATTCGGATCATGAATGGCATCCTTGGGCAAGCTTTTCTTGTACGCACGCTAAGTGTTTGATGAAATGCCCCAATGAAAATTTTCTTCTATTTCATTGATTTCTTGACATGGAATGATTTCTAACATTGCCCTTTTTGTTTTTTCTCTGTTTTGCAGTCATATAGGCCAATGAAGAATTGCCGAGGAAGCCCGAAAATGGCTAAAGCGGTGTGGGACAAGATCAAGGATCTTGATGGCGTTCGGGATCGAGTGGCCCAAACGGGGTTATTGACCTTTGTTGATAATCTTCGGGGAATAAGGCGGACTCCCCAAGTTCTTCAGGCGATTCGAGAGAGGTGGTGGGATACTACCCACACCGTTCATTTGCGCTTCGGGGAAGCGACTATGACTCCGACTGATTTCCTTGCCATCACGGGGTTAGAGTTCATTGGTGATCCCCTGCCTAAGACTTCGAGTTATAAGCTTGCGGGTCCAGCCGTGTGGAGACAGTTGATTGGTTTCTCCCTTAACAAGGTTAAGGGGTTTACTGCTGAGCTGACACCCCTCCGGCGTCAGATTGAGGACTACGCGGAGAAGCCAAATGCGGTTACTGATCAGTTGGTAAGGGGTGCCCTCTGGTATATCCTTTCTGAGACCATCTTTGCGAACCATTCTTCTACGGCTCGTCTTTCTCTGCTACGTTTGTTGGTGAATCTGGATGAGGTGAGCGGATATGATTGGGGATCAACGGGGCTGGCCTTCTGCTACCACGCCATGGATGAGGCGTGTAGGAATACCAAGGATTCCCTGTCAGGGTATTCTTATGCCTGGGAGGTATGCTCTTTGATTCGGTTTCTGCTCTCCGTCTGTATGCTCTGTCTGTATTTCATACTAAATTCGCTCTGTTTTCTTTGTGCATATATGGGGCTATACTGTCCTTGGATTGTACAGGTTTGAGTTGGAGAGCCGGACCCCTTTGTTCCCGGATATCAGGAGGTGGAGCCACCCTAATCGGAGCGTTGATGAGGAGGAGAACCAGGAGTGGACCCTGACGGTGGCAGAGGCGAGGACCATGCTGGACACCTTTGATTACGAGAGGCTGAGCCTATATCCCTGGACCTTATTGGAGCGGGAGGTGCATCGTGCTTGGGATGCTATCGGGATGCAGAGAATGCTGGAATCTTTGGAGGGAGATACCATGTATCTTGGTGAGCGGGTCTTCCCACAGCATGGCCGGGGTAGCCTGCCATATAGCGTGCCGGCGGATCCGCCGAGGGCGATGTATCCCACCTACTCCATTCCAGATGATGACTATGCAGGTCTTTTGGTGGGTGATGTGGCAACGGCTTGTGTTATCCCCGGGGCCTCTTATGCGGAGTTCCTGCCTCGCTTGATGGGTCCCCTCCTGGAGGGAGATAGGCGATCACATGCTCGTGGCTCCACCTCTGCTTCTGCTTCAGGTTCCTCAGCCCCTAGCACTTCTTCCCAGGCTACTGGTTCTCTGGCCTTCGTGCCAGACTTCTGCCCTTTGAGCAACACGTACATGATGGGGAGTATGCCGATGATGGGCCAAATCCCGACTCTGGATCATATTCCTGAGGGTTACCGCCTTCCGCCAGACGTCTCCTCGGTATGTTTCTGTTTGTATTATCTCTCGTATTCATCCATATAAGTGTATATGTCCGACTTCATCTGAGCATTCCTTTTCTTTGGTTGTCAGGTCACCATGTCCGCGGCCGATTATAACCGTGGAGCGACCAAGATGGCGGGACTGATGGCCTTGGTGTCGGACCTGTTCGAGAGGCTATTCTATAAGGCTTCTTTGGCAGCCTCGATAGTGGCCTCGGCGGTGACCCCTACTTGTGGAGCCAAGAGGTCGAGGAGGGATGGTAGCCCCCATGGTTGTGATGGCGGAGGTGCCGGTAGCTCGGGCGATCTGATGGCGTGATCCCCTCCCTTTCTCTTTATCTGATTTCTGATGATCTGTATATATTGGCCGTGTGGGCCCAGACAATTTTTCTTTTTCTTTGGTACATGTTAGGAACAAGTAGGTAGCACAAAACAATGGTTTTTCTTAACCCCTAATCCTAGGTTTAATTAGTTAGTTAATTAACTTTCTCGACTTTCCATGTTTTTTTTTTTGAAAATGGAATGGCACGGCCGTTAGGACACAATTTTGAGCTCGAATCTTGGTGTTTTGCTGCATGTTATGAACTGTACACGCAGGTTTTTTGAGACTTGCTTCGTCAAGTCGGGGCTAGATTGCTGTTTGAGCAGAAATATTGTTGTTTTGCCGTAGCAATATCTCGCGCGAGATAAGGTGTCTCGCACGAGACACGCTACCCAGGCAGAGATCTCTTCCTTTTTCGAACAGGATTTTGTCAGTTTTCCCTATAAAATCACCCTGTAGTCCGGCCAGATAACTCATTCTAGCCTTTCAAACTCTAGAGATATTCTGTTAGGGTTAAACTCTTGGCTTCTTTTCCAACCCTGCGATCCATGGCTTCCAAGGAGATTCCCCCAACGTCCATGATTGTCGATGATTTTTCTCTGTCATCTGAAGTGATTGAATCTTTCAAGCAAGCATCCAGAGATTTGGTGAGGTCGTTTCGCAACCGATCTCGCAATAGGTTTATTGCAGAATTCGGATTCAGAATTCTCTTCACCTTGAAGAACCTCCAACCGGATTGGAATCTCTTGCGGGGTCTTTGCTCGATTTTGGGATCCCTCTATTCACCTTTTCAATTTTTCTTTGAATGAGATGGTGCCTCTTTTGTGGAGGAATTTGCAATTATCTTGGATATGCCTTTGACTGGTGAGATTGATGTTCCTAAGTACCATAGGAATCATTCGGAGGCTTTAAATGAATTGCTAGGGATCCCCCTTGATACTTGTTACGAGTTGGTTCACCGCAAGTGGGTTGATTGCTCTTCTTTTCCGGGACGCTTCAGTGGTGATTCAGATGATGACGCTTTTCATGTCTACAAACGGAACTTTCTGGCCCTTTCTCTTTTCGGAGATGTTCTGTTTACATGCAGGGATGGTTTGGTAGACTCCCAACTGGTGGAAATTGTTCTGCAGGCTAGAAAACGTTCTAGGAACATTATTCCGCTAATCTTGGGTGAGACCCTGCACGGTCTTGATGAGCTGCATAGGACCGGTGCCATGACTCAAGGGAGTCCTCTTCTGTTGACCATTTGGCTTAGGGAGCATCTCAAGTTGGTAGGTCCCCCATTGGAATATTCCTCTTTCACATATCATACGCGCAAGTTATTGATCAAGGATCTTTCAGCGGATGAATGGGCTGAGTTGATTGCGAAGACCGAAACTGCTGACATTCTTTGGTGTCCGCCTTATTGGAGGTTGAACAAGTATGTTGCCAATACCAAGGGTTTTGACAGGGTGGTTCTTTCGGGTTTGCGAGATTCCTCTTTTTATTTTCCCAAGCGGGTGCTCTGTCAGCTTGGTCAGCAGCAAGACACTTATCTTTTCGAAGGAGCTTCTCATGAAGTGTCTTACATTGGTGTAGAGTTTGCACAGACGCTAGCTCAAGCATGGGGTAAAGGAACTAGTCGGGACCGCTGGTCGAACCTTCAGACCTTTAATGCAAGCATCTTCTTATCTGATAAGTATTTGGATTGGTTCCTTCATACTGGTCACCCTAGTGAGGAGAAGATTGATGATCTGCGGCTTTCACTGCTAGGGGATTCTTTTGTGGCTAGTAGTATTTTGAGAAGGAGCGAGGCTCAGTCTGATCCTGCTAATGTACGAACTGATCCAACTCAGGATTTTCTCGATGGGGATTGGTACGAGAGGCAAGGCAAAGGGATGCCTGGAAAGACGCAAGCTCTAGATAGGCCCAGTGTCTTTAAGAGGCTATCAGAATCTGTCTTTGATCGTCTCGAGGGATGCTCTGCTTTGAGGGGCTCAAAGCGCAAGAAGGATCGCGAAGACGGTGGTGACCATGTCCGCCGGCCTACCAAGTCAATGAAAGGCTAGATCTTAAGGAGTACCAAGAGATTGCTTTGATAGATCAATAGTCTTTATTTTATTAGTATTTTTTTCAAGGTTGTTAGCTTAGCAAATTAGTCGTTGTGGTTAGGATTTCCCTTTTGTCATTAATAAAAATGCATTCGATTAATAAAAGGACAAAAGTAGATTTATTTATTTGATTAGACCGAACCCGAAGGCTGCCTACGTTCCTCTTTTACAGCAATTAAATAAGAGGCTCAGGTCTAACGTAGTTCATTTTTGAGAGAAAAAAGGACAAAATACGGCTCCATGCCGATGGGTAACTCGCGCGAGATAAGGCCCGTTTTTTTTTTTTTTTAAGCACACCCTTTCTTCTGCCTAGGCCGCCCCTTCGGGTTTTCAATCTAGCGGGCTTCTTTTCTTGTGCGAGCTCTAATTTTTGCCTAGGCCATCCTTTTTGGGATTTTCAACCTAGCGAGCGATTTCTTTTTAGGAGGGCAAGTCACGCGAAGTACTTCTTGAGCTTGTCCATGTTGGCCAGAAGCTCGATAGTTGATCTCCGTCTAAGTCCACCAGCTGAAGGGCTCCCCCAGAGAATATCTTCTTCACAATGTAGGGTCCTACCCATCTTGGTCCCCACTTGCCTAGCGGGTTGAAAGGTCCAGGACGGTGCTCACGGAGAACCAGGTCACCTACTCTGATGTTCCTTGTCTTGACCTTTTTGTTGAAAGCTCTTGCCATTCTTCTTTGGTAAGCTTGAGTGTGTTCGACTGCTTTCAACCTTCTTTCGTCCAACAGGGCCAACTCTTCGTATCTGCTTCCTAGCCAGTCGACCTCGTTCACTTGGTCCCTAAGTGATGGTATTTCCAATTCTATTGGTAAGACAGCCTCCATTCCGAATGTGAGGGCGTAGGGAGTCTCTCCTGTAGCTGTTTGGACTGAAGTGCAGTATCCCCACAGTGCGAAAGGTAACTTGTCGGGCCAGTCTTTTCCAGTGACTTCAATTTTTCTGATGATGGTTTCGATTGTTTTGTTTGCGGCTTCAACAGCTCCATTTGTTTGGGGCATGTATGGAGACGACTTATGTCTTTTGATTTTGTACTCGGTTAGGAGGCGATCTGTTTCCTTCTCGAAGTGTGACCCATTATCGGATATCATCTCTTGCGGAACCCAATATCGGCAGATGATGTTGTGCTTGATGAATTCTGCAAACTTTCTGGCATTCAGAACTTTGTAGGAGGCGACCTCAACCCATTTAGTGATATAGTTGATGGCTACCAGGACGAAGCAGTGTCCGTTAGCTCCTACGGGTGTGACCTTTCCAATCACGTCTATCCCCCATGTAGAGAACGGCCAAGGAGAGGTCATAGGGTACAACAAGGAAGGCGGTGCATGTTGGAGATTGGCGTGTATCTGACACTTATAGCACTTCTTGACCATTTTGGTACAGTCGGCTTCCATGGTTAGCCAAAAGTACCCTTGTCTGATGATCTTTTTGGCGAGCATGTTTCCGCTCATGTGGGTTCCACATATGCCTTGATGAACATGGTCCATTATTTCTTGGGCCTCTTCCTCGGTGGCACAAAGGAGGTTTCCTTGGGAATGTTTCTTGAATACACGGCCAGCAGTGATGACGTAATTAGCGGCCAATCTCTTAAGGGCGATCTGAGTCTTTGGGTCTGTCTCAGGTGGGATGGTTCCATCTAGGATGAAATGCCAAATGTCATAGTACCACGGTTTCTCTTCGGAGTTCCCAACAATGGCACATTCAGATAACCATTTGTCTTTGCAGTCATGGAGATCTATAACGGCGCAGTATGCAGGGGTTGCACGCCGTGTTATTTTGAAGGGTTTGACTGCTTTTCCTTTAGGGATTTCGACCAAAGAAGAAAGTGTGGCTAATGTGTCCGCAAACCGATTTTTGTCTCTGGGGAGGTAGTGGAATGAGACATCTTGAAATTGTTGCGCCAACTCTTGGAGGTGGGCACTGTATCTTTGAAGGGTTGGATCTTGGACCCTCAACTTCTTCAATGTCTGATTGATGATTAATTGGGAATCCCCGAATACCTCGAGTTCAGTCATGTTGCGCTCTAGGGCTGCCTCAAGCCCCGCTATGCAAGCTTCGTATTCTGCGGTGTAAGTCAAGACGTACTGCCAGTGGAGTATAGATGTCGTTAGGGTCTACCAACAACATTCCGATGCCAAACCCTCTCATGTTGGCTGCACCATCGAAAAATAATTGCCACTTATTTTCTTCTTCTATACTCATGATGTCCTCATCAGGGAATCACGGGTCTTCCCCCTTTACTTCGTCACAAGGAAATTCGGCCAATTGATCTGCGAATACACTCCCCCTGACGGATTTCTGAGTAACGTAAGTGATATCATACCCTGCGAGCATGAAGTACCATTTGGCCAGTCTCGAAGACAAATTTGATTTGTCTAGGATATATTTCAGTGGATCCATTTTTGCAATGAGACGAACAGGGAAGGCTTCCATATAGTGTTTTAGCCTTTGTGATACCCAAACAAGGGCAGCGCATGATTTGTCGAGTGGAGAGTAGTTGATTTCGCTGCCTTGGAATCTGCGGCTCACGAAATAGATGGCATTCTCTGTGTGCGGGCAGGCTGTTCTTGAGCGAGCATATCCCCTGATACATTGTCTGTAACCGTGAGGTACAACTTCAAGGGCTTTTCCTTGTGTGGTAGAACCAGGATGGGTGGGGAAGTTAAGTAGTGCTTAACTTCCTCGAATGCTTCTTGACATTCTTCGGTCCACTCTTGAGGTGCATTTTTCTTAAGTAGCTTGAAGATGGGATCGCACATTGTAGTCAGTTGATTGATGAATCGACTGATATATTGAAGTCTGCCCATGAATCCCTTTACTTCTTTCTGTGTTCTGGGTGGAGGCATGTCAATGATAGCCCTTATCTTGGCAGGGTCTGCTTCTATGCCACGCTCTGTGACCATGTACCCAAAGACTTTTCCTTTGACCACTCCGAATGAGAATTTGGCGGGGTTGAGCCTTATCCTGTGCTGTCTCAGTCGATTGAAGAATTTTCTGAGATCTCTGAAGTGCTGACCATCTGTCCCCTTTGAGTGAATAATCATGTCGTCCACGTATACCTCTATTTCTTTGTGGATCATGTTGTGGAATAGTGTCGTAACTGCCCTTTGATAAGTAGCCCCTGCGTTCTTGAGACCAAACGGCATGACCGTGTAGCAGAATGTTCCCCAAGGTGTGGTGAAGGCTGTTTTGTGTTGATCCTCCTCTGCCATGAGGATTTGGTTATACCCTGTGAAACCGTCGACGAATGAGCGGACCTCGTATGCGGCTGTGGCGTCGACCAATATGTCTATGTTTGGTAGCAGGAAGTCATCTTTGGGGGATGCCTTATTTAAGTCTCTAAAATCGACACAGACTCATATTTTTCCGTTCGACTTGGCTACCTGTACCGTGTTTGCTAGCCATTCCGGATATTCAATCACTTTGATAAACCCTACCTTCAAGAGTTTCATGATTTCCTCTTTCACTTGCATTGACCATTCCGGCTTGATTCTGCGTAGTTTCTGTTTGACTGGCTTGGCATTGGGTAGCAGCGGTATCTTGTGTTCTACAACTGATTGATTCAACCCAGGCATATCCTTGTAGGACCAAGCGAAGACGTCGACATATTCTCTGAGGAGCTGCTTAAAGGTTTCTCTGTCTTCCCCCTTGAAGAAGCTGCCGATCTTTGTTTCTCTGGGGTCTTCCGTTGTCCCAAGATTAACCGTTTGCATTTCCTCATCGTCAACAGGGCCATTCTTTCCACAACGACCTACTTTCTTAGCTAATTCTTTTAAGATTTGTTCGTTTTCTTGATCTATCTCATCGTATGATTCATTATTAACGTGTTCGTTATATTGATTATTATTAGTTAATTCATCATTCACGATGTTAGCAATCTCAGGGTACTCGGAAAGATCAAAGTTTTCATTAAGGAAGTAAGGGAATACATGTTCGGCCACCGCCTCGATTTCCTCTTGAGTGAGTTCATCGGAGGTGGAGCCTGCTTCTAATGTGAAAGTTACAGGGCCTATCTTCCTGCGGGGATGGGGAGTGCAACCAAGCTCTTTGATCATGAAGTCTTCATCAACAACTGGTCCTCCGGTGAAGTGCCAGTTTAGAATTGGCTCATCACATTTCTTTATTAGTCTTGTGTAATCAGTAGTTGGAGCATCCCCCTTGGAGATTACATGGATCTGGCTGTCTTCTAACCGGCACAGGTCTTGGAACTGTCGCAGCATGTCTTCTCCCAACACAAAGTCCCATTCACTTTTCATTTCTGCCTTCGTGCCCCAAAAATCATTAGGGATTAGTGGGACGAGTTCTGTTTCATCTGGAGAAGCATCGCAGTAGCTGAAGATTTCAAAGCCTGAACCGCATCGGCGACAAGACTTATGGAAGAAGTCATGTCGTCGATAGAAAAGACATCATTCTGAACATCGGGATGGTCGGGCCGCACGGCTTCCTACGTATCTCTATCAGAGAATCAGACCATGACGTAGTTCGACTCCAAAACACGAAAAGACTGCTTTAGGTATTTTGAAAATCGAGGAGATTTTGTTTTGAAAGATAAATTCATACTGAGGAATCAAATCAAGACCCAATTCTGAATATACCTGTATGTTTGAAGATTCGCCTGTCTGGGCTCCGAACCTGCGGGAAATATGTTAGAAAACAAAGGCTTACCTGTCTAGTCCTCTGAGTCCTGTCGGTTTTGTGACGATTCGCCTTTCTGGGTTCCGAATCGGGCTTTTTGTTGTTTGAGGATGACGATTCACCTGTTTGGGCGTTGAATCGGGCTTTTTGTTTTTGACGATCCACCTGTTTGGGCGTTGGACTGGGATTTTTGATGATGACGATCCACCTGTTTGGGCATTGGACCGAGCTTTTGGTTCGACGATCCACCTGTTTGGGCGTTGGACCGGGCTTTTTGATGATGACGATCCACCTGTTTGGGCGTTGGACCGAGCTTTTGGTTCGACGATCCACCTGTTTGGGCATTGGACCGGGCTTTTATGATGATGATCCATCTGTTTGGGCATTGGACCATGTGGATTGAGTTGATCTTTGGACCACTCGGTTTTCGGGTGACTGGTGCCGTTGCGGGCGATCGTGCGGGCGTCACGTTTGGCTCGTTCCGTGACTTGCGGTGCCGATTTTTCCACGTTTCTAATTTGTCATTTCCAAGGGTAAATGTGTCAAAATTTTGAACTTTGACGTTACGTAGACGCTTATTGTCGAGGACAATTTCGTAACATTCCAGAAGGTATATCTCGCGCAAGATAAGGTATACCGCGCGGGACTTTTACTGTCGGGGCATATAAATCAGCAGCTCCTCTTTGAATTTGAAAACATCCTTTTCAAAGTTCCCTCCCTAGCTCGAGCCAAGGTCATTTTCCTTGCAATTTTTTCATGGATTTGCTTGGTGATTCTCCTCCTAATCCATTCTCAATCCCTCCTCCCTCCATAATCAATGGCTCAAGAACAAAGGAATCCTATCTTGGGGAGTTATTTACTAGGGAAGGATTATCCCCACGATGATCTCACCTTCGATAGGCATGCGCATATCTCCACTGCTGTTCGGGAGGGCTTGGTAAGAGTTTCTTTCTCAATTCTTGATTCTTGTATTGCATTGAGCTTGAACTCACTTTTTCTTGAATTCAAATTCCATCAATGGCTTTTCTTTTCTCGTTCATGCTTAGAACTAGGTTCCTTCTTGCATGCGTTGATTTTGTGTGTTTCTTTGGATGATTGTTGTTGCATTGTGTGCGTATGGGCCTCCTACACATCATGGATTGTAGGAGAGGTTGATTCGGATCATGAATGGCATCCTTGGGCAAGCTTTTCCTGTACGCACGCCAAGTGTTTGATGAAATGCCCCAATGAAAATTTTCTTCTATTTCATTGATTTCTTGACATGGAATGATTTCTAACATTGCCCTTTTTGTCTTTCCTCTGTTTTGCAGTCATATAGGCCAATGAAGAATTGCCGAGGAAGCCCGAAAATGGCTAAAGCGGTGTGGGACAACATCAAGGATCTTGATGGTGTTCAGGATCGGGTGGCCCAAACGGGGTTATTGACCTTTGTTGATAATCTTCGGGGAATAAGGCGGACTCCCCAAGTTCTTCAGGCGATTCGAGAGAGGTGGTGGGATACTACCCACACCGTTCATTTGCGCTTCGGGGAAGCGACTATGACTCCGACTGATTTCCTTGCCATCACGGGGTTAGAGTTCATTGGTGATCCCCTGCCTAAGACTTCAGGTTATAAGCCTGCGGGTCCAGCCGTGTGGAGAAAGTTGATTGGTTTCTCCCCTAACAAGGTTAAGGGGTTTCTTCTTGGTGACACCCCTCCGGCGTCGGATTGAGGACTACGCGGAGAAGCCAAATGCGGTTGCTTGATCGGTTGGTGAGGGTGCCCTGCAGTATATCCTTTCTGAGACCATCTTTGCGAACCATTCTTCTACGGCTCGTCTTTCTCTGCTACGTTTGTTGGTGAATCTGGATGAGGTGAGTGGATATGATTGGGGCTTAGCGGGGCTGGCCTTCTGCTACCACGCCATGGATGAGGCATGTAGGAATACCAAGGATTCCCTGTCAGGGTATTCTTATGCCTGGGAGGTATGCTCTTTGATTCTGTTTCTGCTCTCCGTCTGTATGCTCTGTCTGTGTTTCATACTGAATTCGCTCTGTTTTCTTTGTGTAAATATGGGGCTATACTGTCCTTGGATTGTACAGGTTCTAGTTGGAGAGCTGGACCCCTTTGTTCCCGGATATCAGGAGGTGGAGCCACCCTAATCGGAGCATTGATGTGGAGGAGAACCAGGAGTGGACCCTGACAGTGGCAGAGGCGAGGACCATGCTGGACACCTTTGAGTACGAGAGGCTGGGCCTATATCCCTGGACCTTGTTGGAGCGGGAGGTGCATCATGCTTGGGATGCTACCGGGATGCAGAGGATGCTGGCATCTTTGGAGGGAGATACCATATATCTTGGTGAGTGGATCTTCCCACAGCATGGCCGGGGTAGCCTGCCCTATAGCGTGCCGGCGGATCCGCTGAGGGCGATGTATCCCACCTACTCCATTCCAGATGATGACTATGCAGGTCTTTTGGTGGGTGATGTGTCAACAGCTTGTGTTATCCCCGGGACCTCTTATGCGAAGTTCCTACCTCGCTTGATGGGTCCCCTCCTGGTGGGGGATAGGCGATCACATGCTCGTGGCTCCACCTCTGCTTCTGCTTCAGGTTCCTTAGCCCCTAGCACTTCTTCCCAGGGTACTGGTTCTCTGCCCTTCGTGCCAGACTTCGGCCCTTTGAGCTACACGTACATGATGGGGAGTATGCCGATGATGGACCACATCCCGACTCTGGATCATATTCCTGAGGGTTACCGCCTTCCGCCGGACGTCTCCTCGGTATGTTTCTGTTTGTATTATCTCTCGTATTCGTCCATATAAGTGTATATGTACGACTTCATCTGAGCATTCCTTTTCTTTGGTTGTCAGGTCACCATGTATGCGGCCGATTATAAACGTGGAGCGACCAAGATGGCGGGACTGATGGCCTTGGTGTCGGACCTGTCCGAGAGGCTGTTCCATAAGGCTTCTTTGGCAGCCTCGATAGTGGCCTCGGCGGTGACCCCTACTTGTGGAGCCAAGAGGTCGAGGAGGGATGGTAGCCCCCTTGGTGGTGATGGCGGAGGTGCCGATAGCTCGGGCGATCTGATGGCGTGATCCCCTCCCTTTCTCTTTATCTGATTTCTGATGATCTGTATATATTGGTCGTGTGGGCCCAGAAAATTTTTCTTTTTCTTTGGTACCTGTTAGGAACAAGTAGGTAGCACAAAACAATGGTTTTTCTTAACCCCTAATCCTAGGTTTAATTAGTTAGTTAATTAACTTTCTCGACTTTCCATGTTTTTTTTTTTTGAAAATGGAATGGCATGGCCGTTAGGCCACAATTTTGAGCTCGAATCTTGGTGTTTTGCTGCATGTTATGAACTGTACACGCAGGTTTTTTGAGACTTGCTTCGTCAAGTTGGGGCTAGATTGCTGTTTGAGCAGAAATATTGTTGTTTTGCCGTAGCAATATCTCGCGCGAGATAAGGTGTCTCGCACGAGACACGCTACCCAGGCAGAGATCTCTTCCTTTTTTGAACAGGATTTTGTCAGTTTTCCTTATAAAATCACCCTGTAGTCCGGCCAGATAACTCATTCTAGCCTTTCAAACTCTAGAGACATTCTGTTAGGGTTAAACTCTTGGCTTCTTTTCCAACCCTGTGATCCATGGCTTCCAAGGAGATTCCCCCAACGTCCATGATTGTCGATGATTTTTCTCTGTCATCTGAAGTGATTGAATCTTTCAAGCAAGCATCCAGATATTTGGTGAGGTCGTTTCGCAACCGATCTCGCAATAGGTTTATTGCAGAATTCGGATTCAGAATTCTCTTCACCTTGAAGAACCTCCAACCGGATTGGAATCTCTTGCGAAGTCTTTGCTCAATTTTGGGATCCCTCTAGTCACCTTTTCAATTTTTCTTTGAATGAGATGGTGCCTACTGTGGAGGAATTTGCAATTATCTTGGATATGCCTTTGACTGGTGAGATTGCTATTCCTAAGTACCATAGGAATCATTCGGAGGCTTTGAATGAATTGCTAGGGATCCCCCTTGATACTTGATACGAGTTGGTTCACCGCAAGTGGGTTGATTGCTCTTCTTTTCCGGGACGCTTCAGCGGTGATTCAGATGATGACGCTTTTCATGTCTACAAACGGAACTTTCTGGCCCTTTCTCTTTTCGGAGATGTTCTGTTTACATGCAAGGATGGTTTGGTAGACTCCCAACTGGTGGAAATTGTTCTGCAGGCTAGAAAACGTTTAGGAACATTATTCCGCTAATCTTGGGTGAGATCCTGCATGGTCTTGATGAGCTGCATAGGACCGGTGCCATGACTCAAGGGAGTCCTCTTCTGTTGACCATTTGGCTTAGGGAGCATCTCAAGTTGGTAGGTCCCCCATTGGAATATTCCCCTTTCACATATCATACGCGCAAGTTATTGATCAAGGATCTTTCAGCGGATGAATGGGCTGAGTTGATTGCGAAGACCGAAACTGCTGACATTCTTTGGTGTCCGCCTTATTGGAGGTTGAACAAGTATGTTGCCAATACCAAGGGTTTTGATAGGGTGGTTCTTTCGGGTTTGCGAGATTCCTCTTTTTATTTTCCCAAGCGGGTGCTCCGTCATCTTGGTCAGCAGCAGGACACTTATCTTTTCGGAGGAGCTTCTCGTGGAGTGTCTTACATTGGTGTAGAGTTTGCGCAGGCGCTAGCTCAAGCATGGGGTGAAGGAACTAGTCGGGACCGCTGGTCGAACCTTCGGACCTTTAATGCAAGCATCTTCTTATCTGATAAGTATTTGGATTGATTCCTTCATACTGGTCACCCTAGTGCGGAGAAGATTGATGATCTGCGGCTTTCACTGCTAGGGGATTCTTTTGTGGCTAGTAGTATTTTGCGAAGGAGCGAGGCTCAGTCTGATCCTGCTAATGTACGAACTGATCCAACTCAGGATTTTCTCGATGGGGATTGGTACGAGAGGCGAGGCAAAGGGATGCCTGGAAAGACGCAAGCTCTAGATAGGCCCAGTGTCTTTAAGAGGCTATCGGAATCTGTCTTTGATCGTCTCGAGGGATGCTCGCTGAGGGGCTCAAAGCGCAAGAAGGATCGCGAAGACGGTGGTGACCATGTCCGCCGGCCTACCAAGTCAATGAAAGGCTAGATCTTAAGGAGTACCAAGAGATTGCTTTGATAGATCAATAGTTTTTATTTTATTAGTATTTTTTCAAGGTTGTTAGCTTAGCAAATTAGTCGTTGTGGTTAGGATTTCCCTTTTGTCATTAATAAAAATGCATTCGATTAATAAAAGGACAAAAGTAGATTTATTTATTTGATTAGACCGAACCCGAAGGCTGCCTACGTTCCTCTTTTACAGCAATTAAATAAGAGGCTCAGGTCTAACGTAGTTCATTTTTGAGAGAAAAAAGGACAAAATACGGCTCCATGCCGAGGGGTAATCTCGCGCGAGATAAGGCCCATTTTTTTTTTATGCACACCCTTTCTTCTGCCTAGACCGCCCCTTCGGGTTTTCAATCTAGCGGGCTTCTTTTCTTGTGCGAGCTCTAATTTTTGCCTAGGCCGTCCTTTTCGGGATTTTCAACCTAGCGAGCGATTTCTTTTTAGGAGGGCAAGTCACGCGAAGTACTTCTTGAGCTTGTCCATGTTGACCGGCTTCGGTAGTTGATCTCCGTCTAAGTCCACCAGCTGAAGGGCTCCCCCAGAGAATATCTTCTTCACAATGTAGGGTCCTACCCATCTTGGTCCCCACTTGCCTAGCGGGTTGAAAGGTCCAGGATGGTGCTCACGGAGAACCAGGTCACCTACTCTGATGTTCCTTGTCTTGACCTTTTTATTGAAAGCTCTTGCCATTCTTCTTTGGTAAGCTTGAGTGTGTTCGGCTGCTTTCAACTTTCTTTCATCCAACAGGGCCAACTCTTCGTATCTGCTTCCTAGCCAGTCGACCTCGTTCACTTGGTTTTCTAGGAGAACCCTAAGTGATGGTATTTCCAATTCTATTGGTAAGACAGCCTCCATTCCGAATGTGAGGGCGTAGGGAGTCTCTCCTGTAGCTGTTCGGACTGAAGTGCGGTATCCCCACAGTGCGAAAGGTAACTTGTCGGGCCGCCTTTTCCAAAGGACTCGCCATTTTTCTAATGATGGTTTCAATTGTTTTGTTTGCGGCTTCAACAGCTCCATTTGTCTGGGGCCTGTAAGGAGACGACTTATGTCTTGTGATTTTGTACTCGGTTAGGAGGCGATCTGTTTCCTTCTCGAAGTGTGACCCATTATCGGATATCATCTCTTGTGGAACCCCATATCGGCAGATGATGTTGTGCTTGATGAATTCTGCAACCTTTCTGGCATTCAGAACTTTATAGGAGGCGGCCTCAACCCATTTGGTGAAATAGTCGATGGCTACCAAGACGAAGCAGTGTCCGTTAGCTCCTACTGGTGTGACCTTTCCAATCACGTCTATCCCCCATGTAGAGAACGACCAAGGAGAAGTCATAGGGTACAGCAAGGAAGGCGGTGCATGCTGGAGATTGGCGTGTATCTGACACTTATGGCACTTCTTGACCATTTTGGTACAGTCGGCTTCCATGGTTAGCCAAAAGTACCCTTTTCTGATGATCTTTTTGGCGAGCATGTTTTCGCTCATGTGGGTTCCACATATGCCTTGATGAACATGGTCTATTATTTCTTGGGCCTCTTCCTCGGTGGCACAAAGGAGGTTTCCTTGGGAATGTTTCTTGAATAGACGGCCAGCAATGATGACGTAATTAGCGGCCAATCTCTTAAGGGCGATCTGAGTCTTTGGGTCTGTCTCAGGTGGGATGGTTCCATCTAGGATGAAATGCCAAATGTCAAAGTACCACGGTTTCTCTTTGGAGTTCCCAACAATGGCACATTCGGATAACCATTTGTCTTTGTAGTCATGGAGATCTATAACGGCGCAGTATGCACGGGTTGCACGCCGTGTTATTTTGAAGGGTTTGACTGCTTTTCCTTTAGGGATTTCGACCAAAGAATCAAGTGTGGCTAATGCGTCCGCAAACCAATTTTTGTCTCTGGGGAGGTAGTGGAATGAGACATCTTGAAATTGTTGCGCCAACTCTTGGAGGTGGGCACTGTATCTTTATAGGGTTGGATCTTGGACCCTCCACTTCTTCAATGTCTGATTGATGATTAATTGGGAATCCCCGAATACCTCGAGTTCAGTCACGTTGCGCTCTAGGGCTGCCTCAAGCCCCGCTATGCAAGCTTCGTATTCTGCGGTGTTGTTGGTGGCGTCAAAGTCAAGACGTACTGCCAGTGGAGTATAGATGTCGTTAGGGTCTACCAACAACATTCCGATGCCGAACCCTCTCTTGTTGGCTGCACCATCGAAAAATAATTGCCACTTATTTTCTTCTTCTATACTCATGATGTCCTCATCAGGGAATCGCGGGTCTTCCCCCTTTACTTCGTCACAAGGAAATTCGGCCAATTGATCTGCGAATACACTCCCCCTGACGGATTTCTGAGTGACGTAAGTGATATCATACCCCGCGAGCATGAAGTACCATTTGGCCAGTCTCGAAGACAAATTTGATTTGTCTAGGATATATTTCAGTGGATCCATTTTTGCAATGAGACGAGTGGAGAGTAGTTGATTTCGCTGCCTTGGAATCTGGGGCTGACGAAATAGATGGCATTCTCTGTGTGCGAGGCAGGCTGTTCTTGAGCGAGCATAGCCCCTAATGCATTGTCTGTAACCGTGAGGTACAATTTCAAGGGCTTCTCCTTGTGTGGTGGAACCAGGATGGGTGGGGAAGTTAAGTAGTGCTTAACTTCCTCGAATGCTTCTTGACATTCTTCGGTCCACTCTTGAGGTGCATTTTTCTTGAGTAGCTTGAAGATGGGATCTCACATTTGTGAATGTGTGCCCGAATTCCAAATTTTTGTTTTTTTAGATCGGATTTACGCGAGTTTGAAAACATTCGGTTTAATTTGAAAAACGGAGTCGCCACGCCATTTTGATTTCCTCAAAACTTTGAAAAAAAGGATTTTAGGGTTCAGAGGTTAAGTTACCCCTTGGGAAGAACGGATCGTTGTTCACCCAAGGTGCCTTGCCGTAGCAAGTCTCCCTAGATTCCATTTTTTGTGCTTGCTTGCTTGCGTGCTTTCTTGTGTGCATGTGTTGAAAAGAAAAGGGGGAATGTCCCAAGTTGTCTTCCGGACGTACAAACCATTTATTGGTTGTCGCTCGGGATTCCTTGGATCTTTATGTGTTCGGGATTTTGATCCCGTCCTCATCTTGGACTTGTGATCACCGCTTTTTAACTTTGGAACTTGCGTGATCGAGAGAAAGACTCTCTTTTATAGTCCAAAATGAGGTTCTTTAGGAAAGGAGTGACCTTAGCCCATCAATCCTACGCCTTGAGACGATTGAGCTTATATGGGAGCTATCGTGCTCGTCTCAAGTGATTATCGGAGATATAGGTTCAAGGTTTTATCCCTTTCTAAAGAGATCGTGGCACCTTTAATGGAAGAAACGATGTAAAGATGGGATCTTTACAACGGTCCATTCCGAAGGTTGCTAATGGGGACATGGGGGAATGCATGTAAAAATGACATTTTTAGTGAAAAGATGACATTTTGGGTTGCAAAAAATGCTTTTGATTTGCAAAGGATGCTTTTTGGTTTTAAAGGAATGATTTTTATGCAAAGGATGCATTTTTATGAGGGAAATTAGCATTTAATATGCAAAGGATGCACAAAGATTACAAAAGGATGCTAATTCAAGATAAAGTAATGACTTTTAATGTAAAGGATGCATGAAAATGGGTTTTAGGGTGCAAAGGATGCAATTTGAATATAAAGATATGATTTTTATGTGCAAAGGATGCATTTGGAATATAAAGATTGCATTTTTATGAGCAAAGGATGCATAAAGATGACATTTTTATGTAAAAAAGGAATTTTTAGGTGCAAAGGATGCACCTTTGAATATAAAGATTACATCTTTAAGAACAAATGATGCTTATTTCATGCAAAGGATGCAAAGGGAAAGGGGGTATGATTGATATGAATAAAGATAGGATCTTTAACAACAAATACCAAGTCCCAAGCAAGATAATAGCAATATATGAATGCAATGAGCAATTAAATCACATAGAGCAAGTATAATGCAAGGAAAGGGGGTGAGAGGTTACCAATGGTGGTGACCTCTTCTTCTTCGGATCTTGCCTAGCGGAGGGACCACTTCTTGGAGGCTTCAAGGAGGAGGGAGGTGGCTTCTTGGCACTTCTTCAACTTCCTAATTTCACAGCAGTGTTTAGAGAGCTTTTGGGACTGAATATGGTGTTGTTGGTTGTGTAAAATGGGAAGAGGAGGGCTCTATTTATAGGCATTCTGGATAAGGCTAATGAGGCCGTGCGACTAGGGGTTCTTGGCTAATGCAACCGTGCGGCATTATCCTGTGTGACTCAGCATGTTTCTAGAATCATGCAAGGTGTCACTTCTAGAAGGTTTTTGGTATTAAGAAAAACGTGTTTCTTTAATTCCAATTAATCCTTTCATCCCTTAGAAGGTTCGGAACAGTTCCCGAATTGCTCCGGAACTTTAGGAAAGTCCGGAGAATTGTCGGGAAAATTAACCGGAAGGCATGAGCCAGATTTGGGTACTTACAGAAGCCCCTCGGCAACGTCACTTGCAGGGCGAGTGGTGTTGTCGATAGAAAAGGATCCGATCTGGCGAATGCCGAGACGGATTGGGTAACCAAGGTGGTCGAGTGGCTGGACCTTTTATGAAAGGCTACCTACGTATCCCAAGTGGGAATCAAGCCATAATCGTAGTTCGGAATCCACTGGGGAAAGGGGTGTCATATGTGACAAATTGGCTGAACCTAAAGTAGGCTACCTACGTATCCCGGAGGAATCAAGCCAGGTCGTAGTTCGAACTTTTACTGAGTCGAAATGTTATTCCTTTATTTGGGAATAACGGAGATCGAAAGAGAGCGAAATGTAATTCCTTCATTCTGGAATAACGGAGATCGCGAAAGAGAGCGAAATGTTATTCCTTCGTCCAGGAATAACGGAGATCGCGAGAGAGGTCGAAATATTATTCCTTCATCTTGGAATAACGGAGATCGAAAGAGAGCGAAATGTTATTCCTTCATTCTGGAATAACGGAGATCGCGAGAGAGGTCGAAATGTAATTCATTCATCTTGGAATAACGGAGATCGAAAGAGAGCGAAATGTTATTCCTTCATTCGGGAATAACGGAGATCGCGAGAGTGGTCAAAATGTTATTCCTTCATCTTGGAATAACGGAGATCGAAAGAGAGCGAAATGTTATTCCTTCATTCGGGAATAACGGAGATCGCGAGAGAGGTCGAAATGTTATTCCTTCATCTTGGAATAACGGAGATCGAAAGAGAGCGAAATGTTATTCCTTCATTCGGGAATAACGGAGATCGAAAGAGAGTGAAATGTTATTCCTTCATTCGGGAATAACGGAGATCGCGAGAGAGGTCGAAATGTTATTTCTTCATCTTGGAATAACGGAGATCGAAAGAGAGCGAAATGTTATTCCTTCATTCGGGAATAACGGAGATCGCGAGAGAGCGAAATGTTATTCCTTCATTCTGGAATAACGGAGATCGCGAGATAGCAAAATGTTATTCCTTCGTTCGGGAATAACGGAGATCGCGAGGGAGAATGGATTTTGTAAAGAAGTGGGAAGGACCCTAGGATTTTTCTAACTATTTGAGAGATGGAATTGAGAATCCTAGGGGCAAAATAATAAAACGAACCACAGGGGTAAATTTGTAAAATAGGCCACAGGGCATTACAAAAATTTGATTTATTTAAGAAATATAATTGGAAATGCCATGGGCACGAAGGGTAAAATAGGCCTATGGGGACAAAATTTGTAAAATTGGGCCTACAGGGGCAAAAATTGTAAAATCCAGCCACATGGGCTAAGTATGTCACACGACTTAGTATGCCAAGTGGCTAGGTTTGTCGCGTGACATAGGTAGCCTGAACTGTACTTTACAGAACCTTTGGAATTGGACTGGAATTGCCGACACGGGTTGGAATTGGGTGACCAAAGAGGTCACATGCCTGATCCTACTGGAGCACGGCAAAGAGATACTGGTCCCTTACTGTAAGGATGGAAATGGGGTGACCTAGGAGGTCAAACGGCCGATCCTACTGGGAATGTGCCAAATAAAAGGGGGGTGACCAATGTGGTCATATAGTTGAACTTTTATGAAAAGCTATCTTACCACCGTTGAGGAATGGGGAAAGAAAAAGGTGACCAATATGGTCAGATGGCTATACCTTTGTGAAAAGCTTACGCACCATTGAGGAATGGTGAAAGAAAAAGGTGACCAATGTGGTCGGATGGCTGGACCTTTATGAAAGGCTATCTACGTATCCCGGAGGAATCAAGCCTTGGTCGTAGTTCAAGCTTCATCTAGATAGTTAGGAACGATGTCTAGGATCCTTGAGATTTTGACAATTAATGGAGGTTGTCACCTGAGGAAGCTAAAGCTTACGTCACTATTGAGTAGATAGAGGCAGCTATAGCTGGAAAACTTGAGCATACTTCTCAATCTGTGATAGAGGTAGCTAAAGTTAGATTTTTGACAATTAGGAAACTGTCGCCTGGCGTTATCTCGTTATAACGGAAGTAACGGAGGCGCTTTTGGGAGAAAATGTTATTATTAGCAATTGGCACGTTACTTGAGCCTAGGGGTGATTTTTTCTTGGAAACAATGGTAGGGACTGGGTCTGGATGTACATATGGAATGTGTTTGGAAATTGTTTAAGACAGGTTTCAAGCAGGTGAGGTCGTATCCCTTGGGTGCGGACTGAACTGCTGCTGTTGCTGAGATGTTGTCAATGTGGACTAGAATTCCCTCTTGGGCTGAGACTGGGTTAAACCTCGGGTCTCGATGAATGTTCCTTTCTCACACTCTGGAATTTGAAGCTGATGCTGACAGGCTTTTACCACCAAAGACTAAAGCAGATGTCGAAGTGACCAAACCTCTCTTCGAGGGGGGATGCGACTTATCGAAGCCCCGGTTTAAGGAAAAAACTTTCTGCAAAGCCCCATGTCTTATTAAAGCAAGGAAAGATCCTTTCATTGGCAAAGCCCCGGTTGCAAAGCCCCAGTTAGACGAACTGAGTAGGGGAAGTCTTAGGTTTCGAAGAAGTGACTTGGTGAAGCCCCAATCTGATGACATAGCAAAAATTCCAATCTGATTGGTACTGCGAAAGTGATCCTGAGTTTAATCCAACCAAGACTAAATCCATCTTGTGACATGGTGAGGAACCCGATGCGGACCTCAAAAATGGCTAAAGAAGCCCCAGTCTAAAGAAACGGCTTGGCAAAGCCCCCAACCTTGAAGAGTTTCAAGGCAGCCCTAATGCAAATTGTAGCAGAAGAGGGAAAAACCTATCCTTCCGTATTTACTTCCTTATTTTCTTTAGTCGCTCAGTCAACCTTAAGAAGATGTGGACGAAGAGAAGAATTTTAGGAAGATATATACATGCAGGGGCATATTTTTCGAAAGGTGGGAATAGATCCTGATTTTGTGTTATCTTGATGGCCTTATTCGATGTAGGCACAAAAACTCGCTTTGGGTTTGACTCTTTTGAGAGAGTATAAGCGTAGAAAGGTTGGTAAAAGTGTATGGAAGCCCCTGTTGACAGAAAATCAGTGTTTAGCACTATTTTTCCTAGGATGTAAAAAATGAAGACTTGTCAAGACATCTGAAAACTTGTTTTATTTACAATGATCACAAGATTGCTTAAAACCCTTTATTAATGTTCGGGTCAATCACTAATCTCGATATGAACAAACATTTTTATTAATCATGAGGAGAAAGTCAACCGATGTCGCGGATCAAGGTTGGCTGGTGTGAAAGAAAGGTTTGTGTATAGGGAGGTCATTGATGAGACCGGGTTTTCTGGGATTTGACTGTGTCTATGGGAGAGGTCATTTGATGAGACCAAATTTTCTGGGATTTGACTGTGTCTATGAGAGAGGTCATTTGATGAGACCGAATTCTCTGGGATTTGAATATGCTTATGACCGGACCATTGCTGGTTGCCTGCGTTCCCCTCATTGTGAGGAGCTAAGGTTGCCGTAGTTCGGCTTTGGCCGGATTGTGTTTGGCTTTGGGAAATGGGATTTGTGGTTCCTTTAGTGGAAAGGCTCGGATGATAAGGTTGGATGCTGAGGCGTGGGCCTCGGGATGATTCTTTGACCAAGTCATTCTTGGACGGCTGCTTCAATTGCTTCCTGATTTTCGTCTTTAATTGGGGGAGAAAGGACTTGCATGTGCCTAAAGGCTTATGAAATGCTTCTGCCTTTGCTTCGACCGCCCCATTGTTATCGACAACATTCATTCTTCGAGCTTTGATTTTGTTCATCCGTCAAGCTTTTGATTGGCGGTGCTGGGTCCTTGGCCTCACTTTTTTTATGTGCAACCCTGATTTTTGCCTAGACTGTCCCTTTCAGGGTTTTTAGCCTAGCTGGGTATTACTCTTTTTACACTTTATTTTTTTTCTCTCTTTTTTTATGTGGAACCCTGTCTTTTGCCTAGACCGTCCTTTTTTGGGATTTTCAGCCTAGCTGGACATTACTCTTTTTGCACTAAGATTTTTTTTATTATTATTATTTTGTTTTTTTAAGCACCTGAGGGCCAAGGCGAGCCCCTGCTTGAACGTTCTTGATACCCTTGAGGTCTAAGGCAAGCTCCTAGGTTGTTGTCGACATGGGGTCAATCTTTCGAAGCTGAGTGGCCTTTTGTTGTCCCTTGACGATGTCGCCGTCGTTGACTTGGTCAAGATGGAGGCGGGGGCATGATTGGGAAAGTGTATGGCTTGATGAAGGCCTTTTGTGAGGTAAGGAAAGTGTATGGGGAAGGCATTAGTTGACTTTCTCACACTGATTAATCAAAACGTTAATTATTTCGAGAGATTATTTGTTGAGCAATGCAAGTGATTATATAAAATAAAACCATTTCATTAAATGTAATGTGGGTGTGCAAATAATGTCTTAAGTCTAGCAAGAAAAGAAGAAGACTTTTTTTTTTATAGAAAATTGAAGATTAATTACAATGCCCGTGGAGGACTTGATTGAAAGAGAAAAGTACTAGAACCTACGAAGGTTGACTGAGAGACTATTTTATTTCTTAGTCTTGCTTGAGGATAGGTAACCCTTAGCCTAGCTACTTTTCGCTGGTTGGACTGCCAGGACGCTTGAGCTTTCCATTTGCTGTTATCTTCTGGATTCCATTACCGCAGACCGAGGCAGTGATCAGTTACGTGCCCATGATACTGGTGGAAGTGGAGGGATTTGAGGCCACGGGGCAGCTGGAGCAAGTACAAGGTGTCCAAAGAAACGGGCCGGAAAAGTCACGGGGACGAACTTTGTTGACTGAGCATATTGATGGAAGGAAGTGAACTTGGGAGGACTCTGAGGGGTACTGGGATCTGTTTGGGAGGATCCAAAGCTGGGTCTTATCTGAGGAGGTGAGGGTGTTGGAGCCCTGATGGCCTGGGATGTTGGAAAAGACTGAAAAGGGGTAGTCCTTGGTAAGGGATCATATGTGGATGGAGGAGGGTATTGGCTGTAGGATGGAGGGACTGAAATCACTGTTTCTGAAGTCTCATCTTCGACCATGACCAGAGAACCGTTCGCCTCAACTGTTACCTGAACTCCATGACGGCGGAGAGTACTGACGAGCATGGCCAGCTGCTCTTCATGAACCCTATGGGCATTTTCCAAAGCCAGGACTAACTCTTCCTTCCTAATCATCTGATTTCCTGCACCCTCACTGTTTTCTGTCAAATCTGCCATTCTGACTCTCTGAGCTGACAAAATTGACGATTCTGCCGAACTGTCTGAACCTAAGGTTTTCTGCACTGAAAAGCCGCTGACCCAGTATTCTTGCCCACTTCTTTCTCGCTGCGGGAAAGGGACAGGCAAGGTTTAGACTCGGGGATAGGTAAGGTTTAGATTCGAAGGTAGGTAAGATTTAGACTCGGAGGTAAGTGTTTAGGCTAAAGGCTCAAGTAACATGCACTTATCTGCTTAAGTTTTGCTTAAAACACATTTTCTCCTAATCCTAATTGATCGGGAAAAATTGGTCCTTGAAAGGCCGAGATCAAAAATCGAAGATCGGACCGAGGAGGTCGCGATCGGGAATTTGACCGCGAAAGAGGGAAGGATGGAAAATCGAGGATTGGACCGAGGAGGTCACGATGAGAGATTTGACCGTGAAAGGTCGAGGTAGGAAATCGGAGATCAGACCGAGGAGGTCTCGATTAGGGATTTGACCATGAAAGGTCGAGGTAGGAAATCGGAGATCGGACCGAGGAGGTCACGATTAGGGATTGAACCGCGAAAAGTCGAGGTAAAAAAATCGGAGATCGGACCGAGGAGGTCGCGATTAGGAATTTGACCGCGAAAGGTCGAGATGGAAAATCAGAGATCGGACCGAGGAGGTCGCGACTAGGATTTGACCGCGAAGGGTCGATATGGAAAATCGGAGATCGGACCGAGGAGGTCGCGATTAGGGATTTGACCACGAAGGGTCGAGATGGAAAATCAGAGATCGGACCGAGGAGGTCACGATTAGGGATTTGACCAAGAAAGGTCGAGATGGAAAATCGGAGATCGGACCGAGGAGGTCGAGATTAGGGATTTGACCACGAAGGGTCGAGATGGAAAATCGGAGATCGGACCGAGGAGGTCGCGATTAGGGATTCCAGAGATAGGACCATGCAATTATGATTCCGTTAATTGTTCAAGTTTACTTAAAACAATGTCTTTTATTTATTTCTATTTGGTTGGAAAAGGGGTTGCCCTTCTTTTTCGCAACTACTCTAGATCCCGGATCGCTGGGTTCCGTCACTACGTCTATAAGCCCCTCGTATTCCACCCGTATTTCGACCTCCCAGGTGGACACCCTGCGAGGGTCCTATAGGGCACGCGGATCCCACCGACCGAGAGAGAAGAACACTCCTAATGGGTCTAGCGGGTCATAGGAACTTTTAACGCACGAGCGATGCGAATTATAGTCAAGGCAACACCGGGAAAGTCTCGTCTTTCAAACTTAAATGCACTTTTGGCGAATTTCGCTTGCGCGATCGACGTTTTGACTTTTCGGTAATGTCCGAGAAGATAATAGGCATGGGTCGGGCGATAAAAGCCGATGACACAAAGGTCACATTGAACTTCGTTGCATACGCCGTGCGTGAGTCAAAATCGAAGTCAATTCCAGGTTAAGATCTTGCCAATTTTTCCTTGTCGGAATTTTGGCGGAGCTTCGCTTGAGCGAAAGATCTTTTGGATTTTTGGCATGGACTTGGTCTCGACTCTTACGCATTCCGTGCAGGTCAAGGTCGAAGTCAATGCCGGAGTCAAGATCTTACCATTTTTTCCTTTGTCGGAATTTTGGCAGAGCTTCGCTTGTGCGGAAGATCTTTTGACTTTTGGCACAGACTCAGTCTCGACTCTTACGCATTCCGTGCAGGTCAAGGTCGAAGTCAATGTCGGAGTCAAGATTCTACCGATTTTTCCTTGTCGGAATTTCGGCAGAGTTTTGCTTGAGCAAAAGATCTTGACTTCTGTTATGGACTAAGGCTTGACCTTTACGAGGACATGCAACTGGGCTATATGACACGGACTAGACCAAAAACCAACCAAAAGTCACGGTATTTTGAAGCGTATGACACGGACTGTGCATTGGTCGACACTGGCTGCCATGGGGAGTTTGGGGTGATTCCGTGCGCGCCCGGGAGCATCGTAAGGCTGTCCATGACTGCAGCTGAAAAACCACCCCGGGTTTAAAGGGACGTGCGTGCAAAGTGTACAGGATATATAAGGTGCGCGTAGTGTGCGGCCTCCTAAAAATATTCCTTTTTGAGTTAAAACAGAGATTTTCATAAATGTGTTTTAAAGGAATGATTTTTCGGGACGGGGGAACATGCAAATGTATAAGGCACGTAAATTTTCTTGGGAGCCCCGCCGCCTTGGAACCGAATAGCCCCAAGCCGCCAAGGCCGCTGCATTAACCTCAATTTTTCCTGGTGGAATTGCCACTGAGGCCGCCCGGTCAGAACCCAAGGAGGATTAAGCCGTACGACTGCATGGATCAATTTTCCAGGTTCCACTCCTTTGCTATTTCAGGTTGTTTCCCGAACATTTTAGGCACCTTTTTAGCCTTGAGAAGGCTTCCTGTTCAAAGTATGCACAATTTCCAAGATGCAATTGATGCAATGCAAGGCAAAGAAAGCAAGCACGATAATTGGAATCCGCGATGGGAGTCTAACCCGCTCAAAGGAAAAAAGCTTTCTTTTTATATTTTATTTTTCGAAAAGAGATACCGGTACGTGGGATTGTTAGACCACCGTTTATCCCAAGCCCCGGGTTAGGGAGCGATACAGGAAGGTTAGTGGTTTCCACCTATATACCGGGTATCGTTTATTTTAAAAATAAAAGATTTTCTCCTTTAGGATATCCCCAGCGGAGTCGCCAAACTGTGAATGTGTGCCCGAATTCCAAATTTTTGTTTTTTTAGATCGGATTCACGCGAGATTGAAAACATCCGGTTTAATTTGAAAAACGGAGTCGCCACGCCATTTTGATTTCCTCAAAACTTTGAAAAAAAGGATTTTAGGGTTCGGAGGTTAAGTTACCCCTTGGGAAGAATGGATCGTCGTTCACCCAAGGTGCCTTGCCGTAGAAAGTCTCCCTAGATTCCATTTTTCGTGCTTGCTTGCGTGTTTTCTTGTGTGCATGTGTTGAAAAGAAAGGGGGGAATGTCCCAAGTTGTCTTTCGGACGTACAAACCATTTATTGGTTGTCGCTCGGGATTCCTTGGATCTTTATGTGTTCGGGATTTTGATCCCGTCCTCATCTTGGACTTGTGATCACCGCTTTTTAACCTTGGGACTTGCGTGATCGAGAGAAAGACTCTCTTTTATAGTCCAAAATGAGGTTCTTTAGGAAAGGAGTGACCTTAGCCCATCAATCCTACGCCTTGAGACGATTGAGCTTATATGGGAGCTATCGTGCTCGTCTCAAGCGATTATCGGAGATATAGGTTCAAGGTTTTATCCCTTTCTAAAGAGATTGTGGCACCTTTAATGGAAGAAACGATGTAAAGATAGGATCTTTACACCGGTCCATTCCGAAGGTTGCTAATGGGGACATGGGGGAATGCATGTAAAAATGACATTTTTAGTGAAAAGAGGACATTTTGGGTTGCAAAGGATGCTTTTGATTTGCAAAGGATGCTTTTTGGTTTTAAAGGAATGATTTTTATGCAAAGGATGCATTTTTATGAGGGAAATTAGCATTTAATATGCAAAGGATGCACAAAGATTACAAAAGGATGCTAATTCAAGATAAAGTAATGACTTTTAATGCAAAGGATGCATGAAAATGGGTTTTAGGGTGCAAAGGATGCAATTTGAATATAAAGATATGATTTTTATGTGCAAAGGATGCATTTGGAATATAAAGATTGCATTTTTATGAGCAAAGGATGCATAAAGATGACATTTTTATGTAAAAAAGGGATTTTTAGGTGCAAAGGATGCACCTTTGAATATAAAGATTACATCTTTAAGAACAAATGATGCTTATTTCATGCAAAGGATGCAAAGGGAAAGGGGGTATGATTGATATGAATAAAGATAGGATCTTTAACAACAAATACCAAGTCCCAAGCAAGATAATAGCAATATATGAATGCAATGAGCAATTAAATCACATAGAGCAAGTATAATGCAAGGAAAGGGGGTGAGAGGTTACCAATGGTGGTGACCTCTTCTTCTTCGGATCTTGCCTAGCGGAGGGACCACTTCTTGGAGGCTTCAAGGAGGAGGGAGGTGGCTTCTTGGCACTTCTTCAACTTCCTAATTTTGCAGCAGTGTTTAGAGAGCTTTTGGGACTGAATATGGTGTGTTGTTGGTTGTGTAAAATGGGAAGAGGAGGGCTCTATTTATAGGCATTCTGGATAAGGCTAATGAGGCCGTGCGGCTAGGGGTTCTTGGCTAATGCAAATTGCATGCGGCATTATCCTGTGTGACTCAGCATGTTTCTAGAATCATGCAAGGTGTCACTTCTAGAAGGTTTTTGGTATTAAGAAAAACGTGTTTCTTTAATTCCAATTAATCCTTTCATCCCTTAGAAGGTTCGGAACAGTTCCCGAATTGCTCCGGAACTTTAGGAAAGTCCGGAGAATTGTCGGGAAAATTAACCGGAAGGCATGAGCCAGATTTGGGTACTTACAACATTGTAGTCATTTGATTGATGAATCGACTGATATATTGAAGTCTGCCCATGAATCCCTTTACTTCTTTCTGTGTTCTGGGTGGAGGCATGTCAATGATAGCCCTTATCTTGGCGGGGTCTGCTTCTATGCCACGCTCTGTGACCATGTACCCTAAGACTTTTCCTTTGACCACTCCGAATGAGCATTTGTCAAGGTTGAGCCTCATCCTGTGCTGTCTCAGTCGATTGAAGAATTTTCTGAGATCTCTGAAGTGGTGACCATCTGTCCCCTTTGAGTGAATAATCATGTCGTCCACGTATACCTCTATTTCTTTGTGGATCATGTCGTGGAATAGTGTCGTAACTGCCCTTTGATAAGTAGCCCCTGCGTTCTTGAGACCAAACGACATGACCATGTAGCAGAATGTTCCCCAAGGTGTGGTGAATGTTATTTTGTGTTGATCCTCCTCTGCCATGAGGATTTGGTTATACCCTGCGAAACCGTCGACGAATGAGCGGACCTCGTATGCGGCTGTGGCGTCGACCAATATGTCTATGTTTGGTAGTGGGAATTCATATTTGGGGGATGCCTTATTCAAGTCTCTGAAATCGACACAGACTCGTATTTTTCCGTTCGACTTGGCTACCTGTACCGTGTTTGCTAGCCATTCCGGATATTCAATCACTTTGATAAACCCTACCTTCAAGAGTTTCATGATTTCCTCTTTCACTTGCATTGACCATTCCGGCTTGATTCTCGCGTAGTTTCGTTTGACCGGCTTGGCATTGGGTAGCGGTATCTTGTGTTCCACAACCGATCGATTCAACCTGTGCATATCCTTGTAGGACCAAGCGAAGACGTCAACATATTCTCTCGAGGAGCTGCGTCAAGGTTTCTCGCCTTCCCCCTTGAAGAAGCCGCCGATCTTTGTTTCTCTGGGTCTTCCGTTGTCCCAAGATTAACCGTTTGCATTTCCTCGTCGTCAACAGGCCATTCTTTCCACAATGACCTACTTGCTTAGCTAATTCTTTTATGATTTGTTCGTTTTCTTGATCTATCTCATCGTATGATTCATTATTAACGTGTTCGTTATATTGATTATTATTAGTTAATTCATCATTCACGATGTTAGCAATCTCGTGGTACTGAAAGATCAAAGTTTTCATTAAGGAAGTAAGGGAATACATGTTCGGCCACCGCCTCGATTTCCTCTTGAGTGAGTTCATCGGAGGTGGAGCCTCGCTTCTAATGTGAAAGTTACAGGCCTATCTTCCCGCGTGGGATGGGGAGTGCAACCAAGCTCTTTGATCATGAAGTCTTCATCAACAATCTGGTCCTCCGTGACGTGCCGCTTAGAATTGGCTCATCACATTTCGTATTAGTCTTGTGTAATCGCAGTTGGAGCGTCCCCCTTGGAGATTGCATGGATCCGGCTATCTTCTAATCGGCACAGTCTTGAACTGTCGCAAAGATGTCTTCTCCCAACACAAAGTCCCATTCACTTTTCATTTCTCGCTTCGTGCCCCACAAATCATTAGGGATTAGTGGGACGGGTTCTGCTTTCATCGGAGAAGCATCGCAGCCGCCGAAGATTTCAAAGCCCGGTTGGCGCTTTCCTTTATCATCACCCATGGTTCTGAAAAGATAAAGTAGGGAATACTTTCCCCTTCTCGAACGAAGTAGCCATTGAGTGTCTTTCGATATGGCTCGAGGTTGTAATTATTGGCCTTTAGGTCATCGTAGCCTTTGTATGTGGTTCCTTCCCACTTGATTTGAGTGAAGCCCCACTCTTCTTCCTCATCCCCATCGTGGATGGAAGTGACGTATCCTAGGCCATGCTTTGTGTGAAGTGGGCGAACCGGTGGCGATTCTGTTATCCCTTGTAAGTGCTTTCCGAGCCCCAATCCAGGAAAGTACCCTTTTGCTAGCATCATTCTCCAGACAGGAAGGCTTCCAGAAAACCAAAGTGCCTTGGAGTAGTCATTTTCGTTGCAAGTTTCTATGACATTCACGGTGCTTTCTTTCTCGATCTCAAAGAATTAATCAGAATTGAAAAGGGAAATACTGACTAACTATTATTGAAAAGCAAACTTGATACTCTTGCCCACAAACGAAGTCTTTGGGCAAGTAGTACCCGACTAAGCTAAACTAACTACTAATTGTTTCTTTTGCAACTAAAAGTAAATAACTGAAAAAGGAAACAAAAGATCTCATGTCTCTAACTCTTCCAACTTATGGCGCCTCCGCTAGGAGCCGTTTTGACGAGGCCGCTGTCGATTAAATCTTGGATTGCATTCTTCAGGTTGAAACAGTTATCGGTATGGTGGCCATAGCATTGATGGTAGAAGCAGTAGAGGTGTGGAGCTCGTCCTTCTCTCTTAGGTATGTAACCATCCATTGGTTTCATCTTTCCATCCTTGTGAAGACTTCTGAAGAGATGACCGAGAGAGATATTTCCGATATCGGTGAAGATCCTTCCCTTCCTTCGCTTAGCCATTTGATTGTGGAGGTCTCGGATATGGTTCTCGTAGTGTTGCACAAAGACGAGGTGGTGAGACTGATATTCTTCTTCCATTTGTTCTTTGAGGTCACGGTAGAGAGTATTGAGGAAATACTTGACCCTCTCATCAATGCCATCTTCAATGTGGGCTTCAAGGTTGATACACTTTTGGGTCATGGTCTTGAGTTCGCTCTTGACTTCCTCGAGCTCTTCAATTAGTATTTTTGTCTTTTCGGCTTGGATGGATTCTTCCATGTGATGCCACAAGTCATTGTCGTTAATTTGCTGCAGGGCTTTGGCAAGTTGAGTTTTGATGTCACTTATCTCTTCTTGTACAGATGATCGCCCGCTCTCGGAGTCACTCTCCATCTTTTGGAAATCCCTAGCAATGCGGGTGGAAGGTAAATCAAAGGCTTCTCTCCAACCCTCAACATGCTCCCTTTCAGCGACAAGAGACTTGGTCATCTTTCGCAAATCTTCTTCTTCGAGATCTTTCTTAGTGACGAAGTGCTTTTCCGTAGACATTGTGTTGGGAGTCTTGAAGTTGAGTAGCTTCGGAAAACTGACAGAATAGATGCAGAGACGATATCAGGATCAAATCTAGCCCCAACGAGTCGGAAGTAGGCTTAAATGGCTCAGGCTCAGTTTCAGCAAACAGAAGCATTATCCCGCGCGAGATATGTAATCCCGCGTGAGATAATCACACGGAAAGTCGATTTTTATTAAGACCTAAATTTTGGTCGGAACGGAAAGTCCGTTTTGAGGGGTTTCTAAGGCCTTTATCAGAACCTAACGACTAAGTAATCAATCCGATTTTTGTAAAACAAAGCCATGTAAGATCGTTTTTTGAAGGATTATATGTATATGTATTTTTTTTTTGAAGGGACATCCGAAAGGGTCATTCCGAAGGGACTTTTTCCGAAGGGACTTTTCCGAGTCCTTCTTCATTGTCAATTTTACATGGCTTTGTTTTGGTCAAAAACAAGTAAAGATCACCAAGTCAAAACCGACCGGTCACGGAGTGATCCTAAAAAGTCAATCTACATGGAAATGTGGCGATGCAGGGCTGGAAGGCTAGGCTCCCCGCGATATGACAATCTAAGTGGATTGAATACGCGGAGTGGGATTGTCCAACTTCGGAGAGACCGGCGACTAGGTGGTTACCGTCATCCGTCCTTAGTGTGGGTCCCGGGTTTATAGAGGGTATGCAGTGCAATGACAGTTATAATATGAGTGCGCGTGTGTGATAGTCAATCTAGGTGATAGATAAAATAGAGATTTTTTTTGAAAAAAAAAAAACAAAAGAAAAACAGATAGTGGCCGCACCAAGTGGTTGCCTACGTTTCTCCCAATTTAGGAAGACTCAGGCCGTCGTAGTTTCACATAAAGAGAGATAAAGAGAGATAAATAAATTAATTTACAACTCCCGAATCCCCAATGGACCGGACTTTAATTAAATAAAACCCAATCGCACGCAGTTTATAAATAATAATCAATTATTTAAATGACATAGAGATTCGAGTTCTACATCTTAAGGGAGGCCTTAAGATGCGGGAACTCTGCAGATAATGAATTCTGGGATCCCCCTTTGCATGTTCGGCTCTCGTCTTGGACTATGAGATAAACGGGAGAAACCAGAAAACAACCAGATTGCCGAGGCCATATCTCGCGCGAGATATGATATCTCGTGCGAGATATGCCTCATCTAAGAGCAGAAAATCAAATTTACAATTTTTTTTTGAAAACCTCTCTTTTAATTTTGACTCAAGTTTAAGCCTCTTAATTACATATCCCCAGCGGAGTCGCCACTGTAGCGTTGTGAGAAGAATTTTATCTTTTTGAGTCGCCACCTATATTATTCGTTTGGAGAACATAGAAAAACCATTTTGAAAGAGATTTGGGTTCGGGGCTTAGGTTATGGAATGGGTAGGTCAAGGAGCATCCATTCCACCCAATCCGGAGATCGGTCTTGCTAAATAAAAGAGAGGTTTTCAAAAGGAAGAAGAAAAGGATTTTAAACAATAAAAGATCCATTTAATGGGGTTAAACGGAATGTAGGATCGATTGCTTCGAGACCGTCTCCATGATTAGGAGAGGCTCTAGGACGATCCTAGATTCAATAGATTTATACCACTCTAACAATCAATTAGAAAGGGATTTAGGGGTTACCTTGCGTGAGGTGATTTGGGCAGAGTTTCGACTCAAGTTTAGAATCGAGTCTCGATACGGACAGAGTTTCGCCTCCGTCTTTGACTTGGATCTTGATGTTTGTTTATCAACAAGGTTGACAAACAAACTTTGAGGTGATTTTTAGGGTGATTTCGTAGGATTCTTTCAGGGAAAGAAACCAACAAAATATGTGTGTGTTGTGAAATTCTGGACTTTGTCCTCTTTTTCAACCTTGGAAGTCACCAGGTATTTATAGGGGTTGGGGAAGTGTTGAAGATGAGATCAAACACTTCAAGATGGTTCCAGACTCCAAATTCTATTGGTTGGCCGGATGGATGAAGTTTTATCCCGAAAAGAGGTTGAAATCGATGAGGAAACTGCCTTCTACATGCTGCAGAGGGAGGATATCTCGCGCGAGACACGCTATCTCGCGGCGAGACATTGCTTCTGTGGACAATTCCGTCCTTTCCTCATTATCTCGTATGCAGTTTAGTCCCAAACTAACGGTGGTTAGTCAAAACTTAACGAAACATGACGAAATGGTGGATTTCTACTTCTTGACTAAAAGCGAGGCTCAGAGTGGTATAAATATGATCCGGCGTGTTCAGAATGGAGTGTCTACAGTAGTAGAGGCCTCTATTTATAGGTTTCTGCCGTGCTACTAATGAAGCCGCACGGCATGAACCCGCGCTAAAAGCAGCCGCCCGGCTAAATCTTCTGTCGACTCAGCCTGTTTCTTAAAACATGCAAGGTGGCAGGCTGGAAGGTTCTTTCCAGTGAGGTCCTTTCCAGATTTATTATTCCTGGCAGGTCCTTCCTTGCTTGGAATGTTTGAAACGTTCCCGAATTGCCCCTAAACTTTATGAAAGTTTGGGAAACTGCTAGGAAACTTAGATTGGAAGGCATGAGCTAGATTTGAGTACTTATAGAAGCCCCTCAGCAATGGTACTTGCGAAGCAAGTAGGGTTGTCGATAAAAGTGAGAATACAATCTGGTGAACTACCGAGATGGATTGGAATTGGGTGACCAAGGTGGTCGAATGGCTGAACCTTTGAAAGGCTACCTACGTATCCCTGAGGAGGAATCAAGCCGAATCGTAGTTCTGGATCCGCTGGGGAAAGGATGTCATGTGTGATGGATTGGCTGAACCTAAAATAGGCTACCTACGTATCCCGAGGGAATCAAGCCACGATCGTAGTTCAGGACTGCTGAGGAATGGTGAAGAGAAACAAGTCCCTTGCTTTAAGAGGTGACCTAAGAGGTGAAATGGTTGAACCTTTTAATAGGTTACCTATGTATCCTCGGGAGGAATCAAGTCGGGCTGTAGTTCGCACACCTCTGGGGAGATGGTAAAGTAAGGGGGTGACCAATGTGGTCGGATGGCTGAACCTTTGAAAGGCTACCTACGTATCCTCGGGAGGAATCAAGCCGCGATCGTAGTTCAGGAAAAATGCTAGACAGTTAAGTAACAGGTCTAGGATTCTCGGAGTTTTGACGGTTAATGGAGGAGTCACCTAATTGATTTGACAATTTGGAGGGGTCACCTGATTGGTTTGAACATTTTGAGGGATCACCTAATTTGTTTTGAACATTTTGAGGGATCACCTAATGGGTTTGAACATTTTGAGGGATCACCTAATTTGTTTTGACAATTTGGAGGTTGTCACCTAATTGTTTTGAACATTTTGAGGGATCACCTAATTGATTTGAACATTTTGAGGGATCACCTGATGGGTTTGAACATTTTGAGGGATCACCTAATTTGTTTTGACAATTTGGAGGTTGTCACCTAATTGATTTGAACATTTTGCGGGATCACCTAATTGATTTGAACATTTTGAGGGATCACCTAATGGGTTTGAACATTTTGAGGGATCACCTAACGTTATTCCATTCTAACGGAGATAACGGAAACAAAAGCTTACGACATTATCTCTTTTTGACAGAGATAAAGGGGGCTAAAGCAAGAAAATTGAAGCTTACGGCGCTATCTCTTTTTGACAGAGATAGAGGGAGCTAAAGTTGGAAAACTAAAGCTTACGACGCTATCTCTTTTTGACAGAGATAGAGGGAGCTAAAGCTAAAAAACTAAAGCTTACGATGATATCTCTTTTTGACAGAGATAGAGGGAGCTAAAGCTAGATGACGTTATTTCTTTCTGACGAAAATAACGGAGATTCTTGAGATAAAACGTTATTCCATTCGGAGATAACGGAAATTTTTGGGAGACAACGTTACTCTGATAGGAGATAACGGGAATCATTTGTTCAATTGGGAAATCCAGGGGCAGAAGTGTAAATTCAGCCTGAAGCGAATAAAGTCGCCCGGCTCGGGATGGAGAAAAAGAGGCCGCCCTACCTATTCTTCTGTCGCACCAGATTGTTTAAAATAGAAGGAAAAAGGGCAGTGGCCATTGTTGGCCATTGTTTGTAGAGGAGAGAAGAGAGAAAAGAGAGAGAAACAACCAAGTTTTTGAAATCTCAAGCTCCGACACCTCTCATGGATCAAGGTGGACACATTATGCCTCGTCAAGCGCACCGTAATCTTTCACAAGCCGCGAGGTTGAGGAGAAGGGAATTGGTGAGGACCGACCGAAAATATGATTTTTCGGTGCCTCCCTCTCAATTTTATCCCAATAAAAGGGATCATAAATCAATGAAGCCTAAATCTATAGGGGTGAGCACTTTTGATTAGGCGATTTTGGTTGATTTTTGGTTGATTAGGGCTAAATTCGAATTTTGGGAATTTTTTTGATTTTTTTGTGATTTTGTTGAGGATTCCAAGGATTTGATGATTGATATACGAAGTTTGGTGTATGGGTAATCATGCATGTGCAATTTATTTGAAGGAATATGAGTATGACTCATTTTTTTGAAAATAAAGTAGTCAAAATAATGCCAAAAGTGGGACGGAGTTCTTGCATGTGCTAAAACTAGATTAACTTCTGATCATGGATGCGAGAAGGATATTTTGGACGACGAAAATGATTCATGCATGCGTATTTGGAGACTAATTTTGTATGAAAAGATTTATGAAAAAAACTGTGATGTTTTATGCTTTTTTTTTTTTTTTGCTTGGGAGAGCATGTGCTCGGGGTGACGTGTTCCATATGATGAAAAACGTGTGTTCTATGCAAATGATCTAGAAAATCTTTTATGAATGCTTTACTTTGAAATGTGTGAAATATTTTGTGAATATATGCATATTTCTGAGATAAGTTGAGGGACTAACGTACCTTTTTGGTGTGTGTTTGTGTGTGTATACTGTGTGTTTACGCCAATTTTGGCAGCTTGACAGTAAGGGGTCGAAAAAGGGTCTCAAAATGAGAGGAGCAAGCCTCAATTTATAGCTGTATGGGAGGTGGCTAATAGTGTCGCACGACGTAATGAGTGCCTTTTCCAGTGGCTCATTTCGTCGCACGACAGAGGGAGCCATAACCATTTTCCTTCTAGAAACACACAAGGTGACAAATTCTGGAATGTCCTTTCCAGCGAGGTCCTGTCCAAATTCATTATTCCTGGCAGGTCCTTCCTCGCTTGGAAAGTCTTGAAAAGTTCCCGAATTGCCCCTAAACTTTATGAAAGTTTGGGAAATCGTCAGAAAACTTTAATTGGAAGGCAGGAGCCAGATTTGGGTACTTACAGAAGCCCCTCGTCAACGGTACTTGTGAAGCAAGTGGGGTTGTCAATAAAAGTGAGAATCCAATATGGCGACCTGCCGAGATGGATTGGGTTTGGGTGACCAAGGAGGGCGAGTGGCTGAACCTTTGGATGGCTACCTACGTATCTTGAAGAGGAATCAAGCCAAATCGTAGTTCGAGAAAGTGAGGACGTGTGGTGCCTCAAACCGAAGAAAGACCAAAGTGGTCAAATGGATGGACCTTTGGAGAAAGGATTCCTATGTGTCCCTAAGAGGGAATCAAGTCATATCGTAGTTTGAGGAAGTGAGAACTTGCGGTGCCTCAAACCGAAGAAAGACCGAAGCGGTCAAATGGCTGGACCTTTTGAGAAAGGATTCCTAGGTATCCCTAAGAGGGAATCAAGCCAGATCGTAGTTCAAGGAAGTGAGAACGTGTGGTGTCTCAAACCAGAGAAAGACCAAAGTGGTCAAATGGTTGGACCTTTGGAGAAAGGATTCCTACGTGTCCCTAGGAGGGAATCAAGCCAGATCGTAGTTCGAACAAATGACTGTTGGGGGGAAGTCGCCCGAAATTTGACTATTATGGGGAATTCACCCGAAGTTTGACTATTAGGGGGAAGTCTCCTGAAGTTTTACTATTAGGAGGAAGTCACCAGAAGTTTGACTATTAGGGGAAAGTCGCCCGAAATTTGACTATTAGGGGGAAGTCACCCGGAATTTGACTATTGAGGGGGAAGTCACCCGAGATTTGACTATTGAGAGGGAAGTCACCCAAAGTTTGACTATTAGGGGGAAGTCACCCAAAATTTGACTATTAGGGGGAAGTCGCCCGAAATTTGTGACAAGATGGACAGACCCGATGATTTTGGTGAAAAGAGGATGGACCCGATGATTTTTGTGAAGAGTGGGACGGACCCGAGGATTTTTATGAAGAGTGGGACGGACCCAAGGATTTTTGTGAAGAGTGGGACGGACCCAAAAGATGCACAGGACGGACCTAAAGGAATTGCAGGACGAATCCAAAGGATGATCAAGACTGACTCAAAACTAGCGCGAGATGAACTCAAAGGTCATGAAATGACTTTTTCGAGACAGCAAACATAAGACATGATGACTTGCAGTTGAATGAGATATGCTTCCATACCTGTGTTGTGTTTACCTGCAGCTGCCAAAAGAACTGAGACTATGACTGATGATGATGAAGAGTTGTTGGCTTGTCGTGCAAGGGACGGTCTTTGTTGATGATTTGACGTGCAGAATGGGCTTTTGATGATGATTTGCCGTGCAGAACTGGCTTTTGACGATGACTTGTCGTGCAGAATGGGCTTTTGACAATGATTTGCCGTGCAGAATGGGCTTTTGATGGTGATTTGCCATACAGAACGGGCTTTGATGATGACTTTCCGTGCAGAATGGGCTTTTATTGATGACTTGCCGTGCAGAACGGGGTTTTGATGATGAGTTAACGTACAGAACGGACTTTGTTGAGGATTTGCCGTGTAAAGCGGACTTTGCTGAAGATTTCAGGCTGATGAGTTTGACGAGCATTGCCTGGAGACTGAGGCAGCTAAGGCTTTTTCAGAAAATGCTGATAAGTTCGAAGAAGATGAGACTGATGAAGATGATAAAGGCAGAATATGCCACCTGTAAGATTTGAATTCTTTGTCCAGATTTTGATTTGAGGCGCAGTCCTTGTGATCGGATTGTGATCATTTGATTATTGTACCCTGTGGGGGGAAAAACACAACACTCTAGGCACTTTGCATGAACTTGAACTCAATTATTGTTAATTTTATGCATTGTTAATCTTGTTGCACGAGTCCATCTCAATCGAGGATGAAAATGAAGTGAGGATTTTGTGGATAGTGATTGTATGTACGTAGCAAATGATGGATCGCATATGAGGTGAATGTGTGTATGTATGACGATGTATGGGTTGTGAACCCTCTCCCATGAATTTGAGAAGTGTATGGGTGATGATTGATATGGTGCATCCTAGGCAGGTCGGGGCATGCCCTGAGAGTACAGATTGCAGCAAGTGATTGACGGCTGAGACTGCGAGTAGCAAAGGGAGTGCAGAGAATGACCGTGGCTTTGAAGAGAAGATTAGGTGAAGCCCAGATTTTGATTAGGTGACCTGGCGAAGCCCCAACTGGTAAGGCAAAGTAATCCTGAAATGAATCTGATAAGGAGTGAATCCATCATGTAGCAGAGTAAATGTAGAGAATGACCCTGGCTTTGATACTGATACAGGAGAGCCTGAGAGAACAGCTTAGCAAAGCCCCAGCTTGAAGAAATCCAATGCAGCCCTATTGCAGATAGAATCAACATGTAGCTACGGAGGCACCCATCTTTCAAACTTTAGTCAATCAGTCATTGGAAAAGACTCGGGAATATATACATGTAGAGGCATATCTTTCGAAAAGTGGGAATGAATCTCGATTTTGTGTAACAAACTCGCTTTGGTTTGACTCTTTTGAGAGATAATAAGCATAACAAGGTGTGGAAAAGTGTATGGAAGCCCTTGCTGACAGAAAGAAAGTGTTTAGCTCTATTCTCCTATGATGTAGGAAAAGAAGACTTGTAGAGACATTTGAAAATTCATTTTATTCATGATGATCACAAGACTGCTTAAAACCCTTCATTGATGTTCGGGTTATTCAACCACAAATCTTGATATGAACAAACATTTTGATTAATCATGAGGAGAAAACCAACTGATATCAAGAATCAAATTTGGAAAGATGGAAGGAGGATTTGTGTATAGGAGAGGTCATTGATGAGATCGAATTTTCTGGGATTTGAAAGTGTTTGTGACCGGACCATTTCTGGTTGCCTACGTTCCCCTCATTGTGAGGAGCTCAGGTCGCCGTAGTTCGGGCAAATCCCGATTGACAAGAGAAGGAATGTGAAAATTTGAGATTTTGAGAACCTTTGAGGATTTTGAGTATTTTTTTTTTAGAATCGGAGAATTGAGGAACGTGTCTCCTTGGAGTGTCAAATGAAAGACACGGATGCGAAGCCCCAGTGAGGCATTCACGGAAAGTGTTTGTGGAGGAGAAATGAAATATTCTCACATGAAATGTCAAATGAATTGGATTTGCACAATTTCTGATTGATGGGCTTGAACCATGGTGGATCAAGTTCCAATTTAAGTAAGCAATGAAGTATTAATCTGATTTAGATCTTGATGAGATTAGAATGAAACTGCTATCCGGTAGGAACTGTAGTTGGGTCTCAGGGTTTCGATCAGTCATCGGGTGGTTTGGATCTTTGTTTGCATCATGACCTCTTAAGGTGAGAGGTCGGATGGGCCTTTTGCTGACTAAACCTCTACTGATGAGAGGTTGTCTTTTGAGGATGTGTTTAGGATTTCTATGGCGAGGAGATTGTGATTGCATCTTCCATGTCTCTAAGATTGAGAGTCCAGATTTAGCTTTGGGAGTACCCCCTAAAAGTGAGAGGATGGCTTGGAATTAATCAAGGTAGTGGGAATATCCCCTAAAAGCGAGAGGGTGGCTGGAATTGGTTGGAATGTGTTGGTGAGGGGAAATTCATGTTGTCTCTTTATTTGCTTTGAGACTCCCTTTAAGTAAGGAACTAGGTCCTTATTTGCTTTGAGAGAATCACTAGGGACTAGGCTTTTTTTCGCTCTCTTTTTTTTTTTTTAAGAGAGAGAAATTCTGCTAGCCCCTAGTGTGGATCGCTGCATTCCGCCATTCTTGAGCTTGGAGGCGGTCAAACTTCTTGTGAGTCATGGGATCCCCTCGAGGATAGGCTTTTCCTCTTTCTTTTAGAGATGGCTAAACGGGGTTTAAAAACATGCCGATCTTGAAATGAAGGGATATTGTTTGGTGAGGGCGAGGTAATGGCTTTCCTATGGTGAAAGGCTTCAACTGCAATCCTTACCGGATGATCTAAATGAAATTAAGTCTTCATTGCTTGCTTAAACTTAATTGTGAAAGATTAATGCGAATTCTTGATCAACGAAAATGATGTGTATGATGAAAGAGATGTGAGCATATGAGATGCGAGATGGGGAATCGGTGAGCCCCAACATGAGAATGATATCAGTTGATTTTCTCACTCCGATTAATTTAAATATTAATCATTTCACTGAATTAGTGGTTAAGCAGCACAAGTGATCATATAGAATAAAATCATTTCAATTAAATGTAATGTGGGTGTGCAAGTAATTTCTCGAGTCTAGCAAGAATAGAAGCAAAGATTTTTATTACTGAATGGACCGTAACACAGACATAAGAGACTCAATACTCAGAAGGAACATTCGTTAATGAAAGACAATCTAGACCCTACGAAGACTGATTGACTGTATCAACTTCGGATGGGAGGACCCCTTGGATTATGCTAACACCATGGAGGATGATTGGTGACAACGTTGGGGCGAGAATCCTTTTCAATCTTACCCTAATCGACAAGTCTTTGAATGAGCATCTTTAGAGGGGTGCATTCATTGGTGGCAGGATATTGATGGTAGAGGCAAAACATGCTTGTGTCCAGCTTTGGGTTTGGGTTGGCATGAGCAGGGATGTAATTTACCAATGGCTGAACAAGTCCTCCGCTTACTAAAATTTCAAAAAATTCATCTATAGGCATCCCCACATCATCAAAGTGCTATTTTTCTCTCTTCTTCTGAACCAGCTTTGGAGGTGACTCGGGTATTGGCACCTCTTAACGAATGGGAGTCATGACGGGAATGGAGGACATTTGATTCCGAAGCGGAGTACCAGCAGTCAAATACGGAGTTGGTCCTGGATACTGACTTTGCATAGACAACGAGCTGAAACCATAAGATGAACCAATTAATGGTTGAGAAAACCCTCCTCGAGGCAGAAGTTGATTAGCAGGAAACTGTAGAAATCCCTTCTGATTAAACTGATTGTCTACAAAATGACACTGACCTTGGTACTGGGAACTTGGAGGCCAAAAATCTTGAGAGTTTTGCTGAGGTTGGCGCCGCGACCCAAACTGATTAGGAGCTCTGAAAGCATTGGGGATCAGTTGTACACCCTGAATTTGAGCTTGGCTAAGTTGAGATGCTGGGGGAGGAGTCTTTCCTTGTGCATTCATGCTCATCCCTTCCATTTGATAAGCGGGAGGAGATGCAGCATTATAAGTGGGCTGAAGAGGGAGAGAAGTATTGCCGGTCCCTAAATCGGTATCATTAGCATCGGTGATCTCCTCATAAGACCTATCTTCACGATGAATGACGGCAATCCCTCGGACACGCATTGCTTCCACAAACCTAGCATGCACTTCTTCTTCTCGAGCCCTAGCAGCTTGGGCGAGAAATTGAGCCTCACGCTCACGAACCAAGGCGGCCTCAAGAGCAACTCTTAATCCTTCCACAAACAAGTCATTCATACCCAGCTGACCCATAGCAGATGAACCTCCAGACTGGCTAGCCAACACATTCTCTGCACCAGACATCTCGGATTCTGAATCAGATAAAAATCACTCAAACACTTGAACTGCCTCCGTCTCGGGAATACGGACCAAACGAGTGTCGGGAAGAGGAGCATGCACCTAACTTGCCATAGCTGTAGAGGTGAAGAGGTATATAAGGTGGTAGAGGGAAGAATTTGGAGAAGGTATGGGAGAGGGAAGAATAGGAAATGAGATTGGAGACAGACTCGTGCAAGCATCTTATTAATGTTCAAGTAGAAAGCAGTGTCTTTTAAGTCCTAGGAACATTTGGGAAAGGATAAGCCTTTATTCTCGCAATCTAAACCTCGAGGGGAACCTAGGGACACACCATTCAAAATATACCAAATGTATTGATTAAAAATTAATAATAGGCAATGATACCTAAATAAAACCTAAGCATTTATGGGATGGACAAGCAGTCCAAATTTCTGGAGAAATTTGGGCAGCATGACGGGTATAACTGAAGATTTCAAGAAAAAATCCGGCATGACCTCTCGTCGGTGCACGTTGACAATCCGGCATGACTTCTCGACGGTCACACAACAAAGAACACGACAAATGAATGAGAAGGATGTTATATGAGAACGAAAGTTTGACCCTCTTATTTTGCAAAAGCAAATTTAGTTCAATCCCCAGCAGAGTTGCCACTGAACATACCCCATATGAAAATTATTAGGTTTTTTGAAATGGGACGGGAGAATATGTAAAAGTGAAAGAAAGGAGTCTCCACGCCGTTTTATGGATAACATTGAAAAACCTTTTGAAATCAGAGAGAGGGTTCGGGGGGTCAGATTACGTGTTGGGAAGAACCGAGAGTTCACCCAACACGCCTCGCGAACGAGTCTTTCTAGAAAATAACATCCAAAACATTCATAAGTGTGTGCAATTTGTGTGAGACAATATATGTGTTTATGCTTTGCTTTTATTGATAAACTGAGAAAAATACAACTTGTGAGCCACTTGGTGCGGGGGGCCACATCCTGATTACATGAGATTAGGAAGGACTTACAACTGAAAGGAGCCTGATGCAAAGTGGCTATGTGTGTCGCACGACATAGGACAGAGCTTGGCTAAGTCTGTCGCGTGACACATGTAGCCACTTGCAGAGACTTTTACAAAGTTGGATTGCAATAGAAATCAATGAACAATAATATCAAATTACATCATAAATTGACCTCAGCGACCACAAAAGTTAACAAACAACATTCAAGAGGGTGTGGTTATGAGATATCCACACTCTCTTAATGAACACGCAACACACATCAAAATTTACTTATAAACATGCAATGACATGGAACCGTGAACGATCCAAAGAAACAGAGATTTAAATAGAGATATTGCGATTGAAATCCTACACTAATTGCCCCGAATTAAGCATGATTAGCAGATTAAGCAATATATGTTTGCATGAATGATCAAGGAAGAGAGAGAGAAGGAGGGGAAGAGAGTGTTACCCTTGAAGTCCTCCAATTCTATACCAAGTTAGGTATAGAATTCTCCAATTCAGCTTCAAAAAGATGGTTAGAACTTAGAAGGGATGAAAGATCAAGGATCTTCAATGTGTGTAAAAGTGTGTGAAGGAGAGATTGAATTGCGTGTGAGAGAGGTGAATTGAGAGAGAATTGGTGTGTGTTTGTGTGTGTATACTGTGTATTTACACCAATTTTGGCAGCGTGATAGTAAGGTGTATACTGTGTATTTACACCAATTTTGGCAGCGTGATAGTAAGGGGTCGAAAAAGGTTCTCAAAATGAGAGGAGCAGGACTCAATTTATAGCTGCACGGGAGGTGGCTAATAGTGTCGCACGACGTAACGAGTGCCTTTTCCAGTGGCTCGTTTCGTCGCACGACAGAGGGAGCCATAACTGTTTTCCTTCTAGAAACACACAAGGTGGCAGATTCTGGAATGTCCTTTCCAGCGAGGTCCTGTCCAAATTCATTATTCCTGGCAGGTCCTTCCTCGCTTGGAAAGACTTGAAAAGTTCCCGAATTGCCCCTAAACTTTATGAAAGTTTGGGGAATCATCAGAAAACTTTAATTGGAAGGCAGGAGCCAGATTTGGGTACTTACAGTGAGATCTTCTTAAATTTCTAGAAGGAGCAGTTTGGATGAGGTTCCCCTTTGGTTTGGAGGTGGGAAGCTTTCTTTTCTTGGTTAGGGGGGTTATCAAAGATGGAACAGTGACCACAGTTGGTGGTACAACAGTTGTTTGAGCAACAGGAGAGGGAGGAGGAGTAGGGATTTTTGGGGATGAGGGAGTAGCATTGGGTTCTACTGGCGGGGAATTAGGAGGTGGTATTTCCATTGAAGAATCGGAGGAGGATGATGAAGGGGGTACCTCGACAAAGAGATTAGGTTTAGCAGGTTGATCAACAATGGGAGTATCAGCAGTTGCGACCGAAATTGGTTCAATGTCGAGTATCTCTTCTTCGCTAATTGCTTTGAAAGGTTACATTGATTCTGCAAAAACTTGTTAGGTAGAACAGGAGAGCGAGAGATTAATGTTGTGTGTGCGTGTGAAATTAATGGAGAAGGGAGCAAGAATTAACAGGGGATTAGGGGGATGGGACGGATGTGAGGATTTAATAAATACACACAACTCCCCCTTTCCAACTGAATTAAGGAAACCTTCTCCAAAAATATCTCACAAAGCCAAAATACCACAAAGATCCTACAACGGCTATAACCCTTTGATATTACCACACAACAAATCTCAAAAAATAGGGATTAAAAGAAATCAAAATTTTGCCCACCTTTTATGGCAACAAAATCACTTCAGCCATATCTTTTCAACTGAATCCCTTTTTAAAAATGTCCTTCCTTTTTCCATTGAGGATTGATACACACCTTTCTTTTTCATGGGAGATTTTGGATATCAAAAACATGTTAAATCAAAGAATAAATTAAGAAAAAAAATAAATTAACTAGCATATTTACAAAGCACCTTATATGACCTAATATGAAGAATGACTAGCATGATGTAACATACAGGTGAAGGAAAAAATCTCAGCTCACAGATGTGGCATAGGATGTGAGTCACATTTGGGGACACATTTAGATCACAAAAAGTCAATGATCAATAATCCAATCTGCACAGCCTCTAGGATGCATCCACCCATTTTTTATTGTGGATATTTGCATTTTGAGTAGCTTTCACTTTTCTTATTTCCCAAAGATAGCCATTTTTCCCAATGTTCTTTTCAAGATTGATTTCAAATTTTCTCTTGAGAATCTCTTGATCAGAATGGTTTGGCTTCATACAATGGGTGAAGCAGTTGTTTCTCATAGATTTAAGACACCCACTGTGAGATATCTAATAAGATTATATCAAGTTATCAAAAGACAACAAGAACAGGAAATGCCCACAATTAGGTGATCAGAAAATGTCAAAGATGAAAACTCACAAGTGACCACACTGAGATATTTTGTGTCAATGCATGATTTTTTTTGTTAGATAACTATACAGATGTGTTAGAGAATGTGTGCACATTTGGGCACACAATCTTAAATATCACACAAGCCAAGAGACTTCCTTAATGAGGAAAATCTCTCCAAATCTAATGCCTATGTAAATATTTCAGCCAATTGATTTTCAGTCCCAACAAATTCCAGACACACAGTTTTTTGTTCTACAAGATCCCTAATGAAATGGTGTCTAATATCAATGTGTTTTGTTCTAGAATGTTGGACAGGATTTTTAGATATGTCTAAGGCACTTTTGTTATCACAAAAAGCAGTCAAGATTTTGTTATTCAATCCATAGTCTTTCAGCATTTGATTCTTCCACATCAGTTGTGTGCAGCAACTTCCAAGGGCTACATATTCAGCCTCTGCAGTGGATAGGGACACACAATTTTGCTTTCTACTATACCAAGAAACAAGGTTGTTCCCTAGATAGAAGCATCCACTTGTAGTACTCTTCCTATCTCAGTCTAAGTCAGTATAGCCAACAAAGTTTGTGTTTGTCTCCTTGGAATAGTGCAGACCAAGATTAGCAGTCCCATTCACATATCTAATTATTCTTTTCATTGCTTTAAGATGGGAAACTTTTGGGTTTGCTTGGTATCTAGCACAAAGACACACACTATACATTATGTCTGGTCGACTTGCTGTGAGATAGAATAAATTACCTATCATGCTTCTGTACAAGGTCTGGTCAACACTCTCACCATCTGAGTCATGGCTCAGCTTTTGGGAAGACCCCATTGGTGTTTTGAGATGTGAAGAGTGTTCAAGCTCAAACTTTTTCACAAGATTCTTGACATATTTGGACTGAGAGATGAACATACCTTCTTTGAATTGCTTTATCTGTAGGCCTAGAAAATAGTTCAACTCTCCTACCATACTGATCTCAAATGTGGAGTTCATGCTTTCCATAAAATCATTTAGCATAGAATCAGAATTGGACCCAAACACAATATCATCCACATAGATTTGAGCCACAAGAATCTCCTTTTTATTTTTCCTCATAAACAAAGTTTTGTCCACCTCACCTCTCTTGAATCCTAGGTGAAGCAAATGATCAGTCAACCTATCATACCAGCTCTAGGGGCTTGTTTCAGCCCATACAAAGCTTTTTCAGTTTATAAACATGGTTAGGAAATTTGGAGTCCTCAAAACCTTTTGATTGTTCTACATAGGCTTCCTCATTTAATACCCCATTTAGAAAGGCATTCTTAACATCCATTTGATGAAGAGTAAGCTTGAGGTAGCAAGCAATGAACAACAAGAGTCTAATGGACTCAATTCTTGTAACAGAAGCAAAAGTCTCCTCAAAATCAATTCTCTCAATTTGAGTATAACCTTAGCCTTATTCCTAGTAATCACTCCCTTCTCATCAGTTTTGTTTTTTGAAAATCCATTTGGTTCCTATGACATTTCCATGAGAGGGCCTAGGGACAATGCTTCAGTGATATTCTTAGGTTCAATTTTTGAAACAAAGTAGCAAAAACTTACCTGGGAGTATGCTGATGAACAACTCCACAATCCAGCCAGCTTTCTATAGTCTACCTTATCTTTCTGCCTTGTTCTCACTTGAGTATGCACATCTCCCACAACTTGTGAAGTGGGGTGATTTTTTTGGATTTTAGAGGGATGTCCCTTGATCTATCCACACACCCATCCACATTATCTTCTGGAGCATCATCCTGATCAGATTCAGAGGAACTGTCCTCAGTTTCAGGACTTTGAGTGGATGTGGGAGCAGATGTGGGTTCAGATGTGGATGCAGATGTGTCCATATCCTTGGTTACATCCTTTGCTGTTTCAACAGGTGTTTCAGTTCTGGCAGCTTCTGTTGGTTCTCCAACACCTGTTGGGAGTCCCTTGACATCTAGGGTTCCTTTCCCAACAATTTTGTCTTGAGCACCACCACCAAAATTCACCTTTCCCCCACAGATTGATTCATTGTCTATTAGAACATCTTGGTTCCCAGTCATGTGTCTAGAGCACCCACTATCAAAATATCAAGAACCAGAGACACTACTCTTGAGGGAAGAGTAAACAACATTGCAGGTAGCACTTGGTTTGGCCACCCACTGTTTTTCAACTTTCTTTTTGTGGTGTAGAGGTCTCAGATTACATGGATGTGTGTCCGGATGTGCATACATCTTTTCACACATCTGAGATTGATTAACATACCCTGTTTTCTTATCAGCCTTTAACTTGTAACGGAAGGGTCTAATATGCCAGGAGCAAAGCAGTAATGACAAATGTAGTGCCTTCTCCTTGGCCTTTTCTCACTCAAAAATGGTTTTTCTCTAAACATTGGTTTTTCCACACTTTTTGAAGTATAAGCCTCACATCCCTCCTTTACAAAATTTCTTTTTTCAAAACCCAGACCAGTTTTATTAAGTTGACCCATAGAAATAGATTTATCAAGTTTCATTTTACTTTTGTTCAACATGGTAAAAGTACTTTCATCTTTTTCACACTCATTTTTGATTTTTTCAAGCTCAACTTCTCTCTTGGTCACAAGGACTTCAAGTTTGGCAATGGTATCTTTTTTATCATCATTTTCTTTTGAAAGTCTAGCTTTTTCATCTTCACAAACAGCTAATTTATCAGAAAGAGATTTATTTACCTTAGCAAGTACCTCAATCTTGTCCATCCTCTTTATCCAATCAGTATGCAATTCTTTGTAGGTTGCAAAAAGTTCCTCATAGGGAGTGTCCCTATCCTCATCTTCAGAATTTCCTTTTACAGAGAAAAAATTTAGAAACAAGTTAGATGTGTCAAAAGATGTGTTCACATCTGGGACCACATCCACATTCACCTCAGAAACTCGTTCTTCAATTTCTGCAAAATGAGCATTAAACACAGAATGGCAGTTTATCACAGACATGTTAGCAACTTCATCTTCATCCTCACTATCACTAAGGGAAGCAGTTAAGCTCATTCCCTTCTTTTTAAGTGTGTTAGCACACTCATTAGCATAGTGACCAAAGCCACGACATGCCCTACATTGCACAGAATCAGAGGATTTTTTATTGTCAAAGCTTGGTTTTTTGAAACTATTCTCAGTGCTAGGCCTTGGTTTTTTAACAGCACTTGGAGCAGGCCTATTTGGGAACTTACTCATCCTCTTGTTATTCAATATAGAACTGAATTTTTTAGAGATAAAAGCCACATCCTCTTCCTCAAGATTTGACTTGTCAATTTCAGAGGATAGTTCCACAAGCTCTTTTGGAACAGCAGCTGCACTTTTGAGTGCAAGACTTATGGCTTTGTTCTTTTTCTGAGCATCAAGGTTTAGCTCGAACACAGTCAAGATTCTAACAATTTTATCTAAACCTACAGTGTTGGTGTCATTAGTTTCTTCAATAACAGCCACTTTGATATTGAACCTTTCAGGTAAGGTTCTCAAAATCTTACTCAAAAGTCTGGCATTCGAGATTGATTCTCCCAGACTAGTACATTCATTCAAAATCTCATGGATTTTAGCAGCATAAGAGACTATGTCTTCAGTCTCTTCCATTCGAAGTATTTCAAACCTATCCATTAAAATTCTAAGTCTAGTATCCTTTACACTTGGAATTCCCTAACATTGCATTTGTAAGATATCCCACGCAGCTTTAGCAACATTTTCATTAGTGATGAGTTTGTACATATTCCCAGAAACATGGCTGGAAATAGCACTCATGGCTCTAGAATTAAAATTAGCAGCATGGATTTCATCAAGAGTCCACCTTTCTTCAGGTTTCCTCTCAAAAACAGACTCACCAACACCAGATTCAGGCCTTTTCTCCATAGTAGGAGGTTGCCTGGCCACAAGAATACACATTCAAGCCCTTTCATCAATACCTTTGATGTAATTACGCATCTTAGACTTCCAAAGAGAATAGTTAGTGCCATCCAAGACAAGAGGCATGTTTGATAATTTTGGCATTTCATTGTGACTACACTTTCTGGATCAACACTCAGTAATATTTCGAGAGTTGGCTCTGATACCAATTGAAAGTTTCGTGTAGCTAGGAAGTACAATCAACTTCAACAATTCACGGATGTGAGTACTGATGTGATACACAACTGTCCACACATCCACAGTTAATGCAGGGGAATAAAAGTAAACACAAGAATTATATACGTTCACTGATTTTGATCCCAGCAAACTAGTCTTACGCCAAAAAACTTTTCACTATTAAAAATTGTGTTGCTTATAAAAACACGAATTAGTGAAAACTAAAATACTAAAATACTAAACAAGTTCTAATAACCTTCTATGATAAGAACAGACTCTCTTTCCCAATTAGACTCTATTCCAATCAGAAGTAAAACAAAGAACTTGACAAAAACCTAGATTGGAGTTCGGATGTAAGACACAACCTTCACCCACAACCTAAATCACAATGATGAACCGTGTAGAACAGAAGTATTTTTCTCTTTTTAAAAATCGTGTCTTCTCTTGTGTTGATCTCTTTGTATTTATATGCACTTTGAGAAGATCTTCACGAATCCAACACCTTTCCTTTTGTGAGTTTCCAAATCATACAAGGAAACATAAGACACACTCACAAGGAAAGAGATTTTATTAGTAGGTTAGTCCCAATATAAATCTATGTACATAAATAAAAGATATTTACAATATTAACAAAATCCTTTTCATAATAGGACCATATAAATCTTTCCATGAAAGTCTCAAAATCAACTTACCAAATAAATCACATTGATTCGAAATAGGAAACAAATTATTTTCTAAGAACTCACTCTTTCAGTAGATGAAGAGGGAAAGACCGTGGATCAAACCTCAAATGTCGTCTATAAGGAAATTTTTCAAAATTTCTAACTTTACTATTATTAATGGATTTATATATTTTAGATAAATTTATTTGTTTAAGAAATATTTCTACGTTACTCTTTATAGATAGATATAGTAACTCTTATGATTTTGAATCTGTAATTTGTTGAAAAAAATTAGGTCGCGCATGTAATACTAGTTAACCAATAAAACCTGCATCAACTCAAATGGGGCTCCTCTTTTCAACACAAAACATTCAAATCCAAAATTAATTAAAGCTGAGAATGGATCTGAACCAAATGGGGCTCCTCTTCCCCGATCTACACAAAACTCGATTTGATCTTTACAGGCTGGGTAAGGTGGGGGCGATGGAGGCATAGGTGGGGACGGGGAAAGCGAGGTGAATTTTGTATTTGGAGGCCGAAATCTAACATTAACACGAGTAAGATAAGACGAGACAGGGGACGGGAGATGAGCTAAAGGAAGGGGTAAAGGGAGGAAAAGGGAGGCGGGGGAGCTATTTTCGAGGTAATGGGGGTGGTGGAGGCGTACGAGGAGAGTGGAGGGGGAGAGGAGATTCCAGATTCCTATGATTGAGGTAAAAGAAGAGGGTGATATGAAGGGGGAAGAGGGGAGAGAGAGAGAAAGGAGGCGGTCGAAAAAGAGGGATGGTGGTAGGGATTGGCCGGTAGTGAATGGATCGGAGGGGCGGCGTTTGGGAATGTGGAGTGGGCGTTGGAGGGTAATGGGAAGGAGAGGAAGATGAAATATTAAAATGCAAATGGGTTTTGTGAGTAACCCGTCGAAATTCGACGGGCATAGTTAGGCTTATTCTTACTTGTTGCCATAATATGTAATTTCATTTAAATAAACGAAAACAATATATTAGGTTTATATTCAACAATAAAAAAAAATTGACACGATAATTTTGGGACGGAGGGAGTATCCTGTGCACATAGAAAATTATTTTAGTACATTCAGAATAACTCCATTTAGCCTATATGTGTTGGGATGGCCAAACATATTTTGGTCACATATATCTATTTCTATTATAAAAAAAATGTGTATACACTTGCTCACCGATTTTTTAAGAGATGGAGAAGATATAAAAATTTCTGAACGCACAATCAAGATACGTCAAGGAAGCACGACTCAAGACCTTATGAAGCATTTCAGTTAATAATCAAGTTGTGATTATTATAAATCTGAATTATGCATACCCATAGTTCATAAATGTGTCAAAATCATACCAACATTTCAAGTTTCAACCACATGACAATCATTTACCAAAACAAAATATTAGTTGCTCCCTTGAATATAGTTATCAAAGTTTTAGTCATCAAGCAAAATGTTATAATTTCTATTGTGGGTCATTTTCTGATTAGGAAAGATTATGAAAATAAAAAGTCATGGCATCCATATGCAACACTGGAATAAAAATAAATAAACTTGATAGTTTTAATCAGATTATTAATCATAACTCCCAAAGTACCAAATGAAATAACAAAATACCAAAGAAAATATTTGTTAATCATCCCCCTCACTCTACCCACGATAATGTCACCTTGGGAAAAATGAATTATAAATAAAAAATTTAAAAACAAAAAATGTGCATTTGAATAAAATATTAATCGATCCAGTTTTGAAGAGTTACATTTCCTTATTTACTAATTGCTTTTCCGTTTTCTGAAAATTCAAATTTTGATTTCAAAATTCAAATGTTGATTGAGCTTAAATCGGGATAATTTACTGTATAAATATTTACCTTATAAATATTAACCTTTTATTAAATGAAAAATCAATTTATTAAATGAAAAATCTTTGAAACTAAGACCAATGGGAGAATTGCATAATATGTGAAGGCTCTAAATGTTTGTCTTTTAATATATTATAAAGATCGATGGATCATTATAGTACTACTTCTTTCATCTAAAAAAGAATTATAAATAAATTATTTTTAAAAATAATATTTATTTTTGGACTGTTACTCTTTGATTATATTTTTAAATTCCTATTTATAAGATTCTTGCATGTATATAGATCATTACATTAATATTTCCTTCGTCCCAAAAAAAATAATTGATCAATTTTTATTTTGCTTTAAATAAAAAAAAAGTATTCATTTATTAGACTATATTATTGTAATTCTAATTTATATACCAAATATTTCAATTTATAAAATAAATTTGAATGTATATGGATCATAATTATAGTACTACTTCTTCTGTCTCAAAATGAATTATAAATAAAAATTTTAAAAACAAAAAATGTGTATTTGAATAAAATATTAATTGATCCAGTTTTGAAGAGTTACATTTCCTTATTTACTAATTGCTTTCCCGTTTTCTGAAAATTCAAAATTTGATTTCAAAACTCAAATGTTGATTGAGCTTAAATCGGGATAATTTACTGTATAAATATTTACCTTATAAACATTAACCTTTTATTAAATGAAAAATCAATTTATTAAATGAAAAATCTTTGAAACTAAGACCAATGGGGGAATAACATAATGCCTTGTCATAATAGTGACATGACTTATTGTGAGGGCTCTAAATGTTTGTCTTTTAATATATTATATAGATAGATGGATCATTATAGTACTACTTCTTTCATCTCAAAAAAAATTATAAATAAATTATTTAAAAAAAATATTTATTTTTGGACCGTTACTCATTGATTATATTTTTAAATTCCTATTTATAAGACTCTTGCATGTATATAGATCATTACATTAATATTTCTTTCGTCCCAAAATAAAAATAATTGATCAATTTTTATTTTGCTTAAAATAAAAAAAAGTATTCATTTATTAGACTATATTATTGTAACTATTTCTAATTTATATACCAAAGATTTCAATTTGTAAAATAAATTTGAATGTATATGGATCATAATTATAGTTAGAGATGTTAATTGGGTCGAGAACCGCAGGTCTGGACCTATTAAACCGAGTTTTTACAGGGTTAGGTTCGCAATTTTGGCGGACCATTTAAAGCGGACCGTTTAAACCGCGACCGATTAGGGACCGAAACCGATAGGGCTAGACCGAAATCGACAGGGTTGGACCGATTAACATCTCTACTTGATATCAAATGTGGTTGAAGACTAAATGTGGATGTGTTTGAAGACCGAAGAGTGAAGATGATATTTATGATTATTGACTTATTTTATCATTTCATGTTTGATTAGTACTTTTTAGTTTTTAACTAGTAAAACACTAAAACTTGAAGTTGAAGTTTGTTTGTGTTTTGAACTTTATCACTTTACGTTTGAATTTGTTGACTCGTTATATGACTCATTTGAGACTTTGAGTCATTTTGTTTTGGATTGTGTGTTGTTGAATGTTATTTTTTGGCTCGTTGCTCGTTAATTACTTGATTTCGAATTATATATTTATATATATACGTTTTTTATTTTGTTTAGGTGTAACCCGTTAGTGACCCATTTAAAATCGAAACCGAGAGAGGTAGGTCTAGGTTCGCAATTTTGGCAGACCGTTTAAAGCGGACCGTTTAAGCCGCGATCGATTAGGGACCGAAACCGATAGGGCTAGACCGAAACCGACAGGGTTGGACCGATTAGCATCTCTAATTATAGTACTACTTCTTCTGTCTCAAAATGAATTATAAATAAAAATTTTAAAAACAAAAAATGTGCATTTGAATAAAATATTAATCGATCCAGTTTTGAAGAGTTATATTTCCTTATTTACTAATCACTTTCCCGTTTTCTGAAAATACAAAATTTGATTTCAAAATTCAAATGTTGATTGAGCTTAAATCGGGATAATTTACTGTATAAAAATTTACCTTATAAACATTAACCTTTTATTAAATGAAAAATCAATTTATTAAATGAAAAATCTTTGAAACTAAGACCAATGAGAGAATTGCATAATGCCATATCATAATAGTGACATGACTTAATGTGAGGGCTCTAAATATTTGTCTTTTAATATATTATATAAATTATATAGATAGATCGATCATTATAGTACTAATTCTTTCATCTCAAAAAGAATTATAAATAAATTATTTAAAAAAATAATATTTATTTTTGGAGCGTAACTCTTTGATTATATTTTTAAATTCCTATTTATAAGACTCTTGCATGTATATAGATCATTACATTAATATTTCTTTCGTCCCAAAATAAAAATAATTGATCAATTTTTATTTTGCTTAAAATAAAATAAAAAGTATTCATTTATTAGACTATATTATTGTAACTATTTCTAATTTATATACCAAAGATTTCAATTTATAAAATAAATTTTTATGTATATGAATCATAATTATAGTACTACTTCTTCTGTCTCAAAATGAATTATAAATAAAAATTTTAAAAACAAAAAATGTGCATTTGAATAAAATATTAATCGATCCAGTTTTGAAGAGTTACATTTCCTTATTTACTAATTGCTTTCGCGTTTACTGAAAATTCAAAATTTGATTTCAAAATTCAAATGTTGATTGAGCTTAAATCGGGATAATTTACTGTATAAATATTTACCTTATAAACTTTAACCTTTTATTAAATGAAAAATCAATTAATTAAATGAAAAATCTTTGAAACTAAGACCAATGGGAGAATTACATAATGTCATGTCATAATAGTGACATGGCTTATTGTGAGGGCTCTAAATGTTTGTCTTTTAATATATTATATAGATAGATGGATCATTATAGTACTACTTCTTTCATCTAAAAAAGAATTATAAATAAATTATTTAAAAAATAATATTTATTTTTGGACCGTTACTCTTTGATTATATTTTTAAATTCCTATTTATAAGACTCTCGCATGTATATAGATCATTACATTAATATTTCTTTCGTCTCAAAATAAAAATAATTTATCAATATTTATTTTGCCTAAAATAAAATAAAAAGTATTCATTTATTAGACTATATTATTGTAACTCTTTCTAATTTATATACCAAAAATTTTAGTTTATAAAATAAATTTTTATATATATGGATCATAATTATAGTACTACTTCTTCTGTCTCAAAATGAATTATAAATAAAAAATTTAAAAATAAAAAATGTGCATTTGAATAAAATATTAATCGATCCAGTTTTGAAGAGTTACATTTCCTTATTTACTAATTGCTTTCCCGTTTTCTGAAAATTCAAATGTTGATTGAGCTTAAATCGAGATAATTTACTGTATAAATATTTACCTTATAAACATTAACCTTTTATTAAATGAAAAATAAATTTATTAAATGAAAATTCTTTGAAACTAAGACCAATGGGAAAATTACATAATGTCATGTCATGATAGTGACATGGCTTAATGTGCGGGCTCTAATTGTTTATCTTTTAATATATTATATAGATTAGACTATCCCCAATCTGTATGACTCAATCCAACTCAACCTCAAATAAAATATTTATCTCACTTTCATATACACAACTTCCAACCTTATATAATTTATACTCCCATCAGTGACCCAACCCAACCCAATCTTTTAATAAAATATTTATTTTTCTTTATTTCAACTTACCTAAAATACTTGTCATTTTATTTTTTAAAATAATGTATTAGTAATAATATTTCTAAAATTACCCGTACAATTATTAAAAATAATCCATACAATTATTAAAAAAATTATGAATTTTGATATATTTTTTATTTTATTATTATATATAATTATGTAAAATATATTAATTTTAAAAATATATTTATATAAACACATGCCACCCAATGAAAGGGTGACATGTGTACAAAATATGAGAACAATTTGGTGACCCAACCTGGGGGTTTGGGGGTTGGCTGGCCGCCCTAGGTTGCCTATTTTCATGGGTTTTTTTTTCTTTGACTCTAGTGGTGACCCAACAATGGAAGTCACTAGTGGGAGTAGTCTTAAAAGTGACGACTGACTTTAGAGATTAGGGTTTTCTTTAACTTTTTTTTTGAAAATATTTTCATTTTAACCACTAGATATTTAATACCACACAATTTTGTCCCCTGCACTTCCACATCAACAAATGTTTTCATTGTGTGGTCCATATTAGCAAGAAAAGTAGTTTATAGGGTCACTTGTGTCGTGCTCAAAATTAATGATAATAAGATAAATTTTTGCACATGAATTCTCAAATACATGTTTAACACAATTGTCAACCCGGCTACTCTTTATGGATCAAGTATAGCTTTATATCTTGTAATGTATTGCGAAAATCGCGGGCTAGGTTCTACATTTTTGGGTTTGGGTTTGGGTTTGGGTGTCGAGAATCGTACAACAGAGGGTATGGTAGAGACAAATCTGAAGGAAGCATGTTGCATGCCTTAGTGTGGGGTGGTTGACAAACATATGGAGCAGTAAGTTACTCAAGGTGGAGTTGAACTGAGCAAGCTACGGTTAGTAGGTCAACGCACACAATTGGAAAGCGAGGAAGGAATCAAGGAAAAGGTACGTACTCTTGGGGATTCCACGGATATGGCCGCTTCGTCTATTTGGGTTGGCGAGATCAAATGTCGACTGGATTTGCCTAATTGTCTGTTAGGGCAATTTTGAATGCATACTGCAGTGGCACATTTGGGCGTCTTGGAAACACAATGGTGTGATCGGCGAAGCACATATTGGGTGTCCCGGGGGATACATTTGGGTGTCTGGTAGAAATGTTAGTTTACTTGTTGAACAGGGCTGATCAACTGTTGCAGTAAGTGTTTTTGTGTTCGGCGGAAGATACAAATTTTGGTTGTCTGGATGACATGTTTGGTGTTTGGCATAACACATCTGAGGCAGAGGAGAGTTCTGATTTTGTGATCGGGAGGTTAGATGTCAAGGTGGAGATTTGTTGGGTTTGATGACATATAAATTGGGAACTAATTAGGGGATTAAATAACAAATTCGGAATTCCTGTGACAGCACGCAAGGGGGAGACCGCACCAGGCAAGGTGAGCGGCCGCGCGGAGATTCTGCCATGACAGCCCGATCACGCGCCAGGCTGGAGCAACTGCGCTCTGGACGTTTGGACAAAGGGGGCGATCACGCCCTCAGATGGGGCGATCGTGCCCTACCCCATTTTTTGGGCCTGATCACAACATATTTTGTGTATAATTAGAAAACTCTGCAGAGTTATGAATAGACATTATAAATAAGACATATTATCTAGCAGTTTTTATGATGTAATTTCTAATATTATAGAGAACAATAATTCTAGATGTTACAATGATTTTCTTGTTCTTCTGTTTCTCTAGATATAAGGTTTGCACAGTTGTTAATTCATTTGATCAAGAAGTTCATACATTATATTAAAGATTGTATTTGGTGATTGTCAGTTGATAATAGTATTATTAGCCTCTTCCTGGGGACATAGCAATGTTGATGAACCCCGTATATCATTGTGTTGTGTGATTGATTTATTTTTTATATTCTAAATAGATCTGTTATAACAAATCAAATGAAACATAGCTCAACCGAAGCGCAAAAGAGGAAATAAAATGGTGAAATCCTTTAGTAAAAAAATAAAAAGACTATTGGACAATGAACAAATTTTGATTAACGAGGGTAGATGGTCATTAGTGAAATTCCACATTTCTTGTTTATTTTCTCTCTTTCACCATTTTGTTTTGTTTTTAGTTGGTCTTACAAAAAACGCGTTTTTTTTTAAGCTTAGAAAAAACTATTTTTACACTGACACTTTTTTACACTAGCACTTTGTTACACTAACACTGACACTTTTTTACACTAACACTTAATATACATGTACTGACACTTTTTTACACCGGCACTTTGTTATACTAACACTGACACTTTTTACACTGCCACCTAATATACATGCACTGATACTTTTTTACACGGGCACTTTGTTACACTAACACTGATACTTTGTTACACATGCACTGGCACTTTGTTACACTGGCACAAGCGGGAGAAACAAAACACGTTTTTTCAAAGCTTAAGGAAAAACGCGTTTTTTGTAAGATTTTGGCTTTTGTTTTTGCTACTCCCGTAAAAGAATGTTCATCCATCCTTTATTTTCCGTTGGAGTAGAATCAGGGGCGGATTTAGTGTATTAGATGGGGGTGCACGTGCACCCGATCAAGTTCTATTTCTAGTTTAAAAAAATTATAAAAAATGTACACTACTTATTAAATGCATCGGCAGATAAGATTAGTTAATTTTTCCATTTGTTATTGTTGACAGATCTTATGATTAGTTCAATTGGTAAGCTGTTATAGTTTATCACTAAGGATCAAGTTTTAAATCCTGCTAGCTACAAAAAAAAAAATCACATTATTTTTAGCCTCTAATATGAAAAATGAACTCTTTTTCAAAATCTTACTTATATTCTTTTATCATCATAACTAGTTTTTATTTATTATTCTAGTTAAACTTTTTACCTCTGACAAATGATTTTTTCTTTTAAATATTCTTATTTTGGATTCTTTTGCTCATAATTTTAACTAATATAAATGAATTTTATTTATTATCTATTAATTTTTTTCATCGTTTATTGTTCGTAAAAATAAGTTCGTTCGAAACATATGAAACATATAAGAAAAAAATTATAATATTAACTTCAAGAAATGCTTTCAAAAATGATGTCATCATTAAAACAACAATAATATAAATATCAATTTTTTTTACTTCTTCATGACATAAACTTACTATTTCCAAGTAAACAATAAGAATAAAAATATGGGTTAAAAATTAGCATATATTAATAATTAACTTATGTTTTAAGTTATGTATTATAATTTACTCGCGTTTGAAAAAAAATAGTTTGTACTTTTATAGTGTAAATTGTGCACCCGCTGTCAAAACATAGATCCGCCGTCGAGTAGAATCAAGGTATCACTCCTTGATGTAGGTGTTTGTCTCCTGGACCCGTCACCAAAACAAAATCCCCTTAATTAGCGGATTCAAGCCAACAAACTTATCATGGAAAGCAAATAATAACTCGTAGCCCTTTTCTTCTTTTGGGCGGAGCGGATATATGCTACTTGATGTTCTTGTGAAACCTAGGAATGGTCCTTGCTCCTTAGGGGCCTTTGTCCTTCCTTGATGTAGGTGAACGTGTTTTCTATGTTTTAATCTACAGATGTCAACAGACGGACAAATAAAAGCCCTTTACTGATTCAAAGCTTCACCAGACTTGCCCACCCATCAAATAAAAATCATAGCACTTGATTTTACCTGCCCAAAGTAAATCCATGTGTTAAGACATTAAACCTTCCATGGAGTTTCTAACATGATCAATGCAATCAGATGATTTCAAGGATCAAAGCATCATGTCCAGAATATAGTTGCACACTTGCACCTAACAGAGACTACAGAATGTCGTATAAATAAAACCTTTGGACCACACAGACACAGACACATTCACATTTACCGGAATAAGGCTGCAAAAGTGGATCCTCTTCAGACTTACATATCAACCAAGCCCATACTGCTAAAACCCCCTCATCTTGAGAAATATGAGAAAGATCACAGACCATGAAGTTCTTTCATTTCAACCAGACAGCACTAAAACTATTTCCTTATTATGAAACGCGACATTTATTTGGGGACGGACAAAAGGAATCGACATTTATTATGGGATGGACTGGGTTATGACTATAGAGTAATTTGAACAAGGTAGAAGCAAGTAAAGCATGCTCCATAATAACGTTGACTTGTCAAATGGGACAGTGTTTTTTGAACTTCCATAACCCAAAAAAAAAAAAAAAAAAAAAAAAAAAAAGGAAAACCAGATGTCCAGAAGCTTAGATGAATTTTTGGCAGCAATACAGTTTCATACTGAACATCTTGACAGATTTCTCTCTGATTAGAATTTCATCTACTAACTCATTATTAATAACGGTCCTTGTTTCATTCCTGATTCACAAATAACTGCGGTAAGCTTGGAATGGTGTGCATACGAGAGCATCTGGATAGATTTCTCTCTGAGTATCATTTCATTTTTATCACTACTGCCCTTGTCCTCAACCCGTACTCACTATGTTCCTTAGTTGCAACATGTCACGCCAAGCGCACTTTAACCAGCACACATCGGCCCACCCCCCACCAACCAACGCACATTATAAGTAGAGGCGGCCACATTAAGATTTGATACAACATGTATACATTTATTTACATGAGAAGCATAAGAACTCACACTTTTTACGTATCTAAAATATGACATAATCCGAAATATAATTTCTACAGAAGGTAATTAGTTTTGTAATGGAGGTAGTCTATAAAAACTGTTGCATAAAGATGACATACACTTTAGTGTTTCTGACAAATTCATCTGTGTAACTCAAGCACCAGTTTGAAACTAGACGAACATACAATTCTTGTTTAGAAAAAAATTGTTTACAGGAACTCGCCCAAGAACTGCCTTCAGACAATGAGATTAACTAAACAACTGATATTTGAGAAACCACATATAGGAAATACATAAGACAACATAATAAATCAAACAAGAGGTGGGGGCAAGAGATTTGCATAAAAGAACTTACCTCGGAGAATTGAGAGCTCTTCAGAGGTCCTTGTGTAAATTCACCACTAGAGTTTAGTTGCGGGGTGGGATGGAATGGTAAGAATCCAAAATGCAAGTTAGAGATGAGAAACTAATAAATTGCATGGAGTTGCATAGCCTTCTTTCATCAATATCTGACATGTAAACATCGTTTCCTCAAATCATGTATGGGATGAAAGAATGAAGGGAGCAGCATTAAGACAAGAGGTTGAAGGAAATGAACCACAAGGCAAGCTTCGTAAAGATTGCTGGAGCATTTTGAGAAGAAGAATCGCCATAACAAATCAATATTAATGAAGGAACAATACAAAGTTATGTTCAGAACTACAACATTCAACGTTGGGAAAACATGCAGCATAGCGAAGTCTCTAATTCACTTGAAAGACAAATGACCACAAATTAGTTTATGAAGTGCACTACTAGTAACAAAGAGATAATGAGTTAAATTAGAAAAAGTTTCATGGAATATACTTAAGATATACTTGAATTCGGGTATTTTACTGAACATAACCATTCTAACCCATCAATCCATCTCCAATAGACACGAGGGAATTTCAAGAAGCATGCATAGCGTTATCTATATCTTCCAAGCATTAAGTCAAATCAGTTACATATTCAATCAAGAAAACACTTCAAGTTCTCTAACTTTACACTCCTAATATCAACAGTGAAGTGGGAAGGTAAGCGGTGGTATACTTGTTCGGCAATATTTCTAACAACTTAAGATTTTACATGCATTAGTGGCTTAACATTCTATCACAGTTTAGCATGCGCAACAAGTAATCCCACTTGCATGATACAGCGTAGTCTTTCTCTATCTTCCCAACTGTACCTAAGAACATCCTAATTCAGTTCTGTGAGACTGCTAGTGTATCCAGTACAATTAGTCTTAAACCTCTGTATGAAGGGGTGATTTGGATCTTTTACCCACATAAATGCTTTTAAAAAAATTACTACATGTTTTAGAAACTTGAAGAAACATGTACTCCCTACACAAAATTGGCCAGGCACGAAAATTAAGAAAAGCTACATAATATTGAAAAGTGTTGTGAGTGGGGTAGGATATGCAAGTGGGTCGTGTGATTTTGAGTGTGTGAGTATGACAATTGGAGTAGATTGAAAAAAGAAATCATTTAAGTTTTCTATTTCAGGACTCTGTAATGTCTAATGGGACTCTCAAAATGGACATTTGTGCAATTTCAAATGGGATTGAGGGCTTATTTTGTAAGCATCATCAAAAAGTAATTGAGCATCAAAGAACCATAACAACAATAACAAAAACATTACCCCAGTGCCGCAAAGGCTCCCACCTACGGTGGGGTAAGGCGGGGTCGGATGTATGCAACCTTGCCCCTGTATTAATGCACATAAAAGTTGTTTCCAGATGACCCACGAGCATCAAAGAATAAAACATACAACTTACAATACAACTTAAGATTCCAAAGTTCGAGTATTGCTTTTTACCTCTTACCACCGGATGGAAGTTACTGTAACAAGACTCGTAAGCTTCCACTTGAGCTTTTAACAACTCCTCTATCTTAAGAGCAAACAAGAAAAAACACAGGTTCCGACTTGAGAAAGCGTTACAGCGATACCATGCTGAAAAATGAAATGAAAATTTGAAGAAAAAGACTGGTAAAATGATATCCTTGGAAAAATTAGTACCTTAACGAGTAGGTTGTTGAAATATGTAAGAGCCAAGCAACAAGATACAAGGAAAAGTGACTAAATGCCATATTTAAGCCCCTACATGAACTTGACTCCTATAAATGTGGTCACCGTTATACGTGAAAAAAGGAAAAGGTCACAAGTCGAGATTGAAAAGTAGAAAGTCAAAAATCACCAACTTAGCAAGCAGATAAGTTCTCAAAGCAAAATAAGATTTGCAAAAGATATTCCACATATGGTAAATTATCAGCATGAGTGAAATAAGTTTTATTATTATCACCTATATGTGTCTTGACTTAGCCGTTAATTACAACACGGTATAAAGAAAGTTTGTTTACATAGCTCTTAAAGTTTATTCGTGTGTACTGGAATATCGTCTAGAGTTTAATGCCATACATCTGAGAGCAAGGCCTTCTAGGTCTTTTACCCACTTAAATGCTTTTAAAAAAACTACTACATGTTTTAGAAACTTGAAGAATCATGTACTCCCCTCTGTCCCATTTGAAATTACACAAAATTGGCCAGGTGCGGAAATTAAGAAAAGCTACATAATATTGAAAAGTGTTGTGAGTGGGGTAGGATATGCAAGTGGGTCGTGTGATTTTGAGTGTGTGAGTATGACAATTGGAGTAGATTGAATAAAGAAATAATATTAAGTTTCTATTTCGGACTCTGTAATGTCTAATGGGACTCCCAAAATGGACATTTGTGCGATTTCAAATGGGATGGAGGGCTTATTCTGTAAGCAATCATCAAAAAGTAATTGAGCATCAAAAAACCATAATGAGCATAAAACATACAGTTTTAAATACAAATAAGTTAAGATTCCAATGTTCGAGTATTGCTTTTTACCTCCTACCACCGGATGGAAGTTACTGTAACAAGACTCATAAGCTTCTACTTGAGCTTTTAACAACTCCTCTATCTTAAGAGCAAACAAGAAAAAACACAGGTTCCAACTTGAGAAAGCGTAACAGCGATACCATGCTGAAAATGAAATGAATATTTGAAGAAAAAGACTGGTAAAAATGAGATCCTTGGAATAATTAGTGCCTTTCCGAGTAGGTTGTTGAAATATGTAAGCGCCAAGCAACAAGATATAAGGAAAAGTGACTAAATGCCATATTTAAACCCTTACAGGAACTTGAATCCTATAACCGTTACAAGTGAAAAAAGGAAAAAGTCACAAGTCGAGATTGAAAAGTAGAAAGCCAAATATCACCAGCTTAGCAAGCAGATAAATTCTCAAAGCAAAATAAGATTTGCAAGATATTCCACATATGGTAAATTATCAGCATGAGTGTAATAAATTTTATTAATTTCACCTGTATGTGTCTTGACTTAGCCTTTAACTACACACGGTATAAAGAAAGTTTGTTTACATAGCTCCTAAAGTTTATTGTTTGTACTGGAATATCGTTTAGAGTTTAATGTTATACATCTGAGAGCAAGGACTTTTTAGGTGTATATTCCACACATGGAAAATTATCAAACAACAACAGCAACAAAGCATTTTATCCCTATATCGGGGTAGGCTACATGAACCAAAAGCATAATCACATTGGGTCAGGTAGAAGTATTAATCTTCTCCACGTGTTTCATAATGTAAATTATCCGCATGCGTGAAATAAATTGTATTAATTTCACTTAAAAGTGTCTTGACTTAGCCTTTGATTATAACATTATATAACGAAAGTATGTTTAGATAGCTCTTAAAGTTTATTAGTGTGCATAAGTGCGTACTGGAATATCATCTAGAGTTTCATGCCATACATCTGAGAGCAAGGACATCTTAGGTGTGTCCAAAATAATTTCACTGGAGATCCTAGTTATCCCTCCTCTCTCTCTCTCTCTCTCTCTCTCTCTCTCTATCTATCTATCTACCTCCTGATACAACACATTATATATTCAATGTTTCCACTATATTATATCTGTCGATTTCACTAGTTACACTATACAGTAATTATTTTAATATATGCATCTATCTATCTCTCCTCTCCTCTCCTCTCCTCACCCCTACACACACAGCTCTTTTTAAAACACATGCACAGATTCATTGTTTCATTTATATACTCCGCAATATATATGCCAAGAACCTGAGATGAAGGAAATAAAAGGGAAAGGGGGCAATGCCTAGACACAGACCTCCGTTGGGCGAAGCCCATTAGTTACAAATATTAGCAGGTTCACGACCAGAGCACCTGAATCACTGTCTGCCTTTCTAATTTGAGTTGAGTATGAATATGACATATAATGATTAGGGTGTGCCCTTTCTTCGGTTCTTTGTATGGTGCTCAAGTTCTATCTCCATGTCTTATACACTTTAAGTTTAAGAGATAGTGGATACTGAATTGTGAGTGTCGTGTGTGCGTAACAGGGGGTGGGAGAGAGAGAGAGAGAGAGAGAGAGAGAGAGAGAGAGAGAGAGAGAGAGAAAGCAACTCATAATTCACTATCTGTGAAACATTGCACATGTTCACTCTTTCACTATATGACGTGTGCTGCTTTCGCTAGTTATCCTTGCGATATTCCATAAATCCATCTCTCTCATGCCTCCTCAAGACACACACAACTTTTAACTAATACACATGCACACATCTGCTATTTCACACATAATGTATGTGCCAAGAGCCAAAGATGTAAAGAAAAGGGGTTAACTTGTAGACACAACCCTCATAGGGTTAAAGCCCTCTAGTTACGGATTTTTGGTGGGCAGGGTGGAGCACTTGCATTATGGACACCCTTTGTTATCTGGATGAGTATATATATATCATAAAGATTAGAGTATGCCTCTTCAGTTCTTTGGGTGTAGTACTTCAAGTTTCAGAGATAGTGACTAGTGAGTTGCTCTTTCTCGTCAGTCTCTCAGAAAGTGGAAGCAGCCTACTCGAAATGAGAGTCGTGCCACATTAATTTGCATTAATTTATCTTCTATTTATCTAGTTTTCATATCTTGTTAGACATAAACTATACCCAAGAGAGTTCAATCACGTTCATCCAGCATATATATCATCATATAAAGGCAGGAGCAACGGATTTGTTTCTATTAGCATCCCGGGATGATTTCCAACATTATCCAGATTTATTGATTTCATCGATTATCAATATGTGGAGCTAGGAGCAAGGACATGCTCCTATTGGCATCCAAAGATAACTCCGCCGGATAATCTTATGTCAAAATTAAAAAGGAACCTAGTACATTATAAGGCATATAGGTTTATTTACTCACCGCTTACCACCACCGCCATAATCTCTCTCTCCCTCCCTCCCCCCGCCCAGCAATACAAGCAAACTCAATCATGCACTCTATGACTGACTTAGAGATCCAATTCATTATGCATACACATCTTATAGTTCATCCTTGCAGACTTATAGACACAAGTGTGAGGTGCATTATCGTACTTCGAACTGCATGTTTATACTTCAAAACTGCTACTAACCTACTGTACATACAAGCTTCGGTCAAAAATTAACAGATACAGTTATAGGTATAGGTATCAATATTTTAAATTATTTCCACAATAATTCAATATTGCATCAAGCAGGCGAGACATTACAATAAGCTAACATTGAGCAAAGCAAATAAATTTTCATGGTAAGTTACCTCTTCCTCAACTAATTGAATACCGTGTTTTTGCTAAATGCCCATGCTAAATTTTTTGCTAGGTGCTCAATGTTCACAGCTGAAGCACTCACGAGAATTTACATGAAGTTCATGACATAACTGGATATGTCCTCAACGTTTGATAGTTGAAATATGTTCAATCTTATGGTGCATGAGCTGAACTCGACCATCGAAACAGGGTGTTTGGTAGGGAAAAAATCAGCTTGAAATCTCATACTACTTCATTTGCAACCATAAGTATTATAAAATTGAATACTCCCTACTTATTATTTAACACACAGCAAGTAGATTATCCATTTATTTTAGCAGTTTAGACACATTATTTGCAGAACTGGGTGACCACACTGACATAACACATTTCAATACAAGTTACCACCGGTACCCATTCCAAAATTGAGATTTTGAAGAGCTTAAAGATGCAATTTGTGCAAGTTAACAAAGCCATATTTGGCTCAAGTAGAACCAGAATATTCTATTTCATGAGTAACCAGCTCTGCTAAGCCTCTTTGCATTTCATAAGTACATAACCCATAAAACTCATGTTATTTACTGCAATGAAAAAAATAAAGTTGCAACTATTTTGCAACCACATAAGTTTCATTCAACATATAAGGTAAAAAAAAGAACACTTACGCTTAATCATGCCAGGTACATCCTCTAGACTCATGCGACAAGTCCCATTGAGAGGATATGCGCGAGGGTGAGTCTGAGCAGTCTGATTGATTTATGCCTTTCTACAAAGCCTCAGGTGAAAGATGTATTGATTTATTTGGTTCTGCAATACAACCCATGAAAAAGTTCCTAAACATCAGAAGCTTAAAAGTTAAATCCATGTTCGACTAAAGCAATTCACATAACCATTGAAAAGAATCAGGAGAATAGAAATATACTGAAAGAAGAATACGTACAAGCAGGCAAACCTGGTAAACAAGGTCACCTTGAAGAGTAGGAGTGCAATCCCTGTGAGATTCTGCCACATGGATAACAAAATAGATTACCAGAAGAGGAGTGAAGCAATGAACTTTGGGGGGGGGGGGGTGTAAAATGATCCTTAGCTATACATTATTAAAGAGGTTGCATAAGCCATAATGATAGACTTTCGGAAACAGATTAAGTGTTCACACTGGGTTAGACCATATGTGTCAAAATGAGGATTGGTACAATACATAAAACATAGTTTAGATAAATCAACTCTGTCGAATTGAATTTTCAGGAGAACAGGTGATTGTATTATGTATACTGTACATCTCCAGCAATGGAAATGAATTTACAGACAATTCTTGTCATTCTCCAAAAGATTTGGGAAGGAGATCCCTTGACCAGTTTTTGAGGAGACTTTCATCCCTCATTGTCAATGCTATTATCACTAGAGGCCATCTGTCTTGCCTCTGACAAGGAAATTCGCCTGGGCTTTACTGAACCTGCCTCAATAAGCCCTTCTGAAGACAAATTTAATGCACCACTTCCTGAGGATGACCCTAGCAAATGCCGAACAACTGGGGTCTCAGCTGAAGTTGATGCAGATAGATTGTAAGTGAAGACTCCCATAGGGTGGTCAAACTTGCAACTAGGACCAAATTTGCAGATTCCATAACGAGAATAGAAAATACATAAAGGTTCTCCCTGATAGAAATTAAACAAAATCAGTCAGTCAGAGTACCAAGAATTACACTGTTACTAAATATCCACCCATAACTAAGTCCACTTTCATTCTTTTTTTGTAGTATTAACTGGTTCATCCACAGCTATTAATATTGTTGTTTGTGTTTTAACTTGGGAGTGACAAGGAATCTCTTTACTCAATGAGCCAAGGTTTATTTACTATCGACAAACTTATATTCACTTTCCACACAGTTGAATCTTCTTCTTATCTTCATTTGACATGTTCTCCCCATATATAAATATGTGAACTATCTAAAGATACTTTCATGCTGAGAACCAACTGCTACAAAGATTATGGTGTGATACAAAAGAGAAACAAACTATGAATCTACATCTTTCTCAACCAAATTGGCATTTGCAAGGAGCTAATGGAAAATAGATATTTATCTCAAACAATAAAGCAAGCTTTTGCTTATGGAGATGAGCAGTAACAGTCACATGGTTCAGTTTAAAACAAAGAAAATACTATACAACCTTATTTCCTTCAACTAAAGAAGAGGGCAAATATTTTCACCCCCTTTTCTATTGAGTTCACCCCTTTATGATTTAATCTATTGTACTGTACAGCAGATTAAAGTATGAAAAGGAGTGAACTCAATAGGAGGAGGGGTGGAAAAGTAACTTCTTAGGGTTCAATGTGAGAATGCAATTTCCTTTATAGGCCATGACTTCAGGAAATCCAGAAATCTCCCATGCTACTATATTAGCCAAGTAATTGCCACAACAAAAATGTGTTCACCTGGATTTTAGAGTAATTTGATGTTTCTCTTCCATGGACCAATTCAAAATATAACTTCTTTTACACAAGTGTCTTTATTCACAAAGACACCTCTACGACCTAAGATTAACACTACACAACTACAGGAAACAAGCAAAGAAAGAAGAAATAAAGGAATGATACATTAGAATAGCATAGTTGCACGCATAGGCCATGTATGACACAAGGAAGTTGCTGCAGTCTTGACTTCATACTTTGTAAGTGAAAGAAGCTCATGGTGAATTACTAGACATTAGCGTTAGAAGGTTATAACTAACTGATTATATAGGAAGGCTAATTGGCTCAAGTCAAGATAAGGAGCAGGAATAAAACTCAATTGGACAGAACTGTTCAGATTCTTCATCAACTTAATTCCGAGGTTTCTTTCCTTTTGATTATGCTTTCACCGTAGATGATAAATTTGGACTAGCTACAGTAACTTTATAACACAAATGGATAATTCTCATAGTGTTACATTTTACTGACATGAGTAAGCAACTGAAGCATAACTAACCGGTCTTAGAGGAAGGCCAATCGGACTCAACACACAGTCAGGCACAGGAATCAATCTCTCTCTAGGATGATGAAATCTGCAAACAGCACCAAACTTACAGTCTCCAGTCATCATGTAAAACTGGCAATCAGGCTGACCTGGTCTCTCGGGGAATACATTCTCCCTGGGTAATGCATAATATCCTGCTGGTATAGAACCAGTACTGTATGGAGAATATGCCCCTTGTAATCCTTCATTAGATGCTTCAATCTGACGTGCAGTTCCAGGAACTTGACTGTTTCCAGCTGTCTGGTGCTGGCCCTCTGAAGATGGAAGGGAACCTACCTGACCCTGAAAAGAAACTTCTCCATAAGAGATAATGTTTTTATGTGAATGTTTTAAGTTTCACAAAAATAAAAAATATACCACAATCTGACAGCTACAAGTTTAAGAGATAGACACACTCTAAGAACCATGACCCTAACTACGAAAGCACAAGTATATGAAAGAAACAGGAGTGATTGGTTTCCATATGCCATCATTTGGCGGTTATGAATTACGGAAGAAATAATCAAGAGTTAACATATGATGGGAATTTCTCCTCTTATAATAATTTATCTAGCAAGTGAACTAGTGATCATAGTAGTAATATGCACAAGCAATGGTCGAATCCACAGATACTTATGTGTAGAACAAGTTTGTTTAAATAATGCAAAAGTAACCAAGAAAAGGGTTTTTGATTTGTTTGATTATTAACTAAGAAAGCAAGAATTAAATTAAGCAAAAGAAATCAATTAGACAAGGGATTCATGGATTGTGATTCATAACCATCATCATTGTATACTATTTTAAAGGGATCAATTTCATTCAAGTGTTCGTTCACAAATTTAAGGGTTGGGACGTTTTATGTGCGGATTGCAACCCTAATATTTCATCCTTGTTTATATGTTTCGCTAGGTCAATAAAAACATTCAAGAAATTCATTTAATCCATAAGAACAACAGAACCTAGATCCTTTTGATTTTCGCTAGTTACTCAATTGAATCTATCATCACAATAGTGGTCGATGTATAAATTACCCACGCTAGTGCAATAATTTATACCCAAGTAATCAAAGAGATCAAAAGTATCTTATCATACAATTAAACCCAAGAAAGAACATTAATAATATTGAGATGAAAAAAAATGAGATAAAACCTTAGCATAGAAATCCAATAGTTATTACCCAATCCACAAATCAAGAAGTTTAGCTACGAATAGCCATAAAATAGAAAACGAGAAATAAAATAAAAACATAAAAATCGGGATCTTGATCCTTTAAATCTTTCTTGAAACAAATAATAAAACCTAAGATATGTCAAAATATGGTTGAAGTTGTTCTATTTATACTTGGGGGAAAAGTATGGTCGAAATTAGGAAACGAGGGCCAAATCCGAGTCGAAAAGGGAAAACGGGCTGCTGCTGATCGAAGGTTGTGCGGCCGCATAGGGTGATGGTGTCCGACCGCACAGGGTCATAAAATAGAGCCATCTTCAAGGCACACTTGTGCGGCCGGCCTCCTTCGTGTGTGCGGTCTCCCTTCGTGCTTCGCTGACTTGTAACTTATTCGACAAACTTTTGAAGGTCATAACTTTTCCGTACGGACTCCAATTGAGACGTGTCACATATCGTTGGAAAGCTTTCAACGAGTACTATCCAATGGTAATAAATGCTCAGGGTCATCTCCTTCTTTGTCCTTCTGTAATTTTCATTATTTTCTCGTTTGCCGCTTCGCTATTGATCGTTTCTTTTCATATCATTTTCGAACATAATCTACGACTTTTTCCTTCAGTTTCTTGTACTTATAAACACTCCAAAAACCATCAAAACACCCAAGGTTGAGCATTAAATAAGTTTAAAGATATATCATTTAGATTGGTAGAAACACATACATCAAATACCCCCAAACTTATCTTTTGATCGTACTCGAGTAAAACAAAACTAAAACAAAAATAAAACTATTATGTAAACTAAAAAAACAAAAAATATTTTTGAAATGTTCAAATCATAAACGTTTGTTGGCCATACAAGTTTCAGATCTTTACAATATATATAATATACAAGAGTTATTATGAACATGGGATTACAATTACATGGATTAATCTAACTTACAATTCTCCACCACAATATGAATGATGAATGAATAATGAGAGATCATCGTTATCAAAGTAAGATATTTTAATGGGTCACTTGTGTCATTCTCTAAACCAATGATAATAAGAGGAAATTTCTGCACAAGGACACTCGTATGCAGGCTTAAACACAACTGTCAACCTGGCTGTTCTTTGGGGATCTAATAGGGCTTTATGGCTTGTAATGTATCGCGAAAATTGCGGGCTAAATTCATGTTTACAAATGAAGGTAAGGAGATACGAAGTCAAGCAAGTAAAACTAGAAAGTCTTCAAAATATATCCTCACTTGAGTGTATCTCTCCGCTCACCCATGCCAACCCATGTTCAATCCCCAAACTTAGAGTTTTGCATACTTTCACATAAAAGGGTTGATCACCTTCCTGTCTTTCTTTTGGTCACTTTCCACTTCAACAAGAGGGCAAGGCTTTTCAGATTTTTCTTCATCTTTTATTTATTTTCATTGCTTTGCATATATATAGATCACGAAACATAACCCCTCTTTTCAATACAATACATAACCCATTTTCTTTCTTTTGTTGATCACTTTCCACTCAACCCTTGATTTTTCAAGCATAACCCTCAATTTCTCATTTATTCCCTAGTTTCACTTTCTTGAAAAGGTGAGAAAATATTGTATACGTTTAAAGGGTATGATAATGTGGGTACAAAATGAAGGCGAATAGTGGTCTAGAATAATCTCACTTTGTGACAGATTTCCATTCTTGTTAAACCTCAAAAGGGGTTCTTGCGGAAATATTTATAAGTGACGAGAAAGTAAAATGCTCACAAAATGGTTCAAAGAAAATAGCCAAATATCACTTTTCGAATAGCCTAATTGATGTGTTATTGACAGTCATGCAAACATATTCTAGGGACCTCGAGAATGCCAAAGTGATCGTATAAAGGTGTCCTAAGTTGGTAACAATTACCAAGAAAATAGAATGGAAGTGAAAGATAAAACAATCATACTTTGCATGTTTCAATATGATTATATCCCCATATCGATAATAACACTCCAGATTTAAAATTAAAGCACCCTCAAACAATCATAGACTTTAGCCAACGTCACAAAATATGAAAAGAACAAAAAATTTTAAATTTTCTATTTTTTTGGAGGGTTACACTATTTACTCCCCTATAAACCCACAAACTCGGAGAGATACCTACTCATATACTCAAAACATGCTATGTCCTCATAGCATAGAGAACAAACACATGTCTTGGGTTCAAATAATGACATGACACAACAAACAAATAAAATAAAGCATACCTAGTTGGGTTGCCTCCTAACAAGCGAATTTGTTTAAAGTCATTAGCCCGTCTATGGCCCCAATTTTAGTTGGGGTTTGAGGTGGTCACATTGTCCTTGGCCTTTGCTTTTCTTCCATTGGACCACCTTGTGCTTTCTCGGGCACAAACACCTACTGCTTTCCATGTATAAGTTCAATTCTTGATTAACTTGGGTGGTATCCAAGAAACTTTTGAGGCTTTTTGTTAAGCCTTTTTTTCTTCTTTTTCGGGGTATTTTCCCCAAACTCATTTGGTACTTTCACCTCAACAACTTTAGAATCGCATTTCTCAACAAAATTATCATAGATGTTATCTAGATCAAAAATATTAGTAAAGAAAGAATCAGATATATCAAGAAAATAACACTCCTCAATTTGCGCACATGAATCAATGAGTTTAGATTTTAAAGGAAAGAAAGATTTCAATGGTGACACCGACTTCTTGTGGAAGTCGTCTAGGGGTGAAACGGTCCGTCACTCCAAGAGTGTTCGTCGACTTTAATGTTACTAGCTATAGCACAAACGTCTACACTATCCCTATGATTCACACCGCCACTTAGCATCTTCTCCAATTTTTCACTGTCACTTTCCTCTCATATGTGCTCTTGCACACACTCATCTACCTCATCCACAAACTTACAAGAATCCCCCTCCTCATCCATATAATTTTTCATGATATCATCCATCGAGATCTCTACTCTCTCATCAGCCACCGACATTGCAACTTCTCATTTCCCACATTTATTATAGTGTTGATTGTGGCTGAGAATGGGTAAGCAAAATAGGTAGCTCCCGACACATCCTCTCTCCATTAATAGTTTCGAGAACAACAAAGTCAACAGGGACAATCAACGTCCCCACTTTGACTAATAGAACGATTGGCTAGTTGGAGGGTCATTGTGGTGGGTTTCAACTCAGGTAATCTCAATTTTAAGTACATGGAGTATGACAATAAATTAATGCTAGCGCCAAGGTCCAACATCGCCTTCACCTCATTGGAATTCCCCAAATTGATAGAAATTGTGAAACTTTCGGGATCCTTTCTTTTAGGTGGGAGATCTTGTTGTACCACGACACTAGCACTCTCTCTCATGATCAATTTATGATCTTTTCCATACCTATGCTTTTTTGCATAGGCCGGAATGTTTATAATAACTTTCAATAACGGGAGATTAACAGTAACTTTTGAGAACATGTCCATCAACTCCGACATTTGTTGCTCTAATTTATGTCTTATCAAACGACTGGGAAACGGCACCAGCGGTAGATATGGCTTGGGGAGTGTATAAACATCTTTGGGATTTTCTACCAATCCACTTGTACTCTTATCGACAACTTTTTCATCATTAGAGGGAGGAGAAGGAGAAGATGAAGGAGAAATTACCTTTTTACCTACCACTTTTCCATTCCTTAGAGTGGATATGGTCATAGATTGTTGTCCTTGGCTTAGGAAGGTACCGGGTTTGTGTCCTTGTAATAAGGCTTCGGCAAGTTGCCCTATTTGTATTTCAAGCTTCTTTATAGCGGCATCATGTTGCCTAGAGGACAATTGTTGTTCCAACCTTATTCGATCCACGACCTCTTCCCAAGGCTCCTTCCTTTGCTCGAATTGTCCTTGTGGTGGTGGAGTGAGAAGGGACTTATTTTGTTGACCTTGATTACCTCCCCATGAGAAGTTTGGATGATTCTTCCACCCCGGATTATAGGTATTACTGTAGGGGTTGTTTTAAGGAGACTTTGGATTGTACCCATTCAATATATGTGTCTGTTCGGAATCAAGAACAAATTGTGCACCATTAGGACAGAAATTAGCAGCATGAGTATGCAAACCACAAATAGAACAAGCATCATGAATAGTATTGGTACTTGAAGAAGCACCATGCGTAGTTAACATATCAAGTTTCTGATTTAATTGAGCTATCTGCCTAGAAATCTCATCGCTTGTGCTTAACTCAACTACACCCCTCACTTTGCCCTTAGTACTCTTTTGTTTAGCTTCCAACGTCTCATATAAATCTTGAGTCTCTTGTGGGGTCTTAGCTCCTAAAAAGCCACCCGCTGCATTGTCAACCATGACCTGATTAACAACATTTAGGCCATCATAGAAGGATTGGTTCAAAAATGGTAAAGGAAAATTGTGGTGGGGACATTGGATCAACATCATTTTTAACATATCCCAAGCTTCATGGAATGGTTCTCCTATCTATTGTGAAAAACCAATTATTTTCTGTCTAAATAAGGCCTGTGGGATGTGGGTGCGTAAAAATGCATCATGAAGTTCATCCCATATGCATTGCTCCTAGGTGTAAGCATCATCAACCATGTCTTTACATTCCCCTTCATGGTATAGGGGAAGCATTTTAATCCAATTTGTTTGTAAGTTACTCTCTCTTTGCCTGCCAAATGTGAAACAGTCATCATATAATCTCTCAAAAAGGTCGAAAGATCTTCAGAAGAAAGACCTTGATAATTGGGTAATAAAGCAAAATATTGACCCTTGACCTATAGGTTTTTTGCTGCTTCGGATAGCACTATACAAGACACTGATGTGTCTACCTTAGGACGTAAGAAGTCCTGCATGGTCTGATTCGGTGGTTCTGCCATCGCGGCTTTTTGCTCCTCCACCTCGGTGGTAGAGGGTTCAAGTTCCGGTTCTAGGTCTATTTCGAGGGGATTGTCCTCCTCTAATTCCAATTTATGACACCTAGTTTATCAATATCGTCGTTTGATGGCTGCAAGGTAGGAATCAAAAAATGTCGACCAAGCATACACTATAAAAATTAACTTGTTCAGTCACAACAAGTCCCCGGCAACGGCGCCAAAAACTTGTTGGGGAATTTCTCCTCTTATAATAATTTAACTAGCAAGTGCACTAGTGATCGTAGTAGTAATATGAACGAGCAAGGGTCAAATCCAAAGATACTTATGTGTAGAACAAGTTTGTTTAAATAATGCAAAAGTAACCAACAAAATGGTTTTGATTTGTTTGATCATTAACTAAGAAAGCAAGAATTAAATTAAACAAAAGAAATCAATTAGACAAGGGATTCATGGATTAGGATTCATAACTATCATCACTCTATGCTATTTTAAAGGGATAAAGGGATCAATTTCATTTAAGGGTTCGTTCACAAATTTAAGGGTTGAGGCGTTTGATATGCGTATTGCAACCCTAATATTTCTTTCTTGTTTAAATGTTCCGCTAGTTCAATAAAAACATTCAAGAAATTCATTTAATCAATAAGAATAATAGAACCTAGAACCTTTTGATTTCCAATAGTTTCTCAACTGAATCTATACATCACAATAGTGGTCGATGTATAAATTACCTGCGCTAGTGCAATAATTTATACCCAAGTAATTCGAGAGATCAAAAGTATCTTATCATACAATTGAACCCAAAAAAGAACATTAATAATATTGAGATGAAGAAGAATGAGAATGGATTGGAAGAATTAAAACCTTAGCATAGAGATTCAATAATTATTACCAAATCCACAAATCAAGAAGTTTAGCTACGAATAGCCATAAAAGAGAAAACAAGAAAATAAAATAAGAAGATAAAACCCTGGATCTTGATCCTTGAAATCCTTCTTAAAGCAAATAATAAAACCTAAGATATGTCAAAATATGGTTGGAGTTGTTCTATTTATACTTAGGGGAGAGAGTAGGGTCGAAATTAGGAAACGAGGGTCAAATCCAAGTCGAAAGAGGAAAACAGATTGCTGGTGATCGGGGGTTATGCGGCCGCACAGGGTGATGGTGTGCGACCAAACATGGGTCATAAAATAGAGCCATCTTCACAGCACACTTGTGCGGCCGCCCTCCTTCGTGTTTTCGATCGCCGTTCGTGCTTCGCTGACTTATACCTTTTTCGAAAAACTTTCGTAGGTCATAAAGTACGGACTCTGATTGATACGTGTCACTATCGTTGAAAACCTCGAAATGATATATCATTCGTGTGGGATGCTAAGTGTGAAGCCAGTTTTGCAGAGTTGAAGAAGAGATTGACTACAGCTCCGATCCTTACCCTACCTGATGGATGCGAGAACTTCGTGATCTTCAGTGACGCCTCAAAGGAAGGTTTGGGTTGTGTTCTTATGCAGAATGGGAAAGTGATTGCGTATGCTTCGAGGAAGTTAACACCGGCGAAGCAAAATTATCCTACTCACGACATGGAGTTGGCTGCGATTATATTTGCGTTGCATAAGTGAAAGCATTATCTATATGGGGCTAAATTTGAGATTTTTACCGATCACAAGAGTTTGAAGTATTTGTTTATTCAGAAGGAATTGAACAACAGGCAGAGACGATGGTTGAAATTATTGAAAGATTATGATTGTGTCATTTCCTACCATCCGGGAAAGCTAATGTGGTTGCAGATGCGATTAGCCGAAAGGCTTATTTGTCAACATTGATGTCCCGTGAGTCGCGAGATGAGATATTGTTTGCGAATGTTCGAGCTATACCTACCTTGTATGGAGACCTTATGGAAGCTCAACAAAATGATATAGAATTGAAGAAAATTTTGGGACAGTTACAAGATGGAAGGGCCGGAGAGTTTGTATTGAATAAAGATGGGATTTTAACCTTCAAAGGCAGAATTTGTATACCGTCTTCACAAGAGATCAAAAGGCAAGTATTAGAGGAAGGCCATAAATCTAGATTTGCGATTCACCCGGGAAGCACGAAGATGTATCAAGACTTGAGGAGGGGTTATTGGTGAAATGGAATACAACAACAACAACAACAAGCCTTAGTCCCAAAATAATTTGGGGTCGGCTAATATGAATCATCATATGTCATCGTGTGAAAAGGATGTTGGAAAAAATAAATAAATAAATAAATAAATAAATAAATAATTAAAATAAAAAAAATAAAAATAAAAATAAAAAGTAATAAAATAAATAATAATAAAAATAATAATAATAATAATAATAATATTAATAAAAAATCAGCCCCCCACATGGATTTTTGCCCTCCACTCCGGCCTCTTCAACACCATACTTTCATCCACTCCGAGTAAACTCATATCATTTTCAATCACTCTAATCCAAGTTTGTTTGGGTCTTCCCCTACCCCTCGCCATTTTATCATTTCTCCACTGTTCCGGCCTCCTAACCGGTGCATCACTCGGTCTCCTTCTCACATGTCCAAACCACCTCAGACGATTTTCCCTCATTTTATCCTCAATGGGCGCAACTCCTACTTTACCTCTGATCACCTCATTCCCCAATCGATCCTTTCTTGTATGACCGCACATCCATCGAAGCATACGCATCTCCGCCACATTCATCTTATGCACGTGACACTGTTTCACGGCCCAACATTCGGTGCCGTAAAGCAATGCCGGCCTAATTGCCGTGCGGTAGAATTTCCCCTTTAATCTATTGGGCATGCCGCGATCACATAGAAACCCTGTGGCACTCTTCCACTTCAACCAACCTGCTTTAATCCTACGAGCCACATCACCATCTAATTCTCCATCCTTTTGGATAATTGATCCAAGATAGCGAAAAAACTCAGAAGCTTGGACAATATTTCCATCAAATGTGACCGCCCCTGCCTCCCTACTTTCAACTCTGCTAAACTTACACTCCAAATATTCAGTCTTGCTTCTGTTTAGTCGAAAACCTCGAGATTCCAAAGTGTCTCCACAACTCCAATTTACTTTCAACACCCTCTCTTGTCTCATCAATCAACACAATATCATCTGCGAACAACATACACTTTGGTATATCATCTTGGACTGACCTCGTCAATTCGTCCATTATCAAAGCAAAAAGAAAGGGGCTAAGTGCGGAACCTTGATGCACTCCAATCTTTATAGGGAACTCTTTGGTCTTCCCAACACTAGTCTGTACACAAGTACTAACTCCATTATACATGTCCTTGATAATATTAATATATTTCTTTGAAACACCCTTCTTTGTTAATGCCCACCAAAGTACCTCTCTTGGCACTTTATCATACGCCTTCTCCAAATCAATGAAAACCATATGCAAATCTTTCTTTTGATCCCGATATTTCTCCATGATTTGTCTCATAAGATATATTGCCTCCATAGTCGATCTTCCCGGCATAAACCCAAATTGGTTATCCGAAATATCCACAATTTTTCTCAGCCTTTGTGCAATCACTCTTTCCCAAAGTTTCATAGTATGGCTCATTAGTTTGATCCCCCGATAGTTGGCACAATCTTGGACATCACCTTTGTTCTTATACAAAGGGATCAGAGTACTCTTCCGCCACTCCAATGGCATTGTGTTAATTCTTCATATCCTGTTAAATAGCGTTGTTAACCAATCTATTCCCCTCTCCCCGAAACATCTCCAAACCTCAATTGGTATACCATCCGGTCCTACAGCTTTCTTCAATCTCATCTTTTTCATTGCCATTTCCACTTCACTCTTTTGAATTCTCCGCATAAAATCTCGATTAACCATACTCGAAGAGATTTTTAAATCTCCAATATCCTGCTCTTGACCGCCATTGAACAAGGTATCAAAGTACGAACTCCATCTATCTTTTATCTCTTTATCCCCGACTAGAACTCTTTGATCTACATCTTTCACATATTTAACTGTCCCAATATCTCGTGTCCTCTTATCCCTCATACGAGCGATTCTGTAGAAGTCATTTTCCCCTTCTTTTGTACCCAACTTATCATAAAGTTTTTGATTCACCTTTGCTCTTGCGTCTCTTACTGCTTTCTTAGCATCTCTTCTAGCTTATTTATACTTATCATAGTTCTCGTCGCTCCTACATTTCCCCAATAATTTGTAGCATTCTCGCTTACCCTTTATTGCTTGTTTTACTTCCTCGTTCCACCATGATGTGTCCTTACTTGGTGAAATGGAATGAAGAGGGAAATTGCGGAGTTTGTATCAAAGTGTTTGACTTGCCAACAGATCAAAGCCGAGCATCAAAGACCTGCGGGGTTACTTCAACCGTTGGATATTCCGGAATGGAAATGGGAAGGAATTTCAATGGATTTTGTGATTGGACTACCTCCGACATCGAAGAAGATGGATGCCATTTGGGTAATAGTGAATAGATTGACCAAGTCGGCTCATTTTCTACCTGTATCAACGAAGTATTCGATGGAGAAGTTAGCACAATTGTATATGCGAGAGATTGTTCGACTTCATGGAGTACCAGTCAACATTGTATCATATCGGGATCCAAGATTCACATCGCGATTTTGGAAGGCTTTGCACGAGGCGTTGGGTTCCAAGTTGAGTTTCAGTACGGCGTTTCATCCTCAGACAACAGATGGGCAGACCGAGAGGACTATCCAGATTCTTGAGGACATGTTGCGTGCGTGCGTGTGTGATGGATTTTCACTCATCTTGGGAAGATCATTAGCCTTTGGTTGAGTTTGCATATAATAACAGTTATTAGTCCAGCATTGAAATGGCACCGTATGAAGCTTTGTATGGGAGAAAGTGTCGATCTCCAATTTGTTGGGACAAGGTTGGTGAAGCAAGACTTTGGGGTCCAGATTTGGTTCGGGATTCAACAGAAAATATTAAAGTGATTCGAGACAGATTGAAGAAGGCTCAAAGTCGACAGAAAAGCTACGCCGACAATAGAAGAAGGGATTTGTCATTTCAAGTGGGTGATTTTGTGTTTTTGAAAATTTCTCCAAGGACGGGAATTAAGAGATTTGGCAACAAAGGTAAATTGGCATCGAGGTTTGTTGGTCCATTTGAGGTATTGGAGAAGGTTGGTGACTTGGCTTATAGACTAGCTTTACCTCCATCATTTTCTTCTCTTCATGATGTGTTTCATGTATCTATGTTAAGAAAGTATCTATATGATCCTTCACATGTGTTGAGTTCTCCACCCGAGGATATTCAGGATGATAAGACATATGTGAAAGAACCGTTGAGAGTTATGGACTCACAAGTCAGGGAATTGAGAACCAAGAGCAATCCAGTCGTGAAAATCTTGTGGAAGAATCATATCATTGAGAAAGCCACTTGGGAGTTGGAGTCCGAGATGCGTGAGAAGTATCCGTGGTTGTTTGAGCGCTAAGGTAAGTAAATTTAAAATTCGGGGTGAATTTTCTTTACGGGGGAGTGAGTGTCACGACCCTAAACCTAGGCACTATTTTGGTCACGTGTTGTGCACGGGTGTGTGGCGTGCGTTGCATCTCATTCCACAAGTTATATGATACTTGTGACTTTTATGTGTTAGTTTTAATATTTTAATAATTTATTTGATATTTTAAGTATGTTAATAAATTAACTTTAATTATTTAATGTCTAAATGAAACAAATAGGAGTTGTGTAGTTGATATTTTAATTGTTGAAATTTAAGTAAAAATATATAACTTATATGGAGGTGCCTAAATGTCAAAGTTAAATCTTAAGGTTGTTAGTTGTAGCAACTAAGGAGAGAGAGGAGCTTAAGTAGAAATTGTTTAATGTATATCCTTAGTTTTGTTCCATGGAAAGCTTCATAATAATCAGCCAAGCATTTTCTTTCTTTCTTCCTTGTCTTCAAAAGCTCAACCTAGGGTTTCACTCATAAATCCACCATAAATCAAGTGTTGTTCCGTTCTTCGATCCGTTCGCGTCTAAATGTTCAGGAAGCCGAGTGGATCACGTCTATCCGATTAAAGTTTTTCTCATTTTCGATTTAATTGAGGTAAGTTATTATGTCTTTCCTTCTAATCTTATTCATTTGAGGTTTTGTGTTGAAATTAATGATATATAAATGTTGCATGTCAATTTTGGACATTTTACTTGGGTTGAAATGGTTTATGGATGAGTTGCATTATAAGTACATGGTGTTACTAGCTTAGTATGAAAGGCTTGAGGCATAAATTGTTACATGTTAGTTTGGACCATTTTCATTTGATTTTGGAATGGATTGGAATAGATTTTGGAGGAGTATAATGAAGTAATGGTCTATTGGTTTGGTTTGAAGTGAAAGGGTCGGTAATCTGCAGGTTTTTGAAGTGAATATGAGAGTTGATTTTGGCTTTGCTGATGTTTGCCAAATGCCAAGTTTTGCTGAAGTTTCAGCTCTGTTCTGATTTTCTGCAAAGGGCACGACTCGTGCCCTCTGTCACGAGTCGTGCCATGCCTTCGGTCGTGACCACGAGTCGTGTATTATGCTGCACTCGTGCTTCTTTGGAGTGGCACGACTCGTGCTGTAGGGCACGAGTTGTGCCCTGCCCTGTTTCTGAGGTATCAGTTTTCAAGCCAAATAAAGTCTAATTATCTAATACATCTTTTAACACAATTTGACCCTGATCAAAGTACAATATATGAGCTATCTATAGATGTCCTAACTTGTCAAAAAGGGAATTAGGAAGATGATTAAATATTGTCTTGAAAATGGTTGAAAAGCATAATGTGGAACTTAACCAAAGTTGATCAAAACTTGGTAAATCAATCTTGAACCTTTTATGAGGGGTACTCAATGTTGTGTGTGGGCATGTAAGGCTTGTTTGTGTTATATTGTGCCAATGTTTGGTTACATATTCATGGTTTGTTTGTTCAATAGTGTATGAAATCACAAGTTGCACTATTGTGATGGTTTGAATATGAGTACTAATACCATGTTGTTGGATTGATATCCCAAGTGTGGATTTATTTTCAAGTATCTATTTATGTGCTTGAATGTTTGTATCAGCTGATGTTTAGGGGTAAAATGGAATACGATCAATTATGAAAAATGTTCTATGAGTTGATCGAATTACATTATACATGTGACTGTCCCCTTCTGTGGCCACAGTTGGGGTGATAGCTTCTGTATTTAGCCAAAAGCATTTACAGATAGCGAGTAATCTTATATGGTTCTCTGAAAAATGAGTCTTTTAAGATGTGAATATGCCTAAGCAGTTCACAAAAGAGAGGAGTTTTACTCCCACGTTGTACGACATATTGTTCAGATGGGAAATGTAAACTGAGATAACGTAATGTGTTTACCTCTTTAACAATGTGTTGTGAGCAACCAAGTTATGTGTTCCATCTTATATGGCATCTTGTTCCATCATAATAGCTTATTGAGATTTATTCTCACCCCTTCTCCCTTTACTGTTTTAGATCGCGATGAGACAGGTAGCCCGAACCAGTGAGGCCGGGAAAGGAGTTTGGACTACGTTCTTTTGGGATTTGTCAGGGTATGCATATAGTTAGGGGATGGTTGGGAGTAGCATTTGGGTAATACTCTTTTGGAGACTTGTATTTAGTAATATTTTATAAAATGGTTTCTTTTGTGTAAATGATGTAACTAAAACAGGTTGTTGCTTTTTTAAAGGTTGTTTTATAAACTTGCCTCTAAGTGGAGATGTATTTAGTTGGTTTTATGTTGGTTATGAAAGTTGAATTTGTACATTTAAAAGTTAAACAAAAGTTTTTAATTTTAGGTGATTTGTCTAGTAAGGGGACCCTCCCGCTCGGGGCACGAGCTAAGGTTCCGGGTTGGGTCCCCACACATCTCCTTCTTTGTCCTTCTGTAATTTCCATTTTTTTCCTTTTAGCCGCTCCGCTATTGATCGTTCCTTTTCATATCCTTTTCGAATATAATCTACGACTTTTTCCTTTAGTTCCCTGTACTTATAAACACTCCATAGGTTGGGAAGGTCCAAGAATCTTTCTTCCACGAGAGTTAGAAGTTTCACCCTTTTTTCTTCCACGAGATTTGAAAGTTCGACTTTTTTTTCTCCTACGAGCTTGAGATTCTAAATATTTATCATATAAACGCCTTACAATCTTTAAGTTTCTTCTCCGAGCTTTATCTCTTTTCGTAAATTCATTCCCTGTACTTATAAACACTCCAAAAACAATCAAAACACCAAAGGTTGAGCATTAAATAAGTGTAAAGATATATCATTTGGACAGGTAGAAACACATCCATCAACATACTATGCAATACGTGATAAATTTCAATTGGTTAAACAAGTAATGTACTTGTGTAAATTCAAACATAACCATGTTTCCTCTTTCATATTATCCAATGGAGCAAAGAGCTCAGGGACAGCATAGATTAATAATCGGTATTTCAAGGTTTTCGGGAGAATGCATGTTGCAAAGTTACGGGCAAATTGCACCAAACTACCACTAAGTTTACTCCAAATTGCAATGTAGGACACATTGTACCAAAAGTTGCAATTTAGTATATTATGTTCACTCAAAATTGCAATCTAACGCAATTTTAGATGTATGTTAAATATTTTGAACAAACTCCAATCCACGTGCAAGTCACGTGATTTTTCTTGGACAAAATAGTCTTTCTCCATCTCCTTCAACCAACCTTCTCTCCTCTCTAAACACCCACCCTATCCCACATTTCTCTCTCATAGTCAGGCTACCCCACCCCACTCGAACTCCATTAACAGTAGACACAACAACACCATATCCCCAATTCTCTCATTATCTTTCTCGAAGACAGCCCCACTACCTTTCATTCTACTTTCATACACCAGCCACCGGCATCATCACCTATCGGACTCGGTCGTTATCGGCATCACCCACCAGAAGATGGCACCTCTATCTCCTCCCCCCCCCCCATCTTCCTCCTCTCCATCTACATGTCAAGGTCAAGCTGCTAATCGAGCAAGGAGCAAACAGTTATACAAGTCCAGCAGTGGCAGCTCTCGCCCTCACCTCCGCAAACACAAGAGAGAGAATGCGTCAATGCATGAAGTTTGGAAGTTAGGAAGTGTATGTGTGGTGATTGGTGTGAAAGGTGGGTATTGAACTAGTACATCAGCGGGTGCACTTAGTAAATAGGAATAAAAAAAAATACAATTTGAATTTGGCGGGTGCTCATGCATCCCACCTGCAACACAAGATCTGCCCCTGTTTCGGAAGATCGTAAACGTAATATAATTTGGGTTTCGAATCGGGTGGTAGGTTTGCGTTAATTTCTCGTTGGTGGTAGCGTTAGTTCGGCTTTAGTGCGTGGAATTAATGGTGGGTGGATGAAAGGAGATCAAATTGACTGTAAGATACGGAGTTGACAATGCAATGAAACAAAGTGACGATAATGTTAAGCATTAAATTTTCTTTTCTAGTTGTTTAAGGAAGAAATTAAGGCAGATGGTGGTGGTGTGGAAGAAAGACGAGAGAAGGTGGATATTGGTTGAAGATGAAGAGCATTGGAAAAAACTATGTTGTCCATGCGAAATCACGTGATTTGCACGTGGGTAAGGTCTGTCCAACATATTTAACTGACATCCAAAATTGCCTTGAATTGCAACTTTGTGCGAATATAGTGTACTAAATTGCAACTTTTAGTACAATGAGTCCCATATTGCAATTCGGAGTAAACTTAGTGGTAGTACGTTGCAATTTGCCCCAAAGTTACCATCTACTTGTGGTGAGCACTTATGGGTGAGAAAGGATCTATATGGGTGAGAAAGGATCTATATTTGCCTATGATACCTATACTGATATTTTGCTATTAAGTTGTGTAGCGTTAAAATCAGAAAGTAAGTCGATGAACTTGCAGTTTACAGGTTCGGAAAAAATTAAGAGTTGTCCGTAATCATGTCTTCGGTCAACAAAATCCATATATATTAACTTTCAAGAGCCATAAAATGTTACTACCTCCGTTCCAAAATAAATGTCCATTTGGGATTTAAGGGTCATTTTGAAAAGACTGATTTTAATAGAAAAAAATCGTAAACATTCTTACTATTCATTTTTAAAATTTTAGTTAATGAATTATGAAAAAGAAATGAATTAGGACAAAGTTATTTGAAGGTATTAAGGTAAAGTTTCAAAAGGTCATTTATTTGGGGACAAAAGGGACACTCAATTTGGGAGAAAGGGAGTACACACCAAGACTCATTATGATCCCATAATATTTCCTTTTTCTTTGACATGGAACGGTATTGAACTGAATCCCATAATCTTTCCTTTTTCTTTGACATGGAACAGTATTGAACCGAACACAATAAATATGCTCTTTGCATTGAGATTTAGTTTGAAACGGTGAAAAAAGAATATGGGACTCGACCTGGACTTATTTGGGTGACGGGTGACCCTTGAGAGGCTGTTCAAATGCATGGAAAAAATTTCAATCTCGAATCAGTTGATAGACGGGCAAGTTGGGATTCTTCAATTAGGTATATAGTTGTTGAGGGTTTGGAAAGTTACAAGTTAAAGACTTGTAGGAAGTTGGGGTTGTTAATTTGGTTTCATAGTTGCTATAAGTTTAGAAAGTCATGAGTTAAAGACTTATAGTAGCAGTAGTAATGATGATGACAACGATGATGAAGACACAATGACAATGATAACTGCACCTACGAACATATACAAATACCCACACGTTTAGCTACCCATTGGGAGGAACAAAATTAGAGAGGGGAGGACGATTGCGGCCCCCATTAGACAAAAATAACCAGAAACAAAATAGTTGTTAGGCTAGTTGAGACAAATGTGCAGATAAGATGACTTGCAGGTTAATTCCCGATTCCCACATGAAAGTCCCATGTGAGATGCTCTACTGGAATAGGACAAGTTTGGGACTTATTATCTAATTGGGATATCTCAAACTTCCTTGCTAACCGAAAAGACTCAATCATTCCCTTTCTATATGTTTCAAGAGAAATGTCCAAGCACATTTCATTTCAGGAAGTACTATTTTCGCTATTTTACCTTTCAAGTTAGCTCAAGTAAAGGGGCTAATGAAGCGTAGTTCTTAATCTGTGTGTCAGTCAAGGGGACTCTTTATAGAAGCGGGAAGAGTGTCTTTATTCTGAGATAAATGGGGTCCATCGTTGTAAGTCAAATTTTTGGGATCATTAGTATTCTGTAGAAGCAAGTCAATATTGATGCTCCATTTCGTTGAAAGGGGGAATTCTAAGAAACTTTTATGTCAACACATAACATAGAAGCCAAGGTGCAAGGGAGAATTTCCACCAATTCCAAAGGTGCCATCATCAGAAATTCCTTATCTAAGAGATTGTGATCGTCCTTCATATAGTGTCTTTCTCTCAACTTGAAGCTCTAATGCTTGCCACTCAGTGAGATAATTATATATTCACTCACTTCAAAGCTCAAACTTCAAGTTTTTCGCAATGAGAGAGTGATGCAGGATGCACAAATGGGAGATTTCAGGATTTTGCAGCAAGTTGACTTGGAATATGTTATACTGCATTTAAGATCCATTGAGTTTTATTTTTCTTTTCTGGAATAGTTGTGGTAACTGGGATTTAAGGTAGCTGAGGTAATTTGCAATGGTCTAGAGAATGATACAGGATGAACAAGTGGGTTGGAGATTGTGCAGCGAATAAACATGGGATATACATTGGGTTTATATAGCGTTTATGCCAATTGTGGCTATAGGTACCTGAGGTAGTTCTACTCGAGTAATACATTTTTTTGATACCATATTTTCTTAACATTAATTACTCCCTGCATCCCATAAGACATTCAAAGAAAGTTGACTTTTATAAGCCCATGACTGGCACTGTAAGTTACTTTATGCACGTGATTTCAAAATCCCGTAAGTTATTTTATGGGACGTTCTAAGAAAGTTGACTTTTATAAACTCATGACTGGCAGTGTCAGTTATTTTAGAGAAGAAAAATATTCTCAGATCGACAAAGAAGTGATGAATATAACAACTTACAGTGTATGCATTCCATCCAGGAACTGATACCATTCCCTGTTGTAGAAGCAGAGGCGCATAACTTGAAGGACCTTGCCAGCGTGGACTGGGAACAAAGGAAGCTCTGGGCAAGGGCATATTTGTAATTCCTCCTGGAAACGATTGTTGCCCAGGGCTGGTTGACGAATGAACTGAAGGATAGATGGGAGAACCACGATATGAAACCATCATATTAGATGGTTGAGGGTGGTGAAATTTGCAAGTGCTTCCAAACTTGCATTGTCCAGTTCTCAGATAATAAGCACACTCATCATCATTCTGCATGCAAGTAGAAGAAATGAAACTTAAATTAGAATATCATCTCTTATTAATCAAAAGCTGCATGTCTACCCCAACTGACCATAACTTTACAAGTACTTATCAGACACCTCACACATCCCAAGTATAGTGATTCAGACTGCATGTTGCAACCTAGTATGAACATCACACAGACTGATGATAAATCCAACTTTCTTTAATTGTGCTGGAAAAATTATATCTCTACTCATTCCGCTTCCTCTTACTTTTAAGCATACCAGATATGTCTATTAGCATAACATATCGTAAGGGTGGATGGCAGATACCAAGCACCATGAAATCATAACCTCCCTGCATTCTTCCTCACTTTTACTGAAATTTTGCTGTGAGTGATGTATATCAAGTTCATCTTTTCACTAGCAGCAATAAGAAATATGGACCATGCAAGGGGAAGGCAAGGGGAAGGGAAGGAAAAAAAAAGGTGAGGACCATAAAAATGTGTCATCAGAATTTGCACACAAAATAAAACTAGGGAAGTAATTAAATAGAACGTGCATCCCTCTTGACTTCTCTCAGAATTAGCAATAATGGCATGTGATTCATCACAAACCGCAGAAAATATAAATTTATTTGCTGTAAACAGTGATGAAGCCTTAGGAATCTATTAAAGGGGGAATTTTTATGATTAAATATACATTTATATATATACACATGTACTCCCTCCGTCCCATTAAAAGTTACACACTTTGTTTTGGGCAAGAGGATTAAGAAATATGTTATTATAATGGTAGTGGCGTAAGTGTTGTATGGAAAGTGAGGTAGGAGAGAAAAGGTGGGGTAGGGAATAGTATGTGGATAATTGTAGTGAGTATGCAAGTGGGTCTCATTGAATAAAGAAGTATTATAAAGTTTCCATTTCAAGAAAGTGTAATTTTTAGTGGGATACCCAAAGGGTAAAATGTGTAACTTTTAGTGGGACAGGGGAGTAAATTATAAGAAAAACTTCTCCTTTGATGAATAAAGCAGTGTATTTATAGTCTAAAAAAAGATCTATCAAAGGTCGCCATTCATGAACTTAGAATCCCGAAGGTGATTCAAACCTAGAAATGTTGACTGGAAAGTTTCAAACTTTTAAGACCACTTCAGAAAACCTATATAAATTGCACAAGAGAACTCCACAGAAAACCAATAGAGTTCCCACAAGAAAATGCAACCGGAAATGTATCTGTAAGAGACACGTTCATATCCAATGCAAACTAATAGTTACATTGAAGAATGTTCTAAGTTGCTGCATAAACATGCATTGTGCATCACTCTCTTATAGACAATGCTCAACAAACATAAATATCGCACTTGCAAGTAGAATTAAATGGAAACAGAAGGATAAGAAATATGTGACAGTAATTGATGAGTGTTTGCATTGAAGAAGTAAATGCATTCGGTAAAATCACAAAAAGAACAAGAAATCAAAATGCAAACCGGTCGAAGCGGATAACCCAACACATTTAGCGAAACTCTTCCAGCAATCCCTGCCTTGTCTCTAGGGTGATGGAATTTGCAAGCGGTCCCGAATTTGCAGGTTCCGGTCTTTAAGTAATACTGAAGTCCAAATACAAGAGATCGGCGTTAGGAATCTACTTTGCATAACCAACACAAACAGTTAACCGGTTCAGAATACAATGACAGCAATACAAATGCAAGGAACCTGGTTGAGCTCAAATAGCCTCCACAGAGAGGGACTCTAAAACATACTCCCATGTATGAAAACATCGAAGGGGTAAAATAGCAGCCAAAAACAATGGACAAACGTACAAGGAAAACACATTAAGTTTATTTTTTAGACGAAAAAAGAAGAACATAAACATAAAAAGAGTTGATGAACGGGGCAAAAGAGAAAAAATATATGTGACATAAGAAAATAAGAGAGAAGGGGGAGCCTTGGCACACTGGTTGAGGTGTTGCTGTGTGACCTTGCGGTCACGGGTTCAAATCCTGGAAGTAGCCTCTTGCAGTAATGCAGAGTAAGATTTGCCTACATTTCACCCTTGTGGTGGGGACCCTTCTCCGGACCCTCGCTACGCGGGGATGCTTTGGTGCACCGGGCTGCCCTTTATTTTATAAGACAATAAGAAAGAAGAAGATGATCTTAAGGTATAATGATATGAAAACTAACAAGAGGTAAATTGTAAAAGGATAAACCCCAGCCCTGTCCAACACTGGCAAAGGATAAGCCATTTAGTAAATATTTAATCTTTCCATTGAAATTGAAAAAGAGTCATCTCCACGATCGCAGGTCCTTCTCCTTCTGCTGATACAGCCCTGTTTTTTTTTTCCTTTTCTTGATTGCTCTGACTTCACTTCTTTTTATATTGAATTTTTCCAAAATGCAAACCAGCCCCAGTACCCATCACAGCCCACTTCGACCATCCAGACCTCATTGTAGACAATACCACCACTCACCCCTTCCAATTCTCTTCCAAGCTGATCAAATTGTCAAGATGTTATTACAGATCTGTTCAAATTTGGAAAGTCAGGTTCATTCTTTCACCTAATTTGGGCATATTCATGTCCGGCTAATTCTTTCACCTCATTCCCATAGACGCAATAATTTTCACCGGTGCTGATGTGAACAGTGATATTTTAGACTTGCATTTGCTCTACAAATCAACATTGAAAAATACAATGTCCATTTAAATTCAGATTATCCACAGAAGTCTCAATAAAGCCTCTATAACTGCACCAGTGAATCTGGATCTGGGCATTTTTTGGTCAAAATGTAAATTGAAGCTTGGTTTGTGTTGTTTGTGGTTTTGATTTTGCAAGCCATTTCTTCTAAAATTTTGTGATTGCAAAATTTTCGGCACCTTTTTCTATTTGTTTCATCGTTCAATGTTTTAAACAAACTTAAAGAGATCAAAAAACAGATAGACAAAAGAGAGCTTCCAAAAGCTGGAAAATAGTACTCCCCACGTCCCAAAATGAATGTCCGAAGAAATTCCAAATTTTGATCAAGAGCAAATTCGGAAAAAAATTTGGACATTCATTTTGGGATGGAGAGAGTAATTACTTCAGAGAATAAACTCAAGAACAACAACAACAACATTTCCCTAGTGCCGTAAAGGCTCCCGCCTACGGTGGGGTAAGGGGGAGTCGGATGTACGCAGCCTTGCCACTGTATTAAAGCACAGAGAGGCTCTTTCAGGATGACCCATGATGAAAATTGCGTCGAAAATTGCATGGACTGATTGTTGCTTCATAACAAAGAAGCGCAAATAGTTTAGTGAGTCATTTTGCTTTATTCCATCATATACTCAATAACATAAACATGAAATTATTCAAAGAACTATCAAAGCAAAAAAAAAAAAAAAAAAAAGGAAAGGAAAACTAGAAAGAAAATTAAAATTTAAGATTAATTTTATATACGTTCTGGCTTTAGTTATTTTAGAGAGATACACATTCTAGCACAGCTGAATGTGTTTATTTTTTCTGATTTTCTGGTTCTTTCTTCTACTTAATCTTTTTTTGGGACAAGAGTCACAAGATTACGAATAACAATTTCCACTGCTATGGTGGCGCATAATGTACAAGCAAACTCCTGCAAGGATAAAGGGAAAAGGCAGCACCGAACAATAGACGCCGTACAACTGGGAATCTAGAAAAAAGAACACTGCAGAGTCTCAAACAGATGAGTAACAGAAGCAGCAAGACTATACTGAAGTAAATTCTTGAGAAAAAGCAATGTACTGGGCGTGACGCGTGAGAGCCAGGAAATGTCCCAAACCAAATAAAAAGAACATAAGTGTTTCAAGTCGAAACTCGCAGTATAGAAGATTGACAAAATCATGAGAATAAACAAAATCAAGAGGAGCCTAGTTAAGCTACATATGCTAGAGATACATGCCTGACATTCAGGTTGTCCTATTCGTTCTGGATACTCCCCTCTAATAGTTGCAGTGGCAATAGCCTGGAATCAGTGGACAGAAACTGAATCATCAGTACAAAAGAATTCAATTATTTACTAAGAAAAATGAAAAGAAGAAATATAGAAGAAAGTCAGAATCTTATAATACTAGCTAAAGTATAAACATTGTATACAAGTCACCGTGTCTGTTAAGATAAAAATGACACCAGATGAAAACCATAATCAATTAAGCAATTGAAAGAATTACGTGAGTGGGAAGGAGTCTGTATCAAAAGCTAAAGTGCACTAATTATGTGTCAGGACTGCCAGTGCTTGTCAGGGTTGGACTGCCAGTGCTTGTCAGGGTTATGCATGCTTAAGCCAAAGAAATTGGTTTTGTCTTAATCAAATAATGCATGCAAAGAATAGAGCTTCGAAGAGGAGCCCTGGTGTGGTAACAGGTTTTTTACCAAATACCAAGAGCAGATTGTATATATGTGTGTGTGCAAAATCAAAAGTCTCGGTTAAACAATATGATGGATGTGTTTTTATCCATCCAAAGGATATATCTTAGACCTATTTGATACACAACCTTGGGTGTTTTTTATGGCTTTTTGGAGTGATTATGAATACAGAGAATGAAAGGAGAAAGTCGCGGAATATGATCTTAATGAATAGAAAAGGAATATTCGAGAGCGGAGCGGGAAAGGAGGAAGGAAGGGAATTTACAGAAGGACAAAGTGGAGATGGCCCTGGGCATTCATTACCAATGGATAGTACTCGTCGAGAGCTTCCAACGATATGTCGCACGTCCCAATCGAAGTCTGTATAAAGAAGTTCTGACCTCCGAAAGTTTGCCGAGAAATGTACAATTCAGAGAAGCACGAAAGAGGGAGACCGCACACCAAGGAGGTCGCACACCCCCTTTCCGTGACAAATTCAGACTCCATTTTCGTGGCAGATTCCGTGTCAGATTTCCTGATTCCTTTTCAGCTCTGGTTTTTTACCCTTGTTTCCTATTTTTGACCCTCCTCCTTCACCCATGTTATATAAACATCTCTAGCCATATTTTATATGTTTTTTACAATTCTTTAAAACCTAGTATATACTTTTATACTTTTCTTTAATTGTAAACAAGATCTTAAGTTTTTAATTCAAGAATTCCATTTAAGGTTTATGCAATTAATTGAAGGTTTGTTGATGTTCTTCATGGACATGACCGGTCAATTATTTCTTTCTACGGATTGGAGGTAATGTATATCAATCTTTTATGCTCTATTTAATCTTGTGATCAATCAAAGGTTGGGTACACCAAAAGCATTTTTAAATTAGGATTTTCAAAGCTACAATTACATATGTAGATGTGATTGACTTTTAAACTAAATTTGTGTGTGGTGATTGACAAGTGATTGATTGATCCATAAAAAGGCAAATTTTTTAATGAATATAAATTAGTTTTTGACAAGTGATTGCAAACCAAAATTGTAGGTTCTTGATTCCTATGGTTTTAATGGGTTCTTAAATATTATATGGACTTTGTAGAAAATATGATATTTTGAGAACACTAAATTGTGGACGTGTGAAGGCCCAATATTTTCCTAAAGAGAACGACCCCCCAACTATGATTGATTGTATTATTAAATTGCATATTGGTAAGATATATATGAATCCATCCCGTATAATCTTCTCGTTTGGAATTTGGTAATTCTTTTCTTAGTTGTTTAATTGTTTTATGAGTTAATTAAAACCAAAACTCCAATCTTTAATTTCTTGTTTAATTGTTGGAAGTCGAATTGTGGATACACAAGTTCCTGTGGATTCGACCCTTGCTAAGTGCATACTACTACATCGATAACTCGTGCACTTGCGAGATAATTTATAACAGGTGGGATTTTCCCCATCAAGTTTTTGGCGTCGTTACCGGGGACTTGTTTTGTAATCCACAGTTTAATTTTCAACATTGTAAATAAGTTTTCTTTTGTTTCTCTCAATTCTTCTTTGTAATTAGATTTTTTTATTTCTTTATTTTATTTTATAAAATTAATGTATGAGATACTCTTAGAGGGATGGAATGAGCACCTATGATGAGTTGGTCGACAAAGATTGTTCCAACAATTGACCATTATGAAAGCTTCCCCTTCCTATCTTGGCAATCGTTACTTGGACAGTCCTCAAACTCTTATAAACAAGATTGGGAAAATCAACCATCGACTCTGATTTAGAGAATGAGTGATGAGGGGAAAGAAGTGGTATATGATCCAACTTGTGAGCCGAGCTAATTTTATGATCTACAACCACCGCAACCTGAAGAACAACTTTTAGAGGAAGCAGAGAGAATTTCGTCTACGAAATCTCCAATGATGACTAAGAAAAAACTACAACCTGAAAAATATCCTTTGGAGGACGTAGCATATCTTGAGTTTGGGGGTAGATATATCTCCGAGTTTGTGGGTTTATAGGGGTGTATGTCACCCTTCAAAAAAATAGAAAAGTTAAAAAAAAATTGTTCTTTTCATATTTTGGTAGGTTGGCCAAAGTCTATGATGATTTGAGTGTGCTTTAATTTTAGATCTTAAGTGTTATTATTAATATGGGGATATGATTGCATTGAAACATGTAAAGTATGATTACTTCACCTTTCACTTCTATGGGATTTTCTTGATCATTGTTACCAATTTAAAAGACCTATATAGGATCATTTTGGCATTCTCGAGGATCCTATAACATGTTTGCATGATTGTCAATAACACATCAAATAGGCTATTCCGCAAGTGATATATAGCTAATTTCTTTGAACTTAATTTGTGAATCTTTAACTTTCTCGTCACTTATAAATTTTTCAATAGAACCCCTTTTGATCTTTAATGAGAATGAAAATCTCTCACAAAATGAGGTTACCATCTTTTGTACTTACATTATCCTACCCTTTGAACTTATACACTATTTTATCACCTTTTTAAGAAAGTGAAACTAGGGAATGATTGGAAAATTGTGGGATGTGCTTGGGAAATCAAAGGCTTGAGTGGAAAGTGGTCATCAAAAGAAAGAAAAAGGTTATGTATTGAGAAGAGAGGCATGTGCAATGTATTGAATGTATAATATTCTTCGTAATCTATATATATGCAATGAAAAGATGAAGAAAAATATGAAAAGTCTTGCTCTCTCTTATCTTAAAGAGGAAAGTGACCAAAAAGGAAGAAAAGAAGGTGATCAACCCCATGTATGAAAATATGCAAAGTTATAAGTTTGGGGATTGAAATATGAGTTGACATGGGTGAGTGGAGAAATATACTCAAGCAAGGAATTATTTTGAAAACTTTTTAGTTTCACTTGATTGACTTCGTATATCCTTACCTTTATTTGGAACCGTGAACCTAACCCGCGATTTTTGCGATACATTACAAGCTATAAAGACATATTTGATCCATAAATAATAGTCGGGTTGACAATTATGTCCAAACATGCATATGATTGTCCTTGTGCAAGAATTTTCATCGTATTATCATTAGATCATGACACAAGTGACGTTATAAAATATCTTACTTTGGTGACGATGATCTCCCATTATTCATTCATCTTTCATTATTTGGTGGAGAATTGTAAGTTGGATACATCAATTTAAGTGTAACCCCATGTTTATAATGACTTGTAAATTATGTCTATTGTAAAATTCCGAGACTTGTTTGGCCGACAACCCTTTATATGATTAAAACATCCCAAAAATATTTTCTTTTATTTTAGCAGTTTGATTTTTTTAATTTTTTTGTTTTACTCGAGGACGAGTAAAAGATAAGTTTGGGGGGGGGTATTTGATTGATGTGTTTTTACCCATCCAAAGGATATATCTTTAGACCTATTAGATACTCAACCTCGGGTGTTTTTTATTAATGGATAGAAAGGAACGATCGAGAGTCTAGCGGGAAAGGAGAAAGTAATGGAATTTATAGGACAAAGTGGAGATGGCTATGGGCATTCATTAGCATTGGATAGTACTCGTCGAGAGCTTTCCAACGATATGTGTCACGTCCCAATTGAAGTCCGTACGAATAAGTTATTACCTCCGGAAGTTTGCCGAGAAATGTACAAGTCAGGGAAGCACGAAGGAGGGCGACCGCGCACCAAGGAGGAGGGTGACCGCCTTAGTAATTAGAGCTTGAGGGCGGCCACACAACACAATTAGGGCGGCCGCACACACCCCTTTCCGTGGCAGATTCCGTGGCAAATTAAAACTCCCTTTCCGTGGCAGATTTCCTGATTCCTTTTCGGCTTTGATTTTTGACCCTTGTTTCCTATTTTGGCCCTCCTCCTTCACCCTAGTATATAAACACCACCTCTATCCATATTTTTGTATCTTTTTTATAATCCGTTAAAACCTTGTACATATTTTTATTCTTTTCTTTAGTTGTAAACAAGATCTTAAGTTTTTAATTCAAGAATTCTATTGAAGGTTTATGCAATTTATTGAAGGTTTGTTGATGCTATTCATGTACATGACCGGCTAATTCTTTCTTTCTACGAATTGGAGGTAATGTATATCAATATTTTATGTTCTAATTAATCTTGTGATCAATCAAAGGTTGGGTTTATCAAAAGTATTCTTATATTAGGGTTTTCTAAGCTACAATCACATGTGTAGATGTGATTGGCTTTTAAACTAAATTTGTGTGTGGTGATTGACAAGTGATTTCTTGATCCAAACAAAGGCAAACTTTTGAATAAATATAAATTAGGTTTTGACAAGTGATTGCAAACCAAAATTGTAGGTTCTTGATTCCTAGGGTTTTAATGGGTTCTTGAATATTATGTGCACTTTGCAGAAAATATGATATTTTGAGAACACTAAATTGTGGACGTGTGATCGCCCAATTTTACTAAAGATAACGAACCCCCAACTATGATTGATTGTATTATTAAATTGCATATTGGTGAGATATATGTGAATTCATTCCGTAAAACCTTCTCATTTGGAATTCGGTAATCCATTTTTAGTTGTTTAATTGTTTTAGAATTCATTCCGTAAAACCTTCTCATTTGGAATTCGGTAATCCATTTTTAGTTGTTTAATTGTTTTAGGAGTTAATTAAAACCAAAACCCCAATCTTTAATTTCTTGTTCAATTATTGGAAGTCGATTTATGGATACACAAGTCCCTGTGGATTCGACCCTTGCTAAGTGCATACTACTAAATCGATAATTGTTGCACTTACGAGGTAATTTATAACAAGTGGGATTTTCCCATCACAATACTCCCTTCGTCCCAGAGAACTTTGCACTAATTTCCTTTTTGGTTGTCCCATTCAAATTTGCACCGCCCATAATGGCAAGTTTACAATACTTATTTCCTCAAAGCGACCCACTTGTCATACTAACATCCACTATCCACTTAATATCCCCTACTCCACTTTCTCTCTCCTACCTCTCTTTTCATACTCACAACCCCTTACATTTTCTTAATTTTTGTGCCCCAAAATTTGGTACAAAGTTCTCCGGGACGGAGAGAGTATATTGGAAGCAGCATGTGGTGCAGAGATGCTTTTAATTAGATAGGAAGAGAAATGATTGTGAAGAAAATAGGAACAAGACTAGAAAATGGCGAAAGAAATCATTTGATACATAAATGACACGAATTAGATAGAGGGAAATAATGGTATTTCCCTCTGTCCCAATACAAATTTTGCCCTATTCTATTTTAGGATCTTGCAACATAAGAGTCCGCTTTACTCTTTTAAGAAGTTTTCTAAATCAAGTGCCCATAGTACCCTTGGTCCCATTGATCTTACAAACAGAGGATACATAGGGGCCACTTAATCTGGCGGGGAGAGAATATTGTTTCACTGAAAGTCTGAAAACCAATCTTTTTTAGGAAAGCATGATGTTATAATTCATAAAGACCATTTGGCGGCCATCTATCAAATACAATATATTAACTAAAGTACACTTCACATGTTCAAACATGCACTAGTCCGTAATAAACTCCGAATTTATGAACTTATAAAGTAAACTGCAGGTTTTACCAGTTTTCTGTTAGGAGGATGATTAAATCTACATGTTGCACCGAATCTACATAGACCAGTTCTTATGTAATAAGAACAGTCGGGCTCTCCTTCACGTACAGGGTAAGGTCCCGATTCCATTGTTTCCCTTGATCGCAAGTTCATTTGCCACAGTGCATCTGAAATACTACAGGTGCTGTAAGTTGATTCCGTTCATAATATTAGATAATAACTACAGTAAATTGAAAATTATACAAGTAAGAAACTCTTAGTGATATAACTAAAAATGTCATGTTATACATTTTCCACGGATGAAAATGTTTGATAGTTTAGTTTACCTTTTCAAAAGACAATTTCTTTAATACATTACAGAAATGCGATACAATTTTGAGGCTGGTTCCCACAATAAAAAATAAGAAGGCTTCATAAGATTCCATATCTTATCATTTTGATTTTCAAAAACATAATTGGTGGATCAAACTCACCACTAAACGATAAGAGATTGAAATATTCACATTCCTTCAGTTTATTCTAGCCTTTTTTTCTAACATTCTCTTCTTTATGATTTGGCTTTGTAAAAGCAAGAGGGGGAAAGTTAATTACGTACTCTTAGCTTCATAAGTACTAACAACTAGGGACAAGCATTACCTTAATTCCTACACTAATAAGAGAGATTGAGAGAGAACCACTTTTTTAAGCAAGAAATCTCTACATCTTCATCATTTTCTGAACTCCTTACGTATAATCTAGAGCATATTACCACAATTTCCATCAAATTCTGAACTTCCTTGCACGCCAACTAAAGCAAATTACAACATTATCCATCAATTTTAGAAAGAAGTGAAGTCAAAGATGCTCAACTCAAGAAATGGGGTAGCAGTGGTACTCCGTGACATTTAAATGCCTAGTCTGGAAGCATAGTCCAATTCACGCCTTTAAATTACAACACTGAGTAAAATACTAACTTTAAATGTCAACCATCGAGTCTTCTCCAATTCCAGGACTTCAATTCTCCCCCAAACACTACAACTGAAGTTATAAAACTAACTAACAGTGATAAAACAAAACAAAAAAACCTCATTAAACAGGGGACGACCAAAACAATTTTCAGACAATCCATAAAATCCATTACAAAAATCCAAAAATTAGTGATGAACTGAACATCAAAACCAAAACCCAATACACATAACAAATAAAGGAGATCATATTCACCCTTGATCAAACCATAAACTCGCCGGACACCGACAACTATAAACCGATGATAAACAAACTATAATTAGAATTCTCGACATTCACAGAGGAAAGAGAGAGATTGGTAAGTGACCTTCGCTGAGGGAAGGAGACAAGGAAGAGGAGGAGACTTCGGTGACAACAGCGGCACGGGAAGACATCTGAATTCCGGCGTCGACGACGAAGTCCATACTAGAAGAACGCCGTACATCATCGAACTCCTGCAATTGTCATTTGATTAACCGTCGTCTCCGTCCACCGGCCTCAGCTACACAGAGGTAAATTGAACTGAATTCCGACCTCACTTCAATTCTCCGGCAGGCGATCAAATTGTAGTGAGCGAGAAATAAGAGAGAGAGAGGGTAGAGAGATAAGTGGAAGCGTTCTCTCCTCTCCACAAACGAGAGAAGGGAGAATAAAAACCAACCAACCAACCCACACAGAGTCATCTTTTTTTGCCTTCTCTTTATTTCCACACCCCCTAGATACGATTCTGTCAATTTCACCTTTATTTATATATATATATATATATATATTTCATCATTTTAAATTATTTATTATAGTCTATTAAAAAAATGTAGCTCACTCAAGCCATGTGCATAATATACTTTGTTTATAGAAAAAATTGCAAAAAAAAATACTCAACTATTTCCTTTTTATGTATTTTACCACCAAACTAATTTTCATTACATGCAACGCACCCAACTTTTATTTTCTTTTTGCATCCACTGTCACTATCACTAAACTCGTTAGTTTTTCACCGTTAAATATTTATGTGCATCGAATTATAAGGGGCATTTTGGGTAGTTCACAAATTCAAAAGTTTAACTTGTTTTTAATAGTTTCTTACCTATTGATTTTTTTTTCAATTTTGTCGCTAAACTACTTATTTTTTTCAAAAGTAATTATTATTTTTTGAAGTAGATTATTAGATAATTTAAAAGAGTTGGTCTTATAAAAAACTAGTTTTTTCTGGTACTTAGAAAAAACGTGTTTTGTTTTTTTCGTTTGTGCCAGTGCCAGTTTAACAAAATGCCAGTGTGACAAAGTGTCAGTGCATGTGTAACAAAGTGCCAGTGTAAAAAAGTGTCAGTGCATGTGTAACAAAGTGCTAGTGTAAACAAAGTGCCATGCATGTGTATCAAAGTGTCAGTGTAAAAAGTGTCAGTGCCAGTTTAACAAAGTGCCAGTGTAAAAAAGTACAGTGCATGTATATTAAGTGTCTGTTTATAAACTAACACTGGCACTTGATTACACTAACACTGGCACTTTGTTACACTAACACTGGCACTTTGTTAAACTAACACTGGCTCTTGTTTTACACTAACAGCGGCACTTTGATACACTAACACTGACACTTTATTACACTAACACTGGCACTTTTTTACACTGGCACTAGCACTTTGTTACACATGCACTGGCACTGAGTTTCTGGACAAAGAGAGCTTTAACTGGCACTTTTTTAGACGTGCACTGGTACATTTTAACCATAACCCCGGCAATTATTTAGACAACTGCTGGCACTCTTAAATGCTAATCCTTCACTTGCCCCACTGCCGTCTACCTCCTCAATTTTGTTTCATTCAGACGTAAGAAACAGAACTCTGCAGTCCCCCTTCAGTTTTATTGCCTTTGCTTATTTCTAATTCCCCCCTTCAGTTTTATTGCCTTTGCTTATTTCTAATTCTTTTCACCAGTGCGCAGTCATTTCCAATTTTGAAATCTCGCAACTCCTTAAACCCTAGACTTTACTGTGAAAATCATTAGCTATGGCGTACGAAGGCGCTGGTGTTGGTCAAGCGCCACTGATCGGTGGTCCGCCAAATTCGACGACTAATGAGGTGAAGCTGGACAAAGAAAGCGAGCTTCGGATTGAAGTCGGTTTCAATAGCCCTTTACGGCTTCGATTACTTACCGGCATGGCTGAGATTTTCAAGTGTACAGAAGTTGGGCGCCGCAAGCGAGGGGAAGAGTCGACTTCTTCTAAAAACCCGTTTTTTTCTAAGCTTGAGAAAAAATGCATTTTTGGCGAGATTTTGGTAATTTAAAATGCAAAAAAAAAAAAATTATTATAAATATTATCCATATTTTTCTAAAGAACAACCCCAAATCAAAGTTGCAATCTGGTTTCAAAATCGTCAGGCCGCGGGAAAACTAAGCAATTGGAAAGAGATTATAACTTTCTCAAAAACAATTATGATACCCTTAAGCTCAATTTCCAGAAATTGGAACAAGAGAAAAAAAAATTAAACCAAACCAATTTAAATTGGGACAAAGCCAAAATAGAGATAACGGCAAAGCTTCACTATGCCTTTCCACTGGGATTTCCACTCTTTCAATTCAACTACGTTCGAACCAATTTGAGACAAATCCGGAAAAATACACATGGGTCCATCGATTTATGGATTCAATTTGGCTTGTGAAGGAGGTGGGAAGTTAACAAAATCCCCCCAATCGTCATCGCCCGCCGTAGTGACAGTGACAGTCACGGCGGAACCATTACAATTGTCGTCGATATTTGGAAAGAGTGGCAAAGAGGCGATCAGATCTAGGGTTGAAAGCGGTTGAAAGGGGATTATTTGGGTTGAAGGTGGTCGAGGTTGCTGGTGAGGAGGAAAGGGGTGGCCGCGGTTAGAGTTGGGAGGAGGGAGATACGGCTGGGAGGTGTAGCGATGCGTGAATTTTGAATAACAGAGTCGCCACCTATATTATTTGTTTGGAAACATAGGAAAACCATTTTGAAAAGAGATTTGAGTTCGGGGCTTAGGTTATGGAATGGGTAGGTCGAGGAGCATCCATTCCACCCGATCCGAAGATCGGTCTTGCTAAAGAAAAGAGAGGTTTTCAATCTTTACAATATATATATATATAATTAAAGAAAACAAGCAAACCCTAATCAATTTCTTGATTAGGAATGTCGGATTGTATGCTTCGAGATCGCCTTCATCGATTGAAGGGACTCTAGGCCAATCCTTTTGATGGGATTACACCACTCTAAAAGTCAATAGAGAGATTGAGAAGAAGAAGAGAAATAGAGGATTTTACCTTGGGTTTAGGGAGTAATTGATTTAGAACGTGGTTCTAAGATGTCTTCTCGATCGAGAAGCGATTCGGGCAGAGTTTCGACTCAATATGAGAGCCAAATCTTGATGCGGACAGAGCTTCGCCTTAATCCTTGATTCGGGTTTGGATGTTTGTTGATCAACAAGGTTGATAAACAAACTTTAGGTGATTTTAGGAAGGTTTTGTGAGTAATTTGAAGGAATCTTTCGTGGAGAGAAACCAACAAATTGTGTGTGTTGTGTGAAATTCTGGACCTTTGAAACAGTAGAAGTCACCAAGTATTTATAGGGGTTTAAGAGGTAAAGGTGGAGAGGGAAACAACCTAGGAAGGTTCTGGAACTCAATTCTGATTGGAGAACCGGATTAGATGAGGTTTATCAAGAAAAGAGGTTGAAACGGAGAAGGAGAGTGATTTTTGCACATCCTGCCGAGGGGATATCTCGCGCGAGATATGATATCTCGTGCGAGATAACTAGTCTGATGACTATTTTGTCCTCTTCAGTTGTTCCGTTAGTCAGTTAGGTCCAAAACTAACGAGGTTAGTTAGAAACTTAACGAAAACATGACGAAACTGATATGCTTTCATCAAAACATAAAAGAGAGACGAAGAGTAGTGTAATCATGATTTATTGGTTCAGAATGGGGTGTCTACAGAGCCCCTCGGTGACAGGTCTTATGAAAGAAGAAGTGTCGTCGATAGAAAAGACATCATTCTGAACATTGGGATGGTCGTGCCGCACGGCTGCCTACGTATCTCTAAGAGAGAATCAGACCAAACGTAGTTCGACTCCAAAACACTAAAAAGGCTATTTTAGGTATTTTGAAAAGCATTTTTTTGAAAATTGAAGAGGGATTTTTTTTTTTTTTTGAAAAGGTAAAATCATACTGAGGAATCAAATGACTTGACCCAATTCTGAAGATACCTGTTTGTTGATGAAGTTGTTGAAGTGTGCCGCCCGAGGTTACTGACGTTGGTCGCGGACTTGAAGTTTGCTGCCATCACAGACTTTGAAGTTGTCGCCGAGGTCACGGACTTGAAGTTGCTGCCGTCACAGACTTTGCTGGTGTCGCCGAGGTCACGGACTTGAAGTTTCTTGCCGTCACGACTTTCTTTGGTGTCGCCGAGGCCACGGACTTGAAGTTTCTTGCCGTCACGGACTTTCTTTGGTGTCGCCGAGGTCACGGACTTGAAGTTTGCTGCCGCCACAGACTTTGAAGTTGTCGCCGAGGTCACGGACTTGAAGTTGCTGCCGTCACAGACTTTGCTGTTGTCGCCGAGGTCACGGACTTGAAGTTGCTGCCGTCACAGACTTTGCTGGTGTCGCCGAGGTCACGGACTTGAAGTTGCTGCCGTCACAGACTTTGCTGTTGTCGCCGAGGTCACGGACTTGAAGTTGCTGCCGTCACAGACTTTGCTGGTGTCGCCGAGGTCACGGACTTGAAGTTTGCTGCCGTCACAGACTTTGAAGTTGTCGGTTGAGGTGGAGGTTCTGTCAGCCCCTGTAATGCAAGGATAGATGCATATGGTCTCGGATAGACCCGAATGATTCTTACCTTTCTGTACCTGTTAGCACATAAAGATTCCAAGTAGATTTTTTTTCAAATTTTAGTTGTTTGACTGGACTTACGTGGTGGTGTTCACGTCTGTTCGTGTAAATGGCCGGTTGGTCATTTTAATGGTGAATTTATGTATGAGTATATGGTATATGGAAATGTAGGGATATTTGTATGGATTTGTATTTGAGATGGGGAATTGTATGAGAGAATTTGTGTTTGACAAGTTGGGACCAAATCAGGTTTATGCAGAATCTGTTGCTAGTCAGCGAGGCTGTACTGTTTCTTCATTGTTGTAGGATTTTGATAAGTAACCTTTTGTGAACACATCTAGGTCTGTTGCGAATCTCCATTCTTAATTCTCCTTTGAGTTGTGTCTCTAGGAGGCAAACGACCACAAATCTGTCGACTGTCGTGATGTCTCTATGTCTAAGGCCCTTTGGTGTCTCAAGCCCCAAGTTGCTTGCAAGTGGTAGATGACTTTGTGAACATGCTTGTGATGCAGCTCGCTTGATTTGAAGATGATCGAAGAAGACTCTCCTTATTGATTTGATTTGAAGAAGATCGAATGATGTTTGATGAAGAAGGCTGAAGAATACTCTCCCTTTGTCCTATGATATGATTTTTTTTTCTTAGTGACGCACCCTGGTTTTTGCCTAGACCACCCTTTCGGGTTTTCAATCTAGCGGGCACTTCTTTTGCGCCTATTCTTTCTTTTTTTGTGCTCTAACTTTTGCCTAGGTCGCTCTTTACGAGTTTTCAACCTAGCGAGCCATTTTTTTTTGAAAAAGTATGTGTACTCGAAGAGAACTCAGAGAGAGAAAATCTTATTGAGGAGAGAGAGAGAAATGAGATCTCAAGTTTAGTTGAGGAGAGACGGACTCTATTATTTGGAAGGTGATCCAAGCATTGAATATTTGAAGAAGTGCATTCTCTAATGATGAGAGTGAGAAGCAAAGAGGAAGGCTCCTAATGCAGATTTGATTATTTTGAAGAGTTGAAATAGAGATTGACTGGGGGAGGAAAGGATAGGAAGTCCCAGTTTTTGATGCTTGGAATTCAAGAGTGTGTATGAGAGTGGCTAACAGGAAGCCCCTAGACTTGACAAGAAACGCTGCTCGGCTCAAGGATCTAGAAAAGTTATTCTACCTTTTAATGGACCGTGTATCATCTAGAAGTTTCTAAATAAGATTGAGAAGAAAGCCAATCATTAGTATGACTTAAGGGTAAACATTTTTCTTGATACTGAAAGTCTTCTTCACTTGATGTAGGAGGATATTGAGGAATCCCCTTTTCTTTTGTTGGTATCACTTGACTCCTCTTCTTTGTGGGAGATTCCTTCTTGCCGTTGTTGAATTTCCATCCTTGTTGTGTGGCGATGAAGGCTTGAGAGTTTTTTTTTTTTTTTGATGCTCTATTTTTGCCTAGGACGATTTGAGGAGTTTCGACCTAGCGAGCTTTTTATTTATTTTTGTACTCTCAAAGCCTTAAATTGAGTAGCCCCACTTTTCTTGGGATGAATGTTGATAGTAGTGCCTTTGGCTTTCTTCGCTTGTTGATCTTTAACTTTCAGTAGGGGTAATGTTTAGCCCTGAAGCTTCCTAAGGATAACATTCTTCTTAAACTCGCTTAGAAGTCTCTATTTTTGTGATGATTAAGGAATGGAAGGTTCATTATTTTGCATGAGTTAAATGATATTCATGAGGTAGAACAACCTTAGGGAAAGTGTTTAGAAAGGAAATGACTTTGATTAATTGAAGAAATTAAAACAGATTCTATAGTTTAGATGACACAAACTAGAGGAGGTGAGAAGTACTAGAAAGACAGAACGACTCTTCTAGTTCATACTTGAAAATTTAAAACCTAATCTACTTCTATCAAAGGAGAAAGGGAGAGGATAGTTGTAGCCCCAAAGTGGTAAGTATAGATTTCTTCTTGGAGCTTCATCTTCTTCATGGATTGCGAGGGAGAGGATTGTTGATGACGTTGGGACGTTCTAGATTTCCATTATCAAAGAGGACTTGGATGATGTCCTTCAAGTGGTGGCAGGAGTTGGTGTCGTGGCCGGTGAAGTTTTGGTACTTGCAGAATAAGTGATGAGCATGATCGGGACCCACATCCTTGGGAGGAACACCTTCTCTTGGTTTGATCTTTCCTTCTTTCATGAGGGTGTCAAGGAGACCCTCTTGAGTGATTCCTTCGAGTTTGTCATAGTATCTCTCCTTTCTTTTCTTCTTGGGAGTAGGAGTAGTAGGGTATTTGCCGGCGTTGGAATGGTTGAATCTATTAATGTAGGCATGATCCCAATATTCCTCTTGAGCTTGTAGGCGGGCACGAAGTGCTTTGATTTCTTCTTCGTAGTATTCTTTTTGTACTTGTAGACGGGTTTGAAGTGTTTCAACCTCTCCCTTGTAGTAATCGCCTTGGGCTCGGTGGCGAGTTTGAAATTGTCCCTCCATTTGTCGTTGGAAGTGGGTAAATAAGACATGAGTATGCACTCCGACCATTTGATTCACTTCCCATTCTAGACGGGCCTTTAGAGCATCGATCTCTTGTGTAGCTTGAGTGTTGGGAGGAGAATCAGTCATTGTGACAGAACTAGTTTCCTTGATGTTGAACTTTGGTGATGAACCTAGACGTGTAGCAACCGTGTTAAACCATGATCGAGTCCCAACAAGTCGGCTGAATAGGGTGAATGAAGGCTTTGAAGGTTTGAAGGTTTTGGCCAAAACACGAAAAGATCGAACACTTATCTCGCACGGGACAAGCAGTCTCGCGCGAGATAACACCACGGAAAGCCACAATTTTCTGATTTTAATCCTAATTTTGGTCGGACGGAAAATCCGTTTTGGGGGTTTCTAATATTCAGAATCCAAACCTAGGGACCTAGGGGTCGAAGTAATCTCAAGTAACATCAAGTTTTGTGCAATAATTTTGGTGAGAAATTTTTCTCTTTAGGGACAAATCCGAAGGGACAATCATAGGGACGTTTTCGAAGGGACAATTTCGAAGCGGCATATTTATTGATTTCTTTTCCATGGCTTATTGCACAAAACAAGATCTTGACAAGGGATTACAAGGACTCCAAGATCAAATCGACCGGTCACGGAGTGTCTTAAAAAGTCAATCTACATGATTATGTGGCGATGCAGGGCTGGAAGGCTAGGCTCCCCGCGATATGACAATCTAGGTGGATTGAATACGCGGAGTGGGATGATCCAACTTCGGAGAGACCGGCGACTAGGTGGTTACCGTCATCCATCCTTAGTGTGGGTCCCGGGTTTATCAAGGGTATGTAGTGCAATGACAGTTATAGTATGAGTGCGCGTGTGTGAAAGTCAAACTAGGTGATAGAGTAAAATAAAGAGTTTTATTTTTTTGAAAACTAAAGAAAAACAGATAGTGGCCGCACCAAGTGGTTGACTACGTTTCTCCCAAATAAGAAAGACTCAGGCCGTCGTAGTTCCACGTAAAGGAGAGAGAGAGAAATAAATAATTTAAATTACAACTCCCGAATCCCCAATGGACCGGACTTTAATTAAATAAAACCCAATCGCACGCAGTTTATAAATAATAATCAATTATTTAAATGGAAAACGATTCGAGTTCTACATCTTAAGGGAGGCCTTAAGATGCGAAAACTCTGCAGATAATGAATTCTGGGATCCCCCTTGCATGTTCGGCTCTCGTCTTGGACTATGAGATAAACGGGAGAAACCAGAAAACAATCAGATTGCCGAAGCAATATCTCGCGCGAGATATGATACCTCGCTGCGAGACATGCCTCATCTGAGAGCAAAAAATTCGAATTTACAAAAATTTTTTTTGAAAACCTCTCTTTTAATTTTGACGCAAGTTTAAGCCTCTTAATTTTAAGTCCCCAGCGAAGTCGCCAAACTGTAGCGATGCCTGGATTTTGAATAACAGAGTTGCCACATATATTATTTGTTTGGAAACATAGGAAAACCATTTTGAAAAGAGATTTGAGTTCGGGGCTTAGGTTATGGAATGGGTAGGTCGAGGAGCATCCATTCCACCCGATCCGAAGATCGGTCTTGCTAAAGAAAAGAGAGGTTTTCAATCTTTACAATATATATATATAATTAAAGAAAACAAGCAAACCCTAATCAATTTCTTGATTAGGAATGTCGGATTGTATGCTTCGAGATCGCCTTCATCGATTGAAGGGACTCTAGGCCAATCCTTTTGATGGGATTACACCACTCTAAAAGTCAATAGAGAGATTGAGAAGAAGAAGAGAAATAGAGGATTTTACCTTGGGTTTAGGGAGTAATTGATTTAGAACGTGGTTATAAGATGTCTTCTCGATCGAGAAGCGATTCAGGCAGAGTTTCGACTCAATATGAGAGCCAAATCTTGATGCGGACAGAGCTTCGCCTTAATCCTTGATTCGGGTTTGGATGTTTGTTGATCAACAAGGTTGATAAACAAACTTTAGGTGATTTTAGGAAGGTTTTATGAGTGATTTGAAGGAATCTTTCGTGGAGAGAAACCAACAAATTGTGTGTGTTGTGTGGAATTCTGGACCTTTGAAACAGTGGAAGTCACCAAGTATTTATAGGGGTTTAAGAGGTAGAGGTGGAGAGGGAAACAACCTAGGAAGGTTCTGGAACTCAATTCTGATTGGAGAACCGGATTAGATGAGGTTTATCAAGAAAAGAGTTTGAAACGGAGAAGGAGAGTGATTTTTGCACATCCTGCCGAGGGGATATCTCGCGCGAGATATGATATCTCGTGCGAGATAACTAGTCTGATGACTATTTTGTCCTCTTCAGTTGTTCCGTTAGTCAGTTAGGTCCAAAACTAACGAGGTTAGTTAGAAACTTAACGAAAACATGATGAAACTGATATGCTTTCATCAAAACATAAAAGAGAGACGAAGAGTAGTGTAATCATGATTTATTGATTCAGAATGGGGTGTCTACAGGAGGGAAGTGTGGGGATGGGTGTAAGGAGAAGAGGTTATTAGGCTTTTGTTTTTTCTTTTTTTAATTCAAACCCTGCACTTCTTTAAATTTAAAAATAAACCCTACAATTTGTTTTTTAGTTTTTAGATAGGATTACCTAAAATTCCCCTTATAAATTGATCATATGCGCGACACATTGCTGTAGCGTTGCGAGAAAGAAATTCTGATTCCTTTTATTTTTTATGAGTCGCCACCTATATTATTTGATTGGAAACATAGAAAAACCATTTGAAAGAGATTTGAGTTCGGGGCTTAGGTTATGAAATGGGTAGGTTTAGAAGGCATCCATTTCACCCAATCCGGAGATCGGTCTTGCTAAAGAAAAGAGAGGTTTTTCAAAAGAAGAAGTAAAAAAACGAATCTAAATACTACAAATAAAGGTCCATTTGACGAGGTCAAACGGAATGTAGAATCGATTGCTTCGAGACCGTCTCCATGATTTGGAGAGGCTCTAGGCCGATCCTAGATTCTATGGACTTATACCACTCTAACAATCAATTAGAAGGAAGATTAGGAATTACCTTGCGTGAGGTGATTTGGACAGAGTTTCGACTCGAGTTTAGAGTCGACCCTTCACACGGACAGAGCTTCGCCTTGGTCCTTGGTTTGGAGATTGATGCTTGTTTGTCAACAAGGTTGACAAACAAACTATGAGGTGAGTTTTTAGGGTGATTTTGAGGGATTCCTTCAGGGAAAGAAAACGACAAAATGTGTGTGTTGTGTAAATTCGAGGTTTGGGATTTTCGACTTCCGACCTTCGATCCCTTGGAAGTCACCAAGTATTTATAGAGGTTGGGTATGAAGAAGTAGAGAGTTAAAACCCTATCAGATGGTTCTAGACCTCCTCTCTCATTGGTTGACCGGAGAGATAAAGTTTTATCTCGAAAAGAGATTGAAATCGACGAGGGAACTGTCGTCTGCAATCTGCAAAGGGAGATATCTCGCGCGAGACACGCCATCTCGCGGCGAGATATTGCTCCTGTGGACAGTTTTGTCCTTTCCTCGTTATCTCGTATGCAGTTTAGTCCCGAACTAACGGTAGTTAGTCAAAACTTAACGAAACATGACGAAATGGTGGATTTCTACTTCTTGACTCAAAGCGAGACTTAGAGTGGTATAAGTATGATCCGATGTGTTCAGAATGGGGTGTCTACAATTGCCATTTAACGGTAAAAAACTAACGGGATTAGTGATAGTAACAATTCCAAAAAAAATATGAGTTGGATATGTTCGATGCTACGAAAATGAGTTTGATAGTAATATACACAAAAGGGAATAGTTGATTTTTTTTTTTTTTTGTATTTTTTCCTTGTTTATAAGAAATTGATTTTTTATTACAATACACTTTGACTTGTTATTTTAATAAGTTACATGCTCCTCTGTCCAAATAAATCATTCAATAAAATATTTCTTTTTTTAATTTGTCCTTGAAAACATATTAGTCACAGTTAGAAAAAAAATTACTCCCTCCATCTTTAAAAAAAAAAAAAAACTAAAAGAGCAATATATTACAGACAACAACAATTATTTCGAAATCGACTATACACAAATGTTGAAAGTTCGACCCAAATGGTGGAACTCGCATTTACAAACAATGTCCTAAAAATTACAACCACTAACATATTGACATTTCGATTTATCAACCGTAAAGAAAAGGAATAGTTTTCACTAAGCACATCCTTACAATACCTAAGAAATGAATCCACTTTCGAGTTAATCTTAATAAAACCTGAATTTGGAAGACTCCTCATTTTGTAATGCTAGACTACATGAACGTCATGATAAAATATTGATACCCTAACCCTTTTCCTGTTGGAAAAATATGTTTTTCTTAAGGAAATAATATATTATTTCCTAATTTGGTTAATTGAGTGTTGGGTTTTGTTCTATTTCATGACAATGTTGAAATCATATATTCATTTGTCCAAAATGGTTAAGGAATGAATGAAATATTAAGGCTCAAAGTAAGTGGGTTGAAAGTGGGAAATGTGGTTATCCAACATTGGAAAGGAATGTAAAATGATATTAGTTTATATACTCCTACACTTTAGTAGGGAGTAAGATTGTGGAGCATAGAGGCAATGTAACTCCAAATTGGGCTACTCGCGCTAGCCCACTTTTTACATTCTTTTTTAACTTGACCTATTGTAACTGGGCACCAGCAGCGCCTGGGCACCAGCAGTGCCTGAGCACCAGCAGTGCCTGAGCACCAGCAGCTACGTGCCAGAAACGTTTCTGATGATTTTAAACGTCTGTGTAACGGTCGCAATAACTGCAGTGATTAAGTAAATTAAAAAGGGTTTTAAGTTTCAAGCAGTTTTGATTTTCTTGGCAACTATACAAAGGGAAGAACAACAACAAGACAAAACACACTGATTTCCATAATCTCAATACTCCTTTTTTCGCAGCATATTGAGTATTCTTTTCTTTGGCCTCCTGCATTGCATCAGTGGTGATATTGTCCAAGCATCTAACTTCAGTTCGCCGGAGGTACTATTATGCAATTACCGTCCGGTCAATCCGTTTATCCTGAGAGGCGAACGTCCAAAACAACCTCAAGCACAACTCGGTGAGGGGGCGAATTTGTCTTAAGTAGAGTGTGTCACACACGACTCAGATAACATCAAGAAGATCATCATAAAAATTTTCTCCTACGGGTTTTTCTCTTTATTTATGTTTTATTGCAATTTGTATCATTTAATATATTGTAATTTTTTCTCTTTTTGTGCTTTTGTAAGATTTTGTCTAACATTCTTAAGACAAACTTTCACTATTTGAGAAAGGATTACAGATTGAGAAATTCGGTGGAGCGGCAGCCACGAAAAAAAAGATAGAAAATGATGGAAGAGACGGATGGAAGAAAATTCCAGCAAATTTTTTGCAATGACCAGCTGTGATAAAATTGCAATTCCCGATTTGTTAACCGTTGGATCGAGCTCAAATTTGGTGAGCAAGTTCTAAACTCATATAAGAACAATCTGGACGGTGGAGATCGAAATATTTTATGTGGAGATGAAGAAAAAATTTTCGGAACAAAACAGTTTATTAAAGAAATTTTATTTTTTTTGAACATATAATGAACTAACGGATGAACATCAAGGATGTTGCGACGATTGTGTAAAATAGTTGTGGCGACGCCACTTCTAGTGTTTATACAATGGGTGATATATATCATATGGTTCATGAGAATCATAGTGAGAAATTGAAAAGTTCGTAGGAACTAAGTTGAAAAATTGAACGTTGAAAGTTGTAGTATTTAACGTTGTTATGGTTCACAAGAATCATAATGAGAAAAATTGAATAGTTCGTTGGAACTAAGTTTAGAATATGAACGTTAAAAGATGTAGTCTTTAACGTTGCATTTTATCAATGATCTATTGGCAAAGATGATAGGGCTTCTTGAAAGGAGTTGTTAAATTCTATTATTGTCAATAGTGACAAAAGTCACAAAGATAAAAACAATTGAGCTTCTTGAAAGAAGTTGTTGAATTCTATTGTTGTGAACATTGACAAATGTCAAAAGAACTAAAACCATAGGGCTTCTTGGAAGAAGTTGTTAAAAACATATTAGGGGAATAGGTGACTAATGTCATAAAGATAAAAACAATAGGACTTCTTGAAGGAAGTTGTTAAATCTTATTGTTGTTAATGATGGCAAATGACACAAATATTTAGGAGGACTTCTAAAAGAAATTGTGTATTATGTAAATAAGAATGTGACTTCTCTAATTTAGAGGTACTTCAAGATGAGACCTTTAAAGTTTTGGAATAATTAACCTTCAACTATAATTCCATTAAGGAATTTGGGGGTTTATAAATGTGAGTGGTTATAAGAAATAAATTGTGTTAATTCTCCTATTGAATTAACAATTTATTCTTGGAGTTAATTCTCTAATTAAGTTAGAGAGTTATATTTGAAACAACAAAGTAATAATTGTTGAAAATTAAAGCCAATGTTTGATTTGTGTGGAGACAAATCTCTAATGAAATGTGGTTATTCCAAGTATTTCGGATCACCATAGTGAGAAGTTAGAAAATTTTGTTCACCTTGACTTTAAGTGATGGCAACAAAAGATGTTCTACATGACCACCTTGAACTTAGAGAAGTTTCTTTTGGAAGATCCTACAAAGTTGGGTGAAAATGTGATGGATGTTCAAGCTGTGAGTGCGGTTGAAGCATGTGAATTTTCTTTATAGGAACTTGAACATACCGAAAGTATCGAGCTGGGCCAATCAAGTAAAGCCCAGTCATCAAGCAATTATGGCCACCACATTCTCAGTGGGCTAGGCCCAATGATCACATGGCCAAGGCCCATCATATTGATCCGTCGACTTAAGTTCATTGTCCGACCTACCAGGTCCCGACCTAACTTAGTTCGACCTCATGATCCAAGTTATACTTCGGGTACGATCCAACTCTACCCATCAGTCGGGTCGGTTCAATCCCAAGCGTCGACCTCGACCTGCCAAGCAAGCGTCGACCTAACAGTTGCAGGCGCACGTGCTTCTACTCTTTCCATAACTGCTTCCCTACAAATCAGGGACCGTTCAGGGACACGTTCACATGATGTATAACTGTCCCTAAAATCACGGAGCTCATGTAGCCCCACCAAATATACCACTTACATCAACTATAAATACATTTCCACTACAACGGTTATGAGGTAACTGCAATTTTGTCATTTGAATACTCTTGTTCAATACATATTTTGCTCTCCATACATACATACTTACTCTCACGCCCGAGGGTCTAAGCCAGAGACACATCCGACTAGTCGTGGGTTCTGGTTTTCAGGTCAAGGAGCCAAGTGATCAGTCCTACCACGTGGAGGAAGATTGATAAACACATTTCCTGCGGCATCAGTTTGGTTCCATTGCCGGGAATCGTGCATAACTTGACCTCGAAGTTTTCTCAACCTGCAATCATGGTGACTTCAGATGGACATGTATCTGAGGCCTCACTCGGGCACGATGAAGGAAACAATAATGCCAATGTAAACACTGGAAACGCTAATTTGCTCCTCCCCCTCCACCGCGTCAGCACGCTAGGGCAATGCGATCTAATAGTGTGGCTGATGGCAGGGGATTGCCAGATGGAAGAAGAGACAAGCGACCTATGGAGGGACAGGGAGCACCGCCTCCACCGAAGCGTCCAACAGGGCAAACGAATGCTGGAAACAGGGCAGGTCCCTCATCCAACCCCTTAAGCAGGAAGGAGATGCTGTTGGAGCGAGCTCAAATTCTAGCCAAATTATTAGCAATGGAGGAGGCAGAACAGGTTGATAGGAGGTCAGAGAGGGTGGCTCCCTCTCAAGTTTCTAACAGGGAGCATGCTAGGAGTACTCGGCCGAAGGAGACTGTGGGACAGAATGTCGAGCAAAGGATGGTGCTGCGACCTCAATCACCTATTCATGTTCCAAGTGACGATCTGAGGGCCAGCCTCAACAGGAATAGAGAGCAGGAAGCCCAGTCAGATCTGAGGACACAGCTAGAGGCTAATCGAAGCTTGCGTAGATCACCGGCCAGGACACAAAGGTCACAGTCCCACAGGGAAAGGAATGGGCGCAGGTCGCCTATAAGAGAAGATAGGCGCAGGTCGCCTCCAAGAGGTGATAGGCGCAGGTCGCCACCAAAAGGTGATAGGCGCAGGTCGCTAACTCAGTCAATAAGGTCACCTTTTCACAAGGATAGGAGGGGCAGAGAGGTAACTCCCCCTAGAAGCGACAGTCATAGAGCCAATTCTGGGAGAGAGAGAATCACCATGAAGAGAAGCAAAGGTCGAATGATGTCTCCCACGCTAGGGACGACATGCCAGATGCTAGGGAGTGGCTCCTATGGAAGAAGAAATTTGAGCAGTGGGAAGCTGATAAGAAGGAAGGTGCTGGAAAGAGCGAGCACAAAGATTTTTCTCTTCGACCTTTAGCTAAGGAGTTGCTAGACTGTCGACCTCCTCCAGGTTTCAGATTGCCAGTCCTAGAAAAGTATTCAGGTGCAACCAACGCCAAAAGCCATATACAACACTTGGAGGCCACCATGTGCTTTGTCTCCTACGAGGACGACATGATGTGCAAGGCACTTACAAGCACACTCACTGGGGTAGCCCTTATGTGGTTCAATGGTTTGGCACCCGGATGCATCTCAACTTGGTCTTATATGAGGACAAAATTTCTGGAACGCTTCTCGACTGCTGGAGCTAGGAAGATGGCAGTCACCGATCTGAACAACTTGGTGCAAGGGAAAAATGAGAGCTCGATGAGCTACTATACCAAGTTTAAAGAAATGGTCGACAAGATCGAGGAAGACCTCACGGATAGAGAGGTTATCAATTGTTTCAGGAGTGGAATTACTTCTACAGATATGGACTATGAGCTGACTGTTCGAACAGTTACTACTCGACAGGAGTTGTTCGAGAAGGCCTACAATGTGGCATTGGCCGAGGAGAGAAAAGAAAAGAAGAATGGGAAAGGACCCAAGACTGAGATCGCTGATGACAAAAAGGACTCAGCCAAGAACGGAGGAAATAACAAGAATGGCAAGAACAGAACCAGGGCGACTGAGAAAGTGCCCGAAGCTTTCACTCCCCTAACGGTGAGTCGAACTGAAATAATGAATGCAGTCGAGCTGGCCCCATCTGCCCCTATGAACCCGACCAATAAGTTCAAAAGATACAACAACAAATATTGTGAGTATCACAAGGATACGGGGCATACTACGGAGGATTGCATGAGTTTGAAGCGCATAATTCAGAGAATGGTCGAGCAGGGAAGGCTCGACGCATACGTCAAAAGGCCTCAGGGAGGTCGTGGCGAGCGACCTACAGGTGGACACCCAGAGCCAAGGCAACCTAGGATGAATTTGGGCGCCATCACTGAGCAGGTCAGAAATACAGCCATCAAACATAAGATTTTTCAGCTCAACAAGGCCCCACATGTGCCCCCAAGGAGCTACGTCAGGGACGAGGTGATTAGCTTTTATCCGAACGAGCTAGCAACTAATATGGCAGCTAGGGAGCAAGTTCTCGTCATCCCAGGACTCATTGATGGATGTACGACGAGCAGACTCTTAGTCGACACGGGGGCCTGCAAGGATATTCTGTTCTACAAAACATTCCAGGAAATGGGTCTTTCAAATGAGCAGCTCGAAAGGTATGATGGCAGACTGGAGGGCTTCACCAACCACCGGGTCGATGCCAAGGGACAGATCGAGCTATACGTCGACCTAGGCCAACACCCTTATAGGGTCGTTTCCAAGGTAAAATTTATTGTTATTGACGTGAACAGTGATTATGCTGCTATACTTGGTATCCCTGGCCAGGTCGCACTTGGGATGGTAGCCTCAATCCCTCATCAGCGAGTTAAATTCCCTACACCAGCTGGAGTCGGCTGTGTACAAGTGTAAGTGCTCCAATTTGAGCTTGTTAGTATTTTCGTTAGAAAATTAACGAAAGTTATAACATTTCTAACAATTCCTAACATTCCTAACATTTCTAACCAAGTAAGGGTAGATTAGGGATTGCCAAAAAAAGATAAACCAAGGAAAGGAATCAAAAAAGCAAAATAAATAAGAAAAACCAAAAAAAGAAATGGCTGGAAACAAAAGCTGGTGATTAATTTGAATTTTGAAAAGATTATTCCTTGTGTCCAAAGCCTGGAGCAGCATTTAATGAACAGTGCACGCTGCAGGGTTTATCCGCGCGGATGGGATTGTCAATTTCAGAGGGCTATAAATTGAGCCCTCCAGTCACAAAAAAAAAAAAGAGAGAACACAATTCACAGTTGCACCTTGGCGAAAATACTTGAGAAAATAGTGAGAATTCCCTTGAATTGTCACTCTTTTCTCTTGATTATCTTCCCAAATCTCACTCACTCACCATCATATTCAAAGCCTCAAACACTCATACATTCAAGCCAAAGCTCCAAAACACAAAGAAGATAGGTATAACCTCCCTCTTCTTACCCTAAATCTCTCATCCATGCATGCATTTTCAAGCTACAAAATGTAGTTCATTCATCTTCTTGTCTTAGATCCAAGAAGATCACCATGGAAGTTCATCTCCATGGATGATCTTCTACAAGGATCAACATTATTTTCAAGTTCTCTTACTTTCTTGCAAAGAAAACACATTTTCAAAACCCTAAAAACCATTTTCAAGCACCAAATCTTGATTTCAAAGGATAAAATTCCCCTTCCCAAGCAAATGAAGTGCTTAGTCCTAATGTACCCCAAGGATGGTTTGGTATAGTTGATTCACCACTAAAATGTAAAGTGATCACTAACCAAAACCTAAGGAAATGGGGACAAGCATGGATGCAAAAAACCCCCCTTTCAAATCATTTTTCCTTTCTTGAGAAGTTGCTGTCCAGTAGCAATTTTCCAAGACCCCAGTCCATTGTCTTAATTTTTGGACACAGATAAACTTAGAATTTGGTGTTTATTACAAAACACTTTTTGTAGCCAACATCCAGATATTTCCATACATATTTTTACTTTATTTTTTGGGTGATTAAAAATCCTATTTTCAAATTTTCTTTTAGAGGCCAGTTCATCAGCTTCTAGGGAATCCAGATCTCATATCTGAGATTTCCAGAAGGTTTTGACCCCACAAATATTCTCCAAAATGGAAAATTCCTTCGTACAAATCTTATTTAAGGTGTCTGGAACAACTTTCATTCTCTGAGTTTATCCATATTATGAAGTTTTAAGACCCTTGAATCCATTTCAAAATCAAAGGTCCACTGCCTTTTTCATTCTGGCAGAAGTGACTCTCAACTTCAAAAGGTCTTTTGAGTACCAAATCTCAACCCAAAAATCTTCCAAAAAATCATGGGATCAGTTTAAAGTCTTAAAAAGACATCCCAATTTTTACTTTTCTGAGTTTCAACTTATTTTGGCCAAAACACACACACATACACACATACACACAAATGATTTTCAGCTTGGAAGACTCGTTTTACGAGGCATTCCGGGTGCACACTAACGTCCTTCCCGGCGTGTAACATGACCTCCGAACCCAAATCTCTAATCTCGGGCATTTTTTAAAGTTTTGGCCCTTAAAACAAAAATGGCGTGGCGACTCCGTTCTTTTTCCGGTTTTATTTGGTTTTTTCAAAGAAACGCAAAAAAATCGAATTTTTCCCGCGAGAAATTTTAGGTGGCACATCATCACAGTGGCGACTCCGCTGGGGAATAGAAGCTTTTTCTAAAAAAAAATGATATTTGGTATATTGGTGGAAACCATTAAACTTCCCGTTATCGCCTCCTAACACGAGTCGGGGATAAATTGTGGTTTAACAATCCCACGTACCGGTATCATCGTTTTTCAAAAAAAAAAGAAAAGCTTTTGAGGGTCAAGCTTCCGTCCCGGCATTAAAAATCATTTGTTGTGTGTGTTGATTTTTGTACATTTTCGTGTTGTTTTGGCCGCCTCGGAAAAAGTCAAAATATTGACTGTCGGAATCATGTCCCTAACTGTCGGAATTTTTGTGCTTATGTGCTTATGTGTGCATTTACTTTCAAAAAAAAAAATTTCAAAAAAAAAAAGAATTTCAAAAAAAAAGATTTTCAAAAAAAAAAGAAAACTTTCAAAAAAAAAATAATGCATCATATTTTTAAGACACATAAAAAATTTCTATTTTACTCAGAAAAAGAATATAGACTGCTTGCACACTACGCGCACGTGACCGTACACTGCACACTACGTCCCTAACCCGGGAAAATCCTTGTCGCGGCCCATTTGGTCTTATTACGCCTCTCGGTGCAAGCACAGGACTACCCAAACATCCCATGGAGCCTCGTGTCGATCATGCACTTGTCCGTGACACACTTTGTCCGAGACCCGGTTGGTTTTTAGTTTGGTCTGTGTCATGCCCTGTCTGTGTATATGTTAGCACCCGGCCCGAAAAAAAAGGCATTTAAATGCTTGGCCCGGTTAATTAATAAGAAACCCTAACAAAATCCTAAAAATTCATTATTTCGTCCGTACTGCGCCGTCACTGTTAGCTTGGAAAAGTACGCCAGATAGAAGAGCCGATCGGCCCTTTGCCCGTGGTATGGCCGATCGACCCTTTTATATAGAGCCGATCGACCCTTCAGCCCTAGTGCCGATCGACCCTTCAGAGGCCCAGCCCAAGTTCCGAGATATTATAAATAGGGGTGCCCGACTCCCTACTTTCACACACAATTTCATACGGGAGAAGCGAGACTACACTTGCTTTACCCACAGTTATTCTTTTTCCTCTCGAATCGCCAAGATTCGACCCCAAAGTCTTGCTACAATTGGTAAGACTCTCTTTTTAATATTCTTGTTCTTTATTATTATTGTCTTTATTATTATTGTCTGCATGCTTAGTATATTTTAATTACTTTATTTCTTGCTTATGTCATATATGCTAGATTTAGGGTTGTTTTAATATATTTAATTATGTATAGCCGAGGATGATCTAAGGTTTCGCCCAAAGAAACCCAATGGATCTAGGAACTATTTCTTTCCTTCCACCTTAGTTATAATTATCCCATGATCAACAATCCCCCAAGGATGAACGTTGATTAGTGCACCTTCCGAGGGCCTAACTCAAAGGTTCTAGGGTGTGATCATCAATTAATTCTTTCTCTCCCCTCCTCCTTATGCATGATCCCGCTTCTTCTATCTATTCCTGTAAACACCGCACACAACCAACACCCCACATGCTAGAAAGACCGATTCGTCGGGCAATAGGAGTGATAACGTTTCTTCTTCTGTTGTAACTTGACCCCCGAACCCAATTAACTGTTTAGCCTTTTTTCAAAGCTTTGGGCTATATCAAAGTGGCGTGGCGACTCTCAAAATTAAACTAATATTTTAATATGGTTTAAAGCGAGTGTCACTAAATGAATATCCCATTTCGATCCGACTTTATATAATTAATTTATTTCAAACCTCCGAATGCGCGTTGCATCGGGACGGGGTATTCACAGTGGCGACTCCGCTGGGGACTGTTTTGAAATTTTTTCAAACTAAGTGGGTCAAACTTTCGTTTTCTTGTATGGTGTTGTATTTCTTTTTCTTTATTCTTAACTGTTGTATTGCATGCATGCATCTCATGTAAATAAAAAATTCTTTCTCTTAAAAAGAATTGGACTTTTTACCTCACACTACCACTAGAGTCCGTGTCACACTGCACAGACACCCCTTAACCCTTCGGAGAAGCCAAAGTGCGGGAAGTGTGGTGATCATGTCGCCTCCCTTTCGAGTCTCACTTGGCCATCCACTCATCAGTGCGCTTCGGCTGCACGATGGGAGCCTGAAATCTAACCCTTGTGTCACCCACTTTGCTAGGAATACACTCCTTGTGACCGGTTGGTTTGACTAGTTTTTTTTATATAGACAATTAATAAGGTCTTTATGTTAAGTCACTGCGAATCAATGATAAGTCAAGATCTATCGAGAGATTAAGAGCACTAAAAAATTGATTTCCTTTTAGAGGACATGTAAAGTTTGAATGCTTGATCTTGTCCTATCATGGGTCTGTAGTACTTCCCATAAACATCATATTAAATGTCTATATGAGACGGTTAGTCGTTAGGATCCACCACTTTAGGACATTTAGTTAGTTGCGAAAAAGGGGTATCCCTTCCAACCAAGAATAGGTTCTATAAAAATGGAAGGCTTTTTTGTAAATAAAATGCTTAACTATCCCTCATTTCTAGGACCCTTCGAGGTCCGCTCCTCATTTCTAGGACCCTTCGGGGTCCGCTCCTCATTTCTAGGACCCTCCGAGGTCCGCTCTTCATTTCTAGGACCCTCCGAGGTCCGCTCCTCATTTCTAGGACCCTCCGAGGTCCGCTCCTCATTTCTAGGACCCTCCGAGGTCCGCTCCTCTTTTCTAGGACCCTCCGAGGTCCGCTCCTCATTTCTAGGACCCTCCGAGGTCCGCTCCTCATTTCTAGGACCCTCCGAGGTCCGCTCCTCATTTCTAGGACCCTCCGAGGTCCGCTCCTCTTTTCTAGGACCCGCCGAGGTCCGCTCCTCTTTTCTAGGACCCTCCGAGGTCCACTCCTCACTTCTTGGACCCTTCAAGGTCCACTCTCCATTTCTAGGACCCCCCGAGGTCCGCTCTTTACTTCTTGGACCCTTCAAGGTCCACTCTCCATTTCTAGGACCCCCCGAGGTCCGCTCCTCACTTCTTGGACCCTTCAAGGTCCACTCTCCATTTCTAGGACCCCCCGAGGTCCGCTCTTTACTTCTTGGACCCTTCAAGGTCCACTCTCCATTTCTAGGACCCCCCGAGGTCCGCTCTTTACTTCTTGGACCCTTCAAGGTCCACTCTCCATTTCTAGGACCCTCCGAGGTCCGCTCTTTACTTCTTGGACCCTTCAAGGTCCACTCTCCATTTCTAGGACCCTCCGAGGTCCGCTCTTTACTTCTTGGACCCTTCAAGGTCCACACCTCTGGCGGACCGCCCTAGGTCCAGTCTCTCTATCTTGGACCGTTCAAGGTCCACTCTTTGACCCTTCGTGGTGCTCTTCCTATACTATGTCCACACTCCTCATATCTGGGACCGTTCAAGGTCCGCTCCTCTTCTCTTGGACCCTTCAAGGTTCACTTCTCATATCTTGGACCGTTCAAGGTCCGCTCCTCTTCTCTTGGACCCTTCAAGGTTCACTCCTCTTCTCTTGGACCCTTCAAAGTCCACACTCCTCATATCTTGGACCGTTCAAGGTCCGCTCTTCTTCTCTTGGACCCTTCAAGGTCCACTCCTCAATTTAGGACCTTTCGAGGTCCACTCTCTCTATCTAGGACCATTAAAGGTCCACCCTTCCACCTGAGACTCTTCGAGGTCCACCCCTCGTCTCTTGGACCATCCATGGTCCATTCCTCTACCTTTGATCACCCACGGTCTACATCCTTCAAGTTAGGACCCTTCAAAGTTCTACCTCTTATCTCTTGAACCATCCGCAGTTTGCTCCCTTAGCCTTAAAACCATCCATAGTTTAGATCCTTTATCTCTAGCACCCTTCAGCCAAAGACCCACCTAGATCAAACCTCTTTCGACCCATATAGATCAAACCACCATCTAGGGCCTACCTAAGCCAACTTACCAAGTCCGAATAGCTCGTCTAGATCACCCTCACTTATATTTGACCAAGGATCGAGTCATCTTCCTCTCCTTTTTTTCACCAAACGGACTCTTTTACATTCATCCTCTCTCTTTCTCTAAACTTAACCCTGGTTGTATCATCAATCGGGGCCCCCTCGAACTACGGTGACCTGAGACTCATACCTTAAATGGTAAGGGTTACGTAGGCAACTTCAGCCCGGTCAAACTCGAATTGTGGAGATCAACTATTTTCTCATGGATGCCTTATGGTTAATTATGAGTTTAATTCAACTCATTGTTTTGACTCTGCCATCATTAGAATTTCACATCATGTCTCTGGAGGAAAGCATTGAAGCCCTCAAAGAAGTCTCAAACATGAGGTTGGGAGTGATCAACCTCCTCAAAGACATGCATGAAATTGAGCAGCACCATTTGTCTTACATTCAGGAATACTTGAGAAGAGTTCCTCCTCCTGTGCAATTCCAGAGTCCCTATCATCCACATGCTTATGGTCCCACTTATGGTCCAACACATCAGAATGTCTCATTCAGGATGCCTGCTGTGGCCACCAACCAACGAAAGGCACCAATACCCGAGAAGGAGATCAACAAGGAACATTTTGATGACTTAGGAATGCCTGTGGGTGAGTTCTTCGACATTTTGGTGGGAAAGAATTTGATCAAGCCGCTCGAGAACTACAAGCCTATTAACCCAAGGGAAGACTTAGATACATCCAAGTTTTGCAGATACCACAAGTACGCTGGGCATACCACTGACAAATGTGTGCAACTGAAACGCTCAATTCAAAGATTGATCAACCAAGGGAAGACCCAAGGCCTCGTTGATGAAGGAACCCTCACCCTTCGAGGGAAGATTTAGATTCATTCAGTCTTGTAGGTTCTAGTGCGTCTTTTTTACGTCCATTTTGGGCATTGATATGTAATGTCCACTTTGAACTAGTTACTTCAATAATAAAAAAGAGTCTTTCTTTCTTTTCTCTCTAGACTTGAGACATAATCTCGCATTACTTTCAAGAAGATTGTTTTATTTATAATTATCACTTGGTTGCTAATCTCACTGATAAACTCACCGGCTAATAAAGTAAACAATGAATGAATGCTTTGATTGGAGTAAACAACTCACCGTTCCTTCTTCATATACACCATCCCTATACACCCTTCTCTTATACACTCTCTCCATACTCCACCATATACTTTTCATACACTCCTTGTACATACCCGTTATACCTTCTCAAACATACACTTCCCCAAATACACTCTCCCTCGCTTGACCTCCTTTCCATATGATCAAGACAAGCACAAAGACCGTTGTTGCTCATCATCAGAAAATAGCTGCTCACGCCACTGCAATTTAAAGAAGATACAAGGAGTTGTTCCTATCCTTCACAAGTGCTGCATGAATATCAACTTGGGGCTCACCAACCCCCCAATCTCGCGTCTCCTCTGATTTTCCATTTGATCGATAAGCTTTCATTGAATATGCTCACATATCTTTCTCATGGTCCGAATACATTCTGCCTTACTTAATAAGTCGGTTAAATGAGTTTGCATTTATTTTAAATACTCTTTTGAGAATGCCATCCAGTAGCGATTGAAGCTTAAACCTCTCACCATAGGAAGCCATAACCTTATCCTCACTAAATAATACCCTTTCATTTCAAGATCGACAAGTTTCGAGACCCTAAGAAAGAAACTCATACAAGGGGCTCCCTCGAAGGGACCACCTCCAAGCCCAAGAGGGAAAAGGTAAAACCATCCCAAGGCATACACTAGGGGCTATCGCGAGCAAACAAATCCGGAGGCTTTTCTCGATAAGAGGGTGTTTAAAAAAAAAAAAAAAAAAAAAAAAAAAAAAAAAAAAAAAAAAACCTTCATCACCCCGAAGTGAACCTCCCAAAGGTTGTGAAAATGAGACATCGAGTGAAAGTCCTATCGTGATCAAGTTACCTGCCGAAAGGTTGTGAAAACGAGATATCGAGTGAAGGTCCTATCGTGATCAAGTTACCTGCTGAAATCACAACAAACTCGCGAGAAGAAGCAACAAAAATTCCCTCTTGGACAAATCCCGTAAACCAATTCCAAAGTCCATCCTCTCACTTTTAGAGGATTCCATCACCACCCTTGACCTTATCAAAATCAAAGTTAACCTCACTCATAGAGGTCCTGAAGAGGCAACAACAAGAAAATCCCTTCACCTTAGAAATCCCAAACACTCAGCAAAAGGCCCAGCCGACCTCTCACTTTAAGAGGTCATGTTAATCATCACCTAATGATCGATCGCAACCCAAAGACCAGCTACAACCGCTACCGGATGGCATTCTCAAAAGATTATTTAAAAGAAATGCGTATTCAGATTTTTGAGTCACTTGTTATCCTACGTGAGCATATTACATATTCTCTCAAAAGTTTGGGAACTCGTCCTATTCTTGAAATTCGTTCATTCGACTCCTCAAACACTGTCTGCAAAAGTCTCACTGGGGCTTCGCATCCGTGCCTCTCAGCGGCACTCCGGTAAAAGCAAGGAGACACGCGCCAGGGACTACTCCCCTCGGCTTGCGAGAACAAAGGAACAAAGAATCTTCACTTGAAGGAATGAAAAAATCTTTGGGTTATAATCAGTCAATTCCCACCTTTTCTTCCACCCCAATCTTTTTTCTATTTTTCATTCTTTCCCATGAAGGAGATCAATGCAACGGCAGCCCGCACCACAATTACCACCGAACAGAGCAGCAAGCAACAACGGAACATCCTTCTCCTTCTAAAGACAAGCCAGATTTCACCTTCAAATCAAAACATTCATTTGTTTACCTATATAATTGGAATTTGATAAACCAATCGGTGAGGTCCATTCACGAGCAATCAAGATATAATTCTGAATAAAATAATTCTTCAAATGTCTCGACAAGTCTTCTTTCTACATCATAGGAAAATAGAGCCAAACACCGTCTTTCCGTCTGCGGGGGCTTCCATACACTTTTCCACACCTTGTGATGCTTATACTCTCCCAAAAGAGTCAAACCCAAAAGCGAAAGTGTCATACACGAACTCGGGATCCATTCCCACCTTCGAAAAAATGCGCCCGCACATATACATTTCCGAGTCTTGTCCCCGACACCGATTGACCATTGTTCGAAACGAGGGGTTGCCGTGTGCCGCAAGATGACTCTTGCCTCGCAAATAGGGACGCATTGAATCTCTCCAAGTGGGGCTTTTGTTAAAATTTGTTCTCTCAGCTCTCTTCGGGTTTGCTCTGCATCATCAACTGGGGCTTCGCCATTCCCTTCAGGTTTGCTTTGCATCATCAACTGGGACTTCGCCAAGGTCACTTCATCAAACATGGGGGGCTCCCCTCAACAAAAATGGGTCGACTATGTGGTTCTTCAGAAAAGGCCAAAGGGCTCTAACAAAAATCGGAGCTCCAATGAAGTCATATCTAGCATGAAGGGCATCCCTGTGTCATCAAGATCGCATGTGGCAAACTCTTTGAGTTAGTTAGAAACATGATTAATCATAAAGGCCTCTTTATCAAATAAACATGCTTTCAAAATACTGTCCTCCTTGGTACTTTGTTTACAAAAATCACTCTTTGGTCTCCACAAATTTTCAAACTCTTCAAATCTATCAAAAACGTATCTCTGTGACTCTCAAGATGACTCGGCCCTTATCTCTGGACATCAAACCTACCTAATCCCACCTTCTATCATCGACACTTACTCGACCTCACCTAGTCTAAACCAATAACCTTTCTGCTCAAACTGCCTTGTTTAGACTTACCGCAAATGTAAAACCCTAGCCTCAAACCTAGGTGACAAATACCCTTCTAAACCCTAGCCTTAAGCCTAGGTGACAAATACCTTTCTAAGCCCTAGCCTTAAGCCTAGATGACAAATCTCCTCTCTAAGCCCTAGCCTTAAGCCTAGATGACAAATACCTTTCTAAGCCCTAGCCTTAAGCCTAGATGACAAATACCTTTCTAAGCCCTAGCCTTAAGCCTAGGTGACAAATCTCCTTTCTAAGCCCTAGCCTTAAGCCTAGGTGACAAATACCTTTCTAAGCCCTGGCCTTAGCCCTAGATGACAAATCTCCTTCTAAGCCCTAGCCTTAAGCCTAGATGACAAATCTCCTTTCTAAGCCCTAGCCTTAAGCCTAGGTGACAAATACCTCTCTAAGCCCTAGCCTTAAGCCTAGGTGACAAATACCTTTCTAAGCCCTAGCCTTAAGCCTAGGTGACAAATACCTTTCTAAGCCCTAGCCTTAAGCCTAGGTAACAAATTGCCTCTCTAAAACCCTAGCCTTAAGCCTAGGAGACAAGACTTCTCTCTAAGCCTTAGCAATGATTATCCCAATCTTTTAATCGCTTGGTTCTTCGGCTCGGGAAGCCATAGTAATCCCAATCAATTCACACAACTATTCCTCATCGCAGCCTAAGTCCTTTGGCGCCTACAGTTTCCGTACTTTCAAAGGGTCCGTCCCGCATATCAAAGGGTCCGCCCCAGTACTTTCAAAGAGTCCTTTGGCGGCTACAGTTTCCCGCATTTTAGAGGTCTATCCTCCATTTCAAAGGGTCCGTCCCGCATATCAAAGGGTCCGTCCCGTACTTTCAAAGGGTCCGTCCCGCATTTTAGAGGTCTATCCTCCATTTCAAAAGGGACCGTCCCGCATATCAAAGGGTCCGTCCCGTACTTTCAAAGGGTCCGTCCCGCATCTTCAAAGGGTCCGTCCCGTACTTTCAAAAGGGTCCGTCCTGCTCTCAAGTGCGCCCCGTACTTTCAAAGGGTCTGTCCCGCATTAAAGGGTCCGTCCTGTATCTCAAAGGGTCCGTCCCGCATCTTCAAAGGGGTGTTTCCCACAAAAGTCAAATATTTGGCTTTTGATTCCCACACAGTTTTTTCCCACATTGCCCCATACATTTTCTCTCAGTACGCGAATCAAGACTAAGCTTGGTTTATTTGCACAACACACGGAGAAATCAAGACTACACTTGATTTGTTCCATCACACACGATTTTCAAGGGAAAAAATCAAGACTATACTTGAATTTCTTTTCCACACATTATCTCACAAATCAAGACTACACTTGATTTGTTCCATCACACACAATTTTCAAGGAGAAATCAAGACTACACTTGATTTGTTCCATCACACACGATTTTCAAGGGAAAAATCAAGACTATACTTGAATTTCCTTTCCACACATTATCTCACAAATCAAGACTACACTTGATTTGTTCCATCACACACAATTTTCAAGGGGAAAATCAAGACTATACTTGAATTTCCTTTCCACACATTATCTCACAACATATCAGTACACGGAGAAATCAAGACTACACTTGATTTGTTCCATCACACACAATTTTCAAGGGGAAAATCAAGACTATACGTGAATTTCCTTTCCACACATTATCTCACAACATATCTTCACACCGGAGAAATCAAGACTACACTTGATTTGTTCCATCACACACAATTTTCAAGGGAAAATCAAGACTATACTTGAATTTCCTTTCCACACACAACATATTTTCCCATGAGAAGGCAAGACTATACTTGATTCTCCTTTCAGGTACATCTCTCAATATTGATTCGGGTCGATCCCAAAGCCTTGCCACAAATCGCATCTTTGGCTTGAGACGCTGCACGTCCGCCACTCCTGACTAAACGCCCACTCTTTCGAACTACGACTTCGCTTGATTCCCCTTCTTGGGATACGTAGGTAGCCCGACGTGGGTCCAGCCACTTGACCTACTGACCTCGGTCGTCCTTTTTGCGACTCGGCTCGAGTCCAAAAGCCTCACATCCACAAAGTCACTTTCCTTACCTCCTGAAATCCCTTTTTTCCAGGACGGATCCTATTCTTTTATCGTCGACCCCACTTGTCTTACAAGAAGCGTCGCCGAGGGGCTACTGTTAGTACCCGGCCCGAAAAAAAGGCATTTAAATGCTTGGCCCGGTTAATTAATAAGAAACCCTAGCAAAACCCTAAAAATTCATTAATTCGTCCGTCTTTAACGCCGCGTGTTAGCTTGGAAAAGTACGCCGGATAGAAGAGCCGATCGGCCCTTTGCCCTGCTGGTATGGCCGATCGACCCTTTATATATGGCCGATCGACCTTCGGCCGGCTTAGTGCCGTCGACCCTTGAGGCCCAGCCCGAGTTCCGAGATATTATAAATAGGGGTGCCCCGACTCCCTACTTTCACACACAATTTCATACGGGAGAAGCGAGACTACACTTGCTTTACCACGTATTTTTCTTCCTCTCGAATCGCCATAGATTCGACCCAAAGTCTTGCCATCTGATTAGGTAAGACTCTCTTTTAATATTCTTGTTCTTTATTATTATTGTCTTTATTATTATTGTCTGCATGCTTAGTATATTTTAATTACTTTATTTCTTGCTTATGTCATATATGCTAGATTTAGGGTTGTTTAATATATTTAATTATGTATAGCCAGGTGATGATCTAAGGTTTCGCCTCAGAAACCCAATGGATCTAGGAACTATTTCTTTCCTTCCACCTTAGTTATAATTATCCCATGATCAACAATCCCCCAAGGATGAACGTTGATTAGTGCACCTTCCGAGGGCCTAACTCAAAGGTTCTAGGGTGTGATCATCAATTAATTCCTTTCTCTCCCCTCCTCCTTATGCATGATCCCGCTTCTTCTATCTATTCCTGTAAACACCGCACACAACCAACACCCCACATGCTAGAAAGACCGATTCGTCGGGCAATAGGAGTGATAACGTTTCTTCTTCTGTTGTAACTTGACCCACGAACCCAATTAAGCTGTTTAGCCTTTTTCAAAGCTTTGGGCTATATCAAAGTGGCGTGGTGACTCTCAACATTAAACTAATATTTTAATATGGTTTAAAGCGAGTGTCACTAAATGAATATCCCATTTCGATCCGACTTTTTTATAATTAATTTATTTCAAACCTCCGAATGCGCGTTGCATCGGGACGGGGTATTCACAGTATAGACCTTTCCTTTCAAGCCATTGTCGGCACACCGACTCGATATCTTTCGGGGACCCTAATCAGTCGAAGCTCTGCCGGTTTTTTGCCGCAGACTTTGACCAAGATATTGACCGGCGCCTTGACTTCGGCTCGATCGGCACAAATTATACACCGACTCCCAAAGATTGACACCGAGTCATCAAGGATTAATGATTATTCCATGCCTAATTACGGCCTAATTGACGACAAGTCAAGATCAATCGTGGACATTTATCGGTCCAAATCATGCCAGACTTTTTTGTCGAGCTCCTCGGACATGATCTTGACTTTGACGTCGCCTTTGTCCGTAATTTGCATCGAATGCTCGTTAAGACTCGATTACCCGCCAGACTTTTAGGATCGTTTTCTTTCGGTCCGGTGGAACCCGCTTGCCCTATAGGACCCTCGCCCGGGCCGCCCACCCCGGGAGGTCGAAACACAGGTGGAATACGAGGGGCTTATAGACGTAGTGACGGGCCCACCGATCCAGGATCCAGAGTAGCTTGCGAAAAAGAAGAGCAATCTTTTCCAACCGATTAGGTTAATAAAACATGTTTTAAGTAAACAGGAACAAATGACTGCATGTTGCATGAGCCCAAAGCCCAAATTCCCACATATCTGAACCCTCGTACCTTGACCCCCGCAGCTCCTCACAAAGGTTGGTTCCTGGACACTGTCATCGCTTTGATTAGTTGGGAAGAGTCAAGCGCGTCATCGGCTTCGCCGTTTGTTCCGACTCCGGTTTCGAATGTGCTCGTCGCCCGGTAATGATGGGGACAACGTCACTCCGCCTCCGAGACCCCTCGCATAACAACAAAGTGGAATCGGTTAGCGGAACAGAGATGAGGTTACGACAGAAGCACAGCCTAAATAGCCTTACGGGAGGCTATTAAGAGCCATGGTCTCCTGCCGCCACCAATCCCGATGGCACCTTCACCGTGGAAGAAGACGAGGATGCCAACCCCAGCTGTGCAGGCCCTGACTACCCAGATGCCACCACCCACTCCTAGGTGCCACTACCGGAACCCATGCTCCTCGATCTTCGGGTTAGCCACTCCTCCCTCGGACTCATCGGATCCATGCAGCCCCGACGGCACAAATCGCCTTTCACAGCTCCTCAGCTGGGACAAAGCCAAGACGAATGTCTTCTCATGGTCGGGATATCTCGGAATGCCCCAACAAATTGGAGTGCCACCTCGGTTCGGAACCGATCAATCAGGACCTTCACAAGAATGTAAACATTCGGAATGCCGCCACAGCCTTTGGTTCTGGGTTGCCAATCCTGGAGCCCTCCTAAGAATAGTACTAGTTCAAATGCCTCCTCACACAAATCCGTTCCTCACTCGCACTTCTACGGGTTACCAAGCCTCCATCCCGGTGTCATCCGAATCACCAGACCGCAGCATTCCCCGGGTTATACACACCTTCGCCTCGGCCCGGCCATGCATTTCAATCGGGGCCAATGGACAAGAAACTGCACCTAAGCCTATTTATGGGCCCCACTGAAATCCAAGCTATCCGGCTACATCAGATCGCCTCCACCTACTTTGCCGCTTGAAAATCAACAAAGAGCCGCAAGGTTCTTTCCCTTCGCCTCAGCTCCTACTCATGCTCCCTGGCACGATTTGGGCCAAGGACAAGTTTTCACCTACGTCCCGGATCGGCCGTTCCTCCACCAAAGCCGCCGCTGGTAGCTCCTCTCTCTAACATGCCTACTAGCTTGAATGCCATGGTTCCGCCACAAGACCCTCATCTCGGCTCGGTTCATGGAACAACAAGGAAATGAAAGCGCAGATCACCGAGTTGACCGCCAAGAAGTACGCTTCCGGCCTACTGCACTCGGACTCCATTGTTCCTCTACCCCACAAATTCATGATGCCTAATCTGGATCTCTTTGATGGGACCGCATGCCCGAAAACTCATCTCGGACACATATACCTTGGCAATGAAGGCCAAAGTGGTGCACCAATCAGCCAGCTAGCCGACTATTCCAGCCTATCCTGAAGTCCAGGCCTTAAAGTGGTTCTTCCGTTTGAAACCCGAAGCCGGTGGCTACATGGGACCAGATTACCAATGCCTTCACAGAGAAATATAAGTCCAACTTGGAGCGGGAAACAAATAGGGTTGACCTACAAACAACAGGCATAGCCGCCCGATGAGAATGTTGGGGACTTTTACAAGCTGGTGGAATCAAACTCAACGAAATGGCCATCCCTCCTTCCGAAGAGGAACAACTGGATATCTTCCAAGCCATGCTTGAAACCACATCTCGAGAGCCTCCCTTAGTCACTTCCCGTACTCGGACTTACGGGCCACGGTTAACTCCGCAGCCTAAGTTTGAAAAGGCTTACAATCGAAGAACCGCCGCCGCACTCGCCTACGTATATCGGGCTCCTCCCCGCAAATACCGCCTCAAGCCTCCCGCTAAAAGCAAAGAAATGATTAATTATACTGGGCAGAATGTAATAACACAACTCCTTTTGCTCCCTGTAAACCTAAATGGAGCCTGCACCACGGGTCGCGAACCTCGAAAACTTTGGAATGCCTCTCGAATGACATCTTTAGGGGTCGGTGAAAGAAGGCTTGCTACGGCCTTTGGAGAATTTCCAACCCAGGAATCCGAATGCTCCCGTGGATACTACAAAGTATTGTGCTTTTCATCAAGCCTCATGGACATCTAATGCATAATTGTTTCACTTTGAAGAAGGCAATCCAGGCTAATAGAGCAAGGAAAGTTGGAAGGCCCCGAAGGGCCTAATACGCCAAAAATCCTCGCCAAGGAACCATAATCGTGTAAATATGATTGAATGCGGAGAATCTTCGCATGCCCAGAAGATGCCGAGGAAGGTCCCCAAATACCCGTGGCCAACCTCGTCGAGGATCCCGATTCCGGATTCTCCTCGCCTTGAGGGACATTGAACGAATCAACTCCACCTTGGTCTCATGTCCGAGACTCTTGCAAGAATACGAGGCCCGCTATTTCTGATGAAGGGAAGGCCAATACCGAAGAACCTGGGCCGTTCGGCCAAAACATGAGAGAACCATTTACACAAGATGGTTAGAACAAATCAAGAAAAATTGAACAAGAAAGCTTCAGACGGGCGCCCGTACCGGGGCTTATTAGCAAAGAAGTCGAAGAACATCTCGGAGCTAGTACAACTTCGCAAACCGGCTACTGGAGAAGTCGAATACGATCCCGAAGACAATGAAACTCAAGAATCGTAGGAGGAAGAATCCTTCTACATTCTCGCCCGGTGTCAAATACGTGCCACCCTCTCACTCTTCCCCCGCAGCTGGGAGGAGAAGCCGAGTCGCATCCATCACTTCCGGGAATGGGAGCATATGACAATTTCTGCGGGGCCGCACGCACCCATATTCCCTAACTGGGTTCAACGGCTGCTCCTCTCGCCCGAAATCCCGCAGTAATGGGAAGAAGATTCCGATGACAACACGACGATGATGATGACGAGAGCGAAGAGTCAACCGAGGCCCCGCATCCGGAAACAACTGGGAACAATCATGCCGAAATGAGCCCACGGGAGCCAGCACAATGGTTGGTTGTCAAGCAGTTTACGACGAAGACACTTCGGAAGACGAATATGAAACCGAGGACATGAAGGCCATGAAGTTTCTCGGATCTCGAGCACGCGGATGTCTTAGAATTCAACACCGCCTACCATGCTTTGGGGGAAGGGTTTTCGTGCGTCCGATCCAGGTTGATAGTCGAAGATCTCGATAGAAAGAGGGAAGCTAACTCCCATCCGCCCAAATGAGAAAATAACCACGGTTAGATCAAATCCACCCCGTAACAAAGTAACACTCCTTGTCGTGGTTACCCAAGAAGAGGTCACCTTCTCTCGAGTGTATGTCGCCTTTCGAGAGAGTCCTAGAAACCGGCATGATACCGGATGCGCCTCCCACACGTAATGCTATAATCATTTCCAGTCTCGAGTATTACAGAAAGGAACCGTAATGGCCGCACTATACCGGGATGAAATCGAAAAGTCGCCGAGTCCCGACAATAGCGACTCTTGTTGTATGATAACTATGAGCAAGGCAGGCCATGTGGAACGAATCCGAGGACGCCCTAGCTCAGGCCATACAGGGGGCAACAACACAACCCCAAACTCAAAAGCCTCGTAACCGGGAAGCAATTATAAGTGGCCGCCCAGAAGGAGCCAGCGCATAGCCGCTCTCACCGTTGCTAGACTCCGTCGTAACCAGCTGGCCAATAGCCAAAAAGGCTCCCCCTGCGACCTTAATGGGCCGTTGAAGAAATCCAGCTCAAGAAGCGCACCGATGAGGAAGTTAACTCCGTTGACCCGATCCGGGCAGATCTTCCAAGGAAATCCCAAGGCGTATAAGAAGGCCACAGATCAAGCACCGAAAGAAGATCGCCGCCCTATGCTAAGACAAACAAACTCTCTGCACTCGAAAAAGAGGATCCCGTGCTCACCCAAATAAGGCATCACAGGCCAACATTTCCCTCTCGGGTCTCTACTCACTTTCGTCCTATCCCCATAAGCCGAAGCCGGAAGAAAGCCTGGCTCGCACTCTGGTGCCTATTGATGCTACTCCCGATGACGTGGTACAGCTGATTGGAAACATCCACTACGGAACATAATCACTTTCACGTACCTTGATCTCCCTCAATTTGGAGCCTGGCCACAACGAGCCTCTCTTCATCACAGCCGCTTGGATGAACATCGCTCCCCCGAGTTTTGGTGGACAATGGGTCTCGGAATGAATATCCTCCCTAAGAAAGATCACAGCCTGCCGAAATCAAGACTACAGATTTAAAGCCTTCTTCCCTCACAGCCAAGGCTTATGACTCGACATCCCGAGCAAACCTCTGAGTTGCTACTTTGGACCTCTCGTTCGGCAAGAAATTGATACCTGTGGAATTCCAGTTATCGACATCCCGATCACTTTTAATGCCCCGCCGGGAAGACCTTGGCTCCATCAAGTCAAAGGGGTCACTTCAAGCCTCCACCAAGTGTGAAATTCATCTCTGATGGGGATTTGACAACCATCTACGGAGATTTAGTCACTTTAGAGGGCACGTATACGGTGGAATACCTATTCTCGGAAATCAAACATGATGAGGACGGCCTCATGCCGACAAAGCTTCACGCCGAGCCCCTAAGGCCCAAGTGTGCAACGTTGATCCGACGGCCACCCGGATAAAATCCCTCCTGGCCCCGAAAATGATGAGAAGGATGAGCTAACCGCCCGTGGCTTAGGTCCGGGTAAGCGCCAACAAGGAATCCACAAGCTCATCGAGGTGAAAGGACAGTAAAACTCGCCACGGCTCCGGGATATGAGACCTCCTGTGGACACCGCAAATGGAAAAGGATTTGGAGCTATCACAGAAAGGGTCCCGGCCGACGACCCTAAATCTCTCCCTTTCACCTAATTTGGCCGACTACTTTGTAAAGGGTCCCACACAACCGGGTAACATCACAGAGCCCACTCCTACGTAAGGATGGCTAAAGCTACAGGATAGCCTCAACAAGTTCAGGGAGCCAAAGCTAACCCGGTCCGTATAATGTTCTTGGACATACCCAAAATACCCGGAGCTACCACTACCACGAAGAGTGAGTATACCTTCGTAGGCGTGCCTCGACCCGGTAGAACAGCTTCGAGAAGCTTACTACCACAACCCCGATTGCCTTAAAGATCCGAAGCTTCCGAGTTCGAATTGACAGCACTCAAAAGCTAAGGCCAGCGTAATTTCCTCAGATGATCGGGATGGTCTCGGTTATGCAAAGCATTGTTCGAGGAAGAAGTCCAGTGCCGATCCGATTGATCTCGGCTCGGTCCAAGAGACGATAGCAACAATTGAGAAAGGAAAACAGAAACAAAGACAGTTCCCGAGTCATGACGCCCCCGACACGATGCCATTAAAGAATTGGGAAACCCTCTCAGCCCGTCCGCGACCAAGGAGGAAATGATCACCAAACTTGGATTGGTCCCCCCGTCCCTTTGTGTCAATCTAGGACAAGTCCTCCCAGCCTCTCATGGTCAAGATTAAGTCTCTAGAGTCATCCGACGGCCTTACGCCCGAAGACTACGAGTCTCCAGTAGCAAATGATGTATTCCTTTTCGTTCCTAATGAAATGACGAACCTTTCGAGTATCCCTTGATTGCCACTTTAACTAATGATGAATTAATTAATATAAAAAACTTAATAATAACTCATTAGATAAAGAAGGCATACATTAAACAACAAAAAAAATCAAACAAAAAAAATCTTTAAGCAAAGTTGTTCTAAAAAGGAAAATCGAGCCCAAGCCGCCAAAGAGATTTTGACGAGTGTGAATCCGAGAACCGCGGAAGAGCCTAAAGAGACGCAGATTAGTGATTTCTTCGAAGGAACCGGAAAGGATTCCTTACAAAATCCTACAAGGTCCTCAACTCAAGTGAAAGTAGCCCTCTTCATCAAAGAGAACATCATATATAGATACGGGTTACCACCGAAATCATCTCGGATAATGGATCCCACTTCGAGGGGAATGCGACAGCCGCCGGCGTAATTCCGAATAACCCGTCACAAGTCATCTCCTACAGCCCCAAACCAACGGAGCCGTCGAAGCAAGAAACAAGACTCGAAAATATCATCCGGAAAATGGTCCGTCCAAGGCGTAGATTGGCCCGAGAAGTTACACGGCACTCGGGGCTACAAAACATCGGGCCGAATCCAAGAATCGGGGAAACACCATTTGCCCTCACATACGGAATGGAAGCCGTACTCCCAATCGAGCTAGAAATCCCCTCGCTCCGTATACCGCCGGGAAAGCGCATCAACGAGGTCGAATGGCTCCAGAGTCGCCATGATGAATTGGACCCGCTAGATGAACGCCGATTGAAAGCAATGGAACACATCCGAGCCTACCAAGGAAGAATGGCTGAGCCTTCGACAAGAAAGTAAAGCATCGGGAGATCCGAGAAGGGGATCTCGTTTTGAAAGAAAAGCTCCCCTGGCCCGTGTCAACCCGCTCGCAAATGGGAGCCTCGTTTGGGTCGGGCCATACGTCGTCCAAAAGATCTTCTCCTGAGGAGCCATACAACTTGCACCTCGACGGAAATCCCTTTCAGTACACCCAATGAATGGTGACAAGCCGCGCAGATACTACGCATAAAAAGAGAAACAAAAAAAAGAGTGCTAAAAGAGTAATACCCAACTAGGTTGAAAACCCGAAAAGGGCGTCCTAGGTAAAAATGTGGATTGCACCAAAAAAAAAAACAAAAAAAAACAAAAAAAAAAACAAAAAACAAGGTTGAACTACGAAGACCCGAGCTCCTCAAAATGAGGGGAACGTAGGGCAAAATGGAAACGGTTCGGTCTAAAACACAAATAAAAGTCATACTTTGACATCAATACACCGATCGTACCATGAAAGCGTCTCGAAAACTCAAGCAATTCAAATATTCATTACAAGTTAAAAACTTTTGATGAGTCTAAGCCCGATTCATTCCTACAACCGGCAACCTCAAGCTAAAAGAAATTAAGATACATAATCAAACTAATGTGTCTCTGCCATAAGTGACAAGAAAGGGATACTCTAAACCTCAAGGTCACTCCAAGCCACTCGCATCGGCCTCTCCCCTCTTCTTCCCCTTCGAGTCTTCTTCTTCCGAACAGGAAAAATGTCGGTCTTCCTCCTACCAAGCTCGTATAGGATCAGGATCTATCAAAACCAGCCTCCGTCAGGGCCTTAGTAGCCCTAGCGTCATCTCTCATCTCCCCGTAGCCGGCCGGTAGCATAGAAGCCCTCCTCTCTGTCTCTTGACGTAAGCCTCATAGTCGGTCACCACATCTCCGCTCCCGTCACGAGGGTTGGCCCTCGCCTCGCCCTCCTCCTCTCGGAAACCTGTCAGTCCTCCGCACCCATATGGCCTCACGCCGTTCTCAAAATAGCCATCCGAGTCTCTCCCAAATGCCTCTCGTACCAATCCAGTACCAAGTGGTCGTGAACACCGGTCTCGAACGCTCGAGGATAACCCGAGGAGGAAAGACGTCATACCTCCATGCTCGGGAAAGAAAGGAAAACACCGAAGGATCATCCATAGAAGCGTAAGCCACCACCCCGGCGGCTATATCATCAAAGTCCTCCAAAGGAACCTCGCTCCAAGCCGAACCGGCTCGTAACCAAGGACGGAATATAGAAGCCGGACCGAGAAAGCCCCTAAGCATAACCACACGAGATCCGTCCCCGAAGCACTCTGCGAGTCTCCACCCGCCAACAAGGCACCGACCATCTCGATATCTTCTCGCCCGCGACTCAGCCATCCAACGCTCCTACGAGTCCCGATCATCAAAATCTACAAGCAACCCCCTCCCGGCAAATGTCCAAGGCTTCGATCATGTCGGAGTTTCCCGAAGAATCCCCAAGCGCTCCATCGCCCACATGTGGTCAAGAGGAACGGCCGCCCTCGCGCATATACCGCTTCCCAGAGCGCCTCTATCGAGAGCATGGAAAGTCTCCCCAGATCGAGGTACAACATCTCCGCCAAGCGACAATGAACGACTACATCCAGCAGAGACCGATGACAGATCCCAAAAGAATAGACCACGAACAAGGTCCCGAACATGCAAAGTGCAAAGGTATCCCAATAGGCATCGCCGAGCAAGCCTAAGCCCCTAAATCTATCGTGAGACTCGGAAATATCAAAATGATCGGGACCACGGATCATACCTTGCGCTTTCCTCCGGGAAAGATGAAGGAGGATGCACAATCCGTCAACGAAAGAAGCCCCTCCAGCAAAGGAACCGCTATCTCTTCCACCTCCCATCACCAAGCAAGGCCCGAAATTCTTCGATCATTGTGACCATTTCGTTGAAGGAAAGCGCAAAAGACATGCCTTCTAGTATCCCAAAATGAGGAAGAAGCCCTCAGAAGATCGTAGTCCGAAATCAATTCGCTTGAGAGCACCATAAGCACTTCACCTTGTACCTTTCTTCAAAGAAGGACCTCCTCTCATGCATAATCTCCCGGACCAATCCTTGAATTTGTTAAAGAATGACATATATATTTTTGGGATTCTTGGGACAATTTTGATGGAGCTTTTCTGAAGGTTTTCCATGAATTTTCTCTCTCTCTCCTTGAAAATGGCTGTTTGGACTAGAGGTTAGAAGAGGATATTTGAATTTGGAAATAAAAAGTGGTAGACCAGATCTCTAAGCAAAAATTAAAGGACAATAGTGTCAGTATTTCTGCCCCATCCGCGCGCGACATGTTTGTTCTCCATCAGAAAAATCCGTAACATCCTGAAACTGGCCGAACCAAAAGAGGAATATTCCTTTGTCCATGCTTGCTCTGAAACCTCGTGCAAAAAAAAAAAACCTCCCCAAACCAGTCCCATATACCAAACACTAACACCCTTGCCAAAAAACCAAGGCTCATGCAACATTGCATTCCATACCGCATTTGCATTCATAAAAATAAAATCCTAAATTATTACATTCCAAAAAATAAAGGGCAGTGTGCAAAAAAAAATCAAATAAAAAAAAAAAGTAGGTAACAATAATCCTAAATTATTACATCAAAAAAAAAGAAAAAAAATGTGCATAAGCTGCATACAATCTCAATCCTACCACATAATCTCAATTCTCAAAGGCAATGTAAAAAAGAGAAATCAATCGTCAACTTTAGCGCCCGACGCCC